>VZRL01004160.1:68619-81549 GCA_013397895.1 Origma solitaria | reverse complement strand
GGGGCTCAGACCTGCCTGCCTGAGAGCCAGCTGCCGAGAAGCCCAGCCAGGCGCCGTCAGCCCCTGAGCTAGCCGGACCCCTGTAGCCATATCACACACGGCTGCACATGATATATTGTATTGTAAGCGAGAACCATGGCATTCCTATTCTGTATTCTATTCCCTTTCCGTATCCTGTATCCTGTACCTCTCTCTCTCTCTCTCTCCCTTACCTGCCTGGGGCTGCGCCTTGCAGCTCCTAGCAGGTCCCCTGCCCCCACTCTCTATCACATTAAAACTCATCCTCTAACACTGGACTCCAGAGCTCTCTGTCTCTGTCCAAACCGCATCCACACACCACAGAAGCTTCCCTACGGCTACCAGATTACTACAGGTTTGGTTTTTGGGGACTTGACCGTACGGGGCTGGGCGGTTCATACTGCTCACGTGCTGCAGCTATGGTAGCATTGCCTTCCCAACCTGGTTCCCTAAATCAGCTGCTATTTAGGCTTTGTTTAAAGATCTGCTTGACAAACTGAGTGTTGCAGTGTAACGGTTCTTATTTATGATTTGGGAGACAGGAGTCTGTTAAATTCCAGCTGGAAATGAGTTGTGGGAGATCAGGCTCTTTGCAGAAGCTTCCTCCTAAAACTATGGGACAGAAGCAGGGAGATCGAGCTCATGAACCCCACGGCACTCCCCTGGGAATGAGGAACAGCAATTAATGAAATTAACTTCATAGAATCATGGAATGGTTTGGATTGGAAGGGCCCTTAAAACTCCTTCTGCCACCCCTTCCATGGCCAGGGACTCCTTTTCCAGACCAGGCTGCTCAGCACCCTACAGGACTCTGTGCCATTGCTCCCAGGTCCTGTTGTGCCACTCACGCCCATGCTGCTCTCCTGCTTTATGTACCCAGTAAATCCTGAAATCTTTCCTGTCTTTTTTCTCTTCCTTCTTTCCATACACAGTCCCTGAACAGCCACCTGTCTGCCTGCTGCTCTGTATGGAATTTTTACTGGTGTAATGTATATTTTGACAAGGTCTGTGAAGGCCTGAGGGTGAGAGAGATATTAATTGCCACAATGAATTTTCCACTCATTACTAGGACAAATCTTCCCATGATATAATTCACAAGTGGAAGAGATGCTGAGGAAACTACTTCTCCAGAATAGTCTCCAGACTCCCATGAGCTGAAGGAGGGAGTTACAAATGAGCAACAGGCAAACAGTTTGACATAGTTTTATTTTCTCCCAGCACCAGTATGAGCTATGAGCCATAACAGGCAGATCTTTCCAAAGAAGCTATAAGAACACATTAATATTCATGATGTTTAATAATGAGGCAGCAATGGTGCAGCAGTGATAATACCTGATGAGTTTTGATGCACTGAGCTCACATCCCTAGAGGCTCCAGCCCTGTCAGCTTGGCTGCTAGATGATGGACAAGATGCTCTGCTCGTCTCATCTCACTTGGGCTTGTCTCCTGCCAATCCAGTCACTGCTGTTTTTCATCAGTCTGCATGTCTCAGCCAGAGGCTGTGCTCTGGGAAAAACCCTGCTTATGTGTTTTCCCATACAAGCCAATCCTCGGAACCCACTTCATGGCACCAGGCAGCATTCAACATGAACCTGCGGTTAATGACATGTTCTCACTAAAATAATTGAGTCGTCTACATTCTGATCGCTGTAATTGCATCCTAATGAATTAGTGAGTCAGCTTGTTACATGCAACTTTGGTGCATTCTGTAAATACCAAATTAAGTTTATCATTCAGTCTTGAGGTGCCTGAGGCACAGGTACTCCACGGCCAGCTTCCTGAATGGAGGAGGCTGGCCTTGACGATCTTGGAGGTCTTTTCCAAATTTAATGATTCTATGATTCAATTCTATAGTTATTCCAGGAACTCAGCAGGAGGAGGGCTCCGTGCCAGACCTTGCCAGCGATGGAGTTGGGGTCTGCTGGGCAAACAGTGGGATGTGGCTCCAGTGCCAGACCGTTGCTGGGCACCCCCTGCCACCCGCCCCAGCTGCTGGAAAACACTGCTGATATTCTGCCACTCCACGGAAGGGGTCCTGGAGAGTCAGAGAAGAAACTACAAACCCATAAATTAACTCGGAGAACAGAAAAGTGTAATCCTATCGACATCAGTGAGAGTTACAAGTAAACAGTTCTGTTAACTATTAATTGTTATGATTGAACAAGAACAGAAGCCCAACTTGTGCTCTGTGAAGAAAACAAAAGCTTCAACAAAAGTTACCAAAATGATGCCATGCTCCTGTAATGGCTCTTTACAGAACATTGCTTATTGTCCATGTTTTTCATGTTTTCTACCAAAATACCAACTATAGTTCCCTACAAAACTGTGCATGTTAGTTAACCTCATTAAATCCTAAAGGATTAGTCAGCTGTTCCTCAACCACAGAACTGTTAGGAAACATCTAAAGCTCAAAGTTTTGTGGCTTGGAAAGTGATTTTCTAATATGCAAACTTCAAAGGAATTTTGAAATCCTGCAGCGTAAGCGAGACAGACGAATGTTAATCCACTGGAGTGCTGCTAATGGCCTGTTTCATTTTTGTCTTGCTTGGCCTCCCAGGCAGCTGAAGGCTGCCTGGGATAAGCAGTGGTTCAGCTTCCTCTTGTACCACACCGCTCATCGAACACAGATTCTTTTACCACATGGATAACAGTACATGCAGGTATCCACAGCCACGTTCCTGTGTCCTTTCCTCACGCTACAGCTACATGTGGACACAAACCCACCTAGGGACGGACTTCCCGGGCCCACTGGTAGTGTATCACGAACTTCTAGAATGGTTTGGGTTGGAAGGGACCTTCAAGCTCATCTCATTCCAAAACCCCTGCCATGGGCAGGAACATCTTCCACTAGACCAAGTCGCTCCAAGCTGCGTCCCACCTGGCCTTGGACACTTCCAGGGATGGGGCAGCCACCGCTTCTCTGGGCCACCTGTGCCAGGGCCTCACCACCCTCCCAAGGAAGAACTTCTTCCTAATATCTAACCTAAATGTCTCCTGTTATAGTTAGTGTTAGGGAGAACAGGGAGTCTGTGCCTGCCTAGTGTATCGTGGAATTGGGAGCCCACCCTTGCACAGGCTTGGCGGGGACCACCCTGACTCAAATAAATAATGCTATTAACTGTGAAGTAATGAAGGAATTAAATATGCCGCATTTTGAGAGCACAAAGAACTGAAATGCACAAATTAATTGAGCTTCACAGCCCCCCTGTGAGATGCAGAGGTAATTGCTCAGTGCACGGTTCGTGTGGGGAAAGAGGGAAAGGGATGTGGCATGGTGGTAGGAGCTCTGTAATGTAATAGCAGAAGCATAAGTGGCACTTCAGCCTCAAGAAGCTTCTCCTGCCTCCCCTGCATCTCCAGGAGCTCACAGGGGGCTGGAGGGGCCGGGCTTGTGCGCTCCGGTTCTGCATTGAGTCTGGACAGAGATCTCTGGCTCTGGTCCCACCTCACAGCCTCTCCCTGCTGAGCCCTTCAGCATCAGCCACATTCTTCCAGGACACTCAAATGAATCTTGGGATCCACACTCATAAGTGTTGGAGGATGTCGCTGTAATGGAGACAGCCAGCAGTGAAGTCAGCGAGCCAGGCTGAATAATGTATTCACTGTTGTGTTATCAGCTGGGAAACCTGTTAGTAATAGGAATACATGAAAAGAAGCAAGAACCCATGAAAGTTTAAAGGGATTCGGGCATCCTCGAGGATGACACATAGGCAGGCCCAGCATGAGGCTCTGTGGGTGTCAGACGTGTCAAAAGGCTGCTGTATGGAAGCATTTCAGTATGTCTGACATCCAGGGAGCACAGCTTTGCCTCAGGGATCTTATTTCATTCACCTAAAAATGAAAAGCATCACACCATACTCTGGAGACCAGTGAAAGATCCTGACTCAAGGACCTCAAAAGCTTTTTCCAACCTAAATGATTCTCTCTTCTCCCAGTAAGCAGCAGGGTGAGAGGAAATGGCTTCAAGTTGCACCAGGGGATGTTTACATGAGATATTAGGGAAAATTTCTTTACCGAAAGAGTGGTCCATCATTGGAACAGGCTGCCCAGGGCAGTGGTGGGGCAACCATCCTCAGAGGGATTGAGAAGATGCATAGATGTGGCACTTGACATGGATTAGTGGTGGTCTTGGCAGTCCTGGGTTAATGGCTGGACTTGATGGTCTTAAATGATTCTGACCTAAATGATTCTGTGATTCTATGATTCCTGACCCTTATGTCAATAACAGATAGTGTCCAAGCCCACAGGAGCCATCTAGCAACAGAATATGCTCTTTTGGGTTTGTTTTTTTTACAAAACTGGTTTTGAGGGCTGACAGTGAAAGATGAAGCACTGTGTACTCCACCCCCCCATCCTTCACAGTGAGGTTGAACCCAGAAGTGGGAGTTGAGAAGTGATACCAGTAAAACAGATGCATCAGCAAAGAAAGAAAAGTCCCTTCTTTGTGAGAGAGAAATTAACATTGACATCTTAATTATAAGTCAGAGGAAAGGTTGGTGCTGGAATGGTGAGCTTTGAAGATTATCATATTGTCATTATTCATTAATGACTACAAAAGAAGCTACCTCTAAATTATAATGGTGGAGTCTAATGGAAAACCTATGAAGCTTCTATTAGATCTCATTTACTCCCAAACAGTCCTTTGCTAATAACTTATTAACAAAACCCAGCAATACTAATCAGGTTTTGGCTACAGTGACGACTTGCTGTACAAACACTGCCAGGAGCAATAAGAATGTAGAAAAGCTCTCTCCCTGTGTTTAGAGTAATAATTTTAAAACTGAATTATAATAGAACAGGAGCTCCAGAGTTATGGATGTCATCAGGTAGTGGGAGGCTTTCTGTCTGGCTGATATGGGAGGAAAAAAATAACAAAGAAATAACATAGAGAAAGGTGTCTTACCAGTGCTCTCGGAGGAACACTGGCATTGGTACATGAGCTCTAGTTCTGAGACTGCTTCTGCAATGTGCTGAAAACCATGGGGAAAAGGGGGAACCTAATCTAGAACTGCACACAATGCAGTGGGAAGGCAGCAATTTATTTCTCAGTGGATACTCCGCCGTGGCACCTCTCAGCAAGAGTGCAGCAGAAGCCATGGAAAATAAGGAGACTTTTACATCTCAAGCGTGGAGAACTCTGGGTGAGTTGCAGCCATGTATAGCCCCTACCTGAGGTGGCTCTGAACCCCACCTATGTATTTTTTTCTGAAGTTCTGCCTCTATTGTAGCCACACCTGGGTGACCTCTGCCTCGAGGTGAGCTTTCTTCTGTTAGAGTGCATTATTCCACTTCTTGTACTAAAATGTAAATTAACTTAAAGCCTTTGTAAGCAGCTTATTCAATATGAACTGTAATTACAGCTGGGGCTGTAAGAAATGCTCTCTGTAAAACTTGTATCAAAGTTATTTTGTGTTATTATTGCTTTCTGTGATGTGTCTGGATTTTCCAAACAGCAAATAATTCTGCACTTATCTTGGTTCCTTTGATAATATTTTTTATGACAGATCTACTGAGACCCTAGCTACATTATTAACATTCAAAAAGGAAGAATGGGGACAGTCTTTTCTAAATAAGTCTGTAAAAACCCTCGCATGCTGCTGCTTAAATACGAATCATGGAAAGACAAGGAGTATATTAGTCATATAGATTTGTACAAGTAATGTAACCAGATCCGCATGAGCCATTGCTCGGAATAACGAAGGCAGTCGTCCTTCAGCCAGGCAAGGCTGATCTGCTCATATGAGACTTTCTGGAAAGTTCAAGCAGTTGGAAGACTGACAGTGTGACAAAGTCAGTGATGTCATCAATAGCAGTCAAAGAAAGGCTGTGTCATTCTGAAATTACATCTGGAACACCAGGGAGTGACCTCAGGAGAAGGCTGATGGCCCTATAGGTAACCCTAGTGCTCCCTCCAAATGTAGCAGGGGGAAGGAGACTTGGTTTTCACTTCCTAACACTCCACTGCTCCTCCTTCATCCTCTTTTCTACATGCAAAGAGAATTGTTAGTGTGTTGTTGCAGCTCAGACCCTCTCTTCTCTGTCAGTAGGGTTGGTGGAACTGGAGAGGTCAGGACAACACCACAGCTCTCTGTCACTGGTTCCAGTCCACTCAAATATTTCTAGGTGTCTATGAAAGACAAGCTCAGACCTCACGTGCAGGACTCATGCTGGGAGGTGATGACTGACAGGAGTGGGCATCAACTCTCAAAATAAAGGATTTTCCTTCTGCTCTCTCCAAGGAAGTTTGTGCACAGACGGAGAGGGTTGGTAGTGCTGCTCTATGAGCTTTGACTGGTCTTCTTGTTTCCCCAACTGCTCAAGCAGCTGATATTCAGTGAGGAGAGACAAAATAACTGGTGAAAAGGAGCAGGAATCAGAGAGGAGCTGGGGATTACTTTTATCAGACAGAGACTGGGATAGGCTTTTGGACCATTCTAGCTATCTCAAATCCCTGTGAACGGGGTTATAAATCTTGACAAGGCTGCTACAGATATTTTAGATCCTATTAAAGATGTAAAACCACTGACAGTGCTGAACCGCTTACAGATGCTAGCTCACTGCTGATGGAGGAGGCTGACACCAATGGGGAGGTCGAGCAAAGGATTTTAGTGGGCGATGATCAGAAACACCCAAGTGTGGAGAAATGGCTGAAAGGATGAACATGGTAAAACATCACCACACGAACAACTTCTGCCATTCCTCATAAATGGACGAAATAGTGTACTTTGCCAGTCAGTCCCACATGTGGAGTAGAGTTGGCCTATGACACCCATTAGCCAGGGGTTTATCCCAGCACAGGCCATTCGTAGTCATTGAATTTAGAGCTACAAAGTCGATCAAGAGACAGGAGCACCTGTCTTGTAAGGAAAGGCTGATGGAGCTGGGCCTGTTCAGCCTTGAGAAGAGGCGACAGAGAGGGGACCTCATCCACATCTATAAGTGTTTGAAGGAGGACTGCCAAGAAGATGGACCAGGCTCTGCTTGGTGGTGCCCAACAACAGGACAAGAGGCAACGGGCAGAAACCAAAGCACAGGAAGGTCCACCTGAATATGAGGAAGAACTTCAATGCGTGAGTGACGCAGCACCAGAACTGGCTGCCCAGAGAGGGTGTGGAGTCTCTCTCACTGGAGATACTCAAGAACGGTCTGTACACAATCCTGTGCCATGTGATCTGTGGTGACCCTGCCGGAGCAGGGGGGGCGGACCAGATGACTCACTGTGGTCCCTTCCAACCTAACCCATTCTGTGATCTGTGATTCTGTAATTCAGTAGCAGTGGCTCTGCCACTGCAGCTCCCTGCCAGCAGTCCCCTGGTCCCTTCATGCTCAGTCCTTGCTTCCCAAACACCTCAGTCCTGCTTGCCTCTCTCAGCCATGCCAGAGCATTTTACTGCTTTTGTCCAGCAAAGCATTAAGCTCTAGATCTAGACTTGAACACTCCATTACTACATTTAGGCCCTAAATCCAATATGTAGACTTCAAACCCACGCTGTAATTCTGTATGACTGCGTGACTCTCCAGTCACTGTTTGACTGGACCTTTATCCCCACTTTGCATTCATTGGTGGTGGCGATGCTTGATCACGTTGTGTGTGTCCCAGAGCAAGCGGCTGAGGGGTATTTGCATAGACTGCTTCTTTATTCACTTTGACAAGTCCTCTTAGTTCATCTCGTTAACTCTACCGCAGAATCCAATTGTACTTGGAGAAGGCAAACGTGGAGCAATCTCTGTAGTTACTTTTAAAATTTATTCTGGAAGTTTTGACTCTTGTGGGTGAGGAACAGAAGAAACAGCAAAGTAGATGAAAAGTGCTTGAGCATATGTATGTCCTGTACATCCCTTCATGACACCTGCTCTCGGAGATTATTCCCCCTGTTTCAGAAGTATCTGGTGGGTTGCTCTCCTCTCCCTCTTTTTTTTTTTTTTGTTTGTTTGTTTGTTTGTTTGTTTGTTTTTTGGTTTTTTTGCCAACTTGAGTTTAACTGAACACTGCAGTCATTGCGCAAATCAGTACAACACAGGTCAGGAGCAGCCATATCCCTTGCCCAAGCTTTTAACCGATTGTCAGTTGTTCGTGTCAAACAAACGAACAAACAAACCATTTGGTGTCTGTTTTTACCCATATTCTCCATTGCAGGGTTACACAACTTCCTTCCATGGAGGTGTCTTTCACTCCATGAGCATTAGTTTGAAAGGATTTGTGATGTTTCAGGTGCAAAATGTTGTTGAAGGTGCAACTGGAAAGTTGAGGCATACAGAGGATCTGTATTCACTGTCTGATTTACTGTAAAATCTTGATTGAAACATCTAAAATTCCCAGCCCAACACTCTTGTTGTTTGAAAATTTTACAGGATTACTAAGGAGACATTCAACACCAATCTCTGCTCTCTGGTGACCAGTGATAGAACTGAAGGAACAGCATGGACCTCTACCAGGGGAGGTTTAGGCCGGATATTGGGAAAAGGTTCTTTCTCCAGAGGGTGGTCAGGCACTGAAAAGGCTCCCCAAGGCAGTGGTCACAGCTCCAAGGCTGCCAGAGCTCAAAGAGTGTTTGGACAACACTCTCTGACACATGGTAGGATTTTGGGGCTATACTGTTCGGGGCCAGGAGTTGGACTCAATGATCATATTCTACAATTCTCTGATTCTATCATATGCAATGGCCAGTAGTTAATACCTGCATTGCTCAAGAATGGTTATTTATTTCTGAAAGAGGAGCAAAGAAGGACATACCACTGTGTGGATGCTATTCCTGCTGGTACTGCCTCTCATTTGCCTGCTATGCTGATGTGTTTATTATGAAATACAGGCAGATTTATGAAGGAGCTTTGCATCAGTGAAGCATCCACCGATCCCCATCTACAGCCTGTTGGGCTGATGCATTCTCTATTCCCAGGGGACAAGCCCAGATACCAGGGATTAGTCAGCCCAGGGTGACACAGACCTCTCTTAAGGCTTGGGTTTATTCTCTAAGCTTTAAAAAATTCCCTGGTAAGATCTGGTTCCATGGCAGCTTTTGCTCCTGTACAAGTTAATTTATGACACGTTTAAGAGTTTGCCTTTAGAGAAATGTATCTTAGGGTCACAAAATTTTCAAATAGACAGTCCTGGATATGTCTCTCAACAGAACAGCAAGTGCCTGGCTTTGAACTACTCTTATCCAACCATGATTTGTTTGTGCTTCCTCAGAGGCGCAGAGCTTCCTGAATAATTTGTTACTCTGTGTTTGAGATGAGGGCTCTGTTAGGGAGGAACATTGTGCCCACTGCTTCTCCCGGAAACTGTTTTTGTTTTCAGTTAATGCAGTGCAGTCAGCCATCACAGTTGGTTCTCCCAAAAGCTGTAACAACATTGTGGTCAGGTAGTGGCATGAGACAGTCAGAACTCCTGTGTGACGAGTCACCAGGAAGATAGGAAATACCACACTTCTGCATAAATAAATGCCTGCACCCTGCTCTGTGTTGATGCAGCTGGCTTTCATGTAATCCTTGCTGAGGATGGAGATGTTCTTCTTTTGTGCTTATGTGTGTTGTGTGAGTATTTTGCCTCTGGTTGGGTCTCTTCCCTGTAAGCACAGGACTGCTGACCTACACATCACCCCCAGATTTGCATGGCAAGCTTTGGGCACGAGGAAAAGGACTTCAGAGGGGTCCAGGCACGACACCGCAATTCCTTTTCTACTCTCTCTGAGAAAGTGTGTCTTTACGCTCTAATTAAACAGCGGTTTGACATGTTTTTGCTGTTTTGATTGTCTTTGAACTTTGGCAGTGTGATAAACAAACTTTGCTTCTCTGCCTATCAAAAGTTGCACTGCCTTGAAGCAGTTTATGTCCTTCATTCTGGTGTGGCAGAGCTCAGCACTCTCTTCCTGTGGCATTCTGTGTGTCCTGATGCCAACAGCAGAGTGGAATGGCAGCTGCCACAGCATCATGTGTGATGAACTAGGGATGCTGGAGCTCTGATGTTTCTTTGATGGTCCCTTTTAGCTCACTGAGAGCTCCAAACATCAGTGCTCAGTAAAGACACAATTCCTCAGCCCTCGGCAGGTTGGGGCTGGTGGGGGTGCAGGATTCCCTTCCGATCGCATCAAGGCTGTGCAGACACTTCACGTGTCTGGGATCTGCGATGAGTAATCTGGAAAGAGGAATGAAAGCAGGACAAATAGACTCAAAACTGTCAGCCAGTTCCCAAGCAGCCTGTACATGTTTCAAAGTTTGCTTGTGGAGGACAATACAGCAGGTCCCATGGGGTGAGATGTGCTGTGTGGGGTGGGCTACCCCAAAACCATCCTGTGACCTGGGGGTGCTGCCCTGCCCTCCAGCAGTGTCCACCCCAGCAGAGGTGACACTGGGGACCCCAGGGCAGGACTCCAAGGAGCCCCACAGGCTGTGGTCACTGTCACTGTCTGAGAGTGGTGCCCCACTTCTCCTGGATCAGTCTGTGGTGCCAAAGCATCCCCACGCCAGGTGCTGAAGAGGAGATGGGAGACTGGCAAGCGATGCAGAGAAAATAAATACATTCAACAGCGCTATTTGCTCTCTCAGAATACAATGAGACTGGCAAGTAGACGTGCAGATTCAGAAGAGGATTATGGTTCATGTGATGTACAATGAACTTGCCCAACTTACTGGCATCATGATATTTGCAAGGATTAGGCAGCTTTTTTTGGCTTTTATATGGAAGCATACTGTTAAAGACAACAGTACTTTCACTGCATAACAGCAGCTTCATGACTTGCTTTTTTACCAGTGTTACTATTAACTGGCACACCTTAGCATTTCTGGAGCTGTTCCCCACTTCAGGTGTGTAAATGCAGAGGACATTTCACTCCAAGGTTTAAAGTCTTGGCCAGTGAAAAGACTGAGCTGTGCTTTCCTAAGATGAGGGGCGGACAAATGTTCTGCTTAGGGAGATGGATAAACTGCCAACCCTGGAGCCAAAAGTACACTCATCTCCTCCTTGAGATGTCCACACTGTCTACACAGTAGACAGTATTGTCTGGAACATCTGGCACACGCTTCTGTCAGCAGCTCATAAATTACAGCACATGCCTGATGTCACAATTCCCATGTGAAAAATTGAAGGCTGGTTTCAAACAATGTGACGGTGACAGTGTCCCTTTTAATGTCCAGTTCACAAGCATCACAAAGCTTTCAGCCTCCTTGCTTCCATTCTGCAAGTGTGAAAGAAAATTTATCTCTGGCAGTTTTTTTCCGTGCCTGTTGGCAGGGGGCCCAACATGCCTCAAATAGCAATGAACGCAATGAGCTGAACCTATGTTTGTTGCAACTCCATTAGTGCCAGGGGCACTACATCTCAGATATATCAGGAGCATTTGGTTAATGTCCCCAAACATGTTTGGATTGCATTGTTTTACCCCAGCAAGCATAGTTTTATTATAAGATTGGTGTTCTTCTGATTTCTTTGGAAGCATTCTTGCTTTGTTTGGTATAAGCCACAGACTAACAGGCCTTAAAGGTAGACGAGTCTCTAAGAACTGGAAAACACCTGGTTGCAGAAGTTACTGGTATTTGTTATGAGCAGGTTTCTTGGTGGTTTCACTTGCTGCTATTTACCATTGCAAAATTTAGTGTTGAAATCTGATACTTCTAACACACCATTTTGTCCAGACTGAGGTGAACACAGGGACACAGCAACGGGAACAAAAATCCATTGTTTTACGACTCAGCAAACATTTTCTAGACTCTGCAGGTACCAGCTTCTTCACTTCCTCCTACAGAAAGGAAAAGAAGTGTTTGAGGCATGCCTCTTTATTTGCAAACAGTGGCAAGGCTATACTTTCTCAGGACTCAGGTTCTATTGCAGCCCCACTGCTCCTTAAGGACTTCAGTCCACTGGGCACAGCTGGAGCCTTCAAGACACTCCTAAAACATTGTAGATTTCAAGAGATTTGCAGTGGAAATTCAGCCTCTGATTAAGAGAAAAACAATTTGAGGACTGGGCAGCCAAATTTGCAATTTGAACCAGAAAGCTTTCGAAGGATTAATTTCCAGCTTTTATGGAAGTGACATTGATTTTGAATGAACTTTCCTGGGCTTTTTACATTTTAGTGTTTTGTTTGTTCAGGAGCTGTGCTGTGCTCCTGAATGCTGGGATGTGCATGGCACATACCTGGCGTGTAATCTGCACCCAGCATGACCTAATTGCTATGCTGAGATCTGTGAATCACAGCTAAATAAACAGGCTCATGTGAAGAGAAAACCCACCGCATTTGTGTTTTCCAGTTGAAAATTTATCTGCGTGTTTATATCTAAATTGTACCCACTCTTCTGAGCTCTGCTTTGGCCTGAGGTGTTCCAGACACTTTGAACTGACTGGTTACAGTGCCAATGGCCATGGGAATGGTGGGAATACACAGGAACGGTATCTCTGCCTGTCTGGTTGTGCAGGCACTAAGTGCAAGCATGAAAGGGAGAGTGGAGCATGGACAGCCCACCTCAGTTCTCACATCCACCTCAAACCCAGCCGCCGAGTGGGGCTCCCGGCTGCGGGGTGATCCTGGGTGAGGGGAGATCCTGGCTGAAGACAAACCCTTCCTTAGGTGGGAGCTGACTAGGGGCTCTTAGCTGAGTGAAGGTCCCGGCTGAGGGGGGCTCCTGGCTGCGGAGAGATCCTGGTGGAGATCCTGACTGACAGGAGACCCTGCCTGGGATGGGCACTGATTGAGGGACTCCTGGCTGAGGAGTGATCCTACACAAGGCAAGCCCCGGCTGAAAGGGGCCCCTGCCGCAACGAGCACTGGCTGGCGGGCTCCTGGCTGAGGGGGGCACCCCAGCCTAGGGGGGCCTTGGCTAAGGAGCTCTTCCCGAGACAGGCCGTCACATGCGGGACGTGCCGCGGCTCTTAGGAGGCGCTAGCGGGGCCGGGTCCGAGGTCCACTACACGCCTCG
>VZRL01004160.1:3026-67799 GCA_013397895.1 Origma solitaria | reverse complement strand
GGCGGTCCCGCAGTCCCGGAGCGGCCCCGGGACGGTGCTCGCTCCCCACGGCCCGTCCCGATGGCTTCTCCCGAGGGTTCGCTCCCCGCCGGAATGCTCGGCTTCGGGCCACTGCGATGCGGTGTTTGTGCGGGTGTGACCCTTGCGGGGTTCCAAGTGACTCGGTGGCTCCCGAGGGGTCCGGTCCCCGCGTTCTCCTCTCGGAGGAGCAGGAGGTGTTTTACATGGTGTTTATGTAATCCGCTGCTTGCAGAGGTTGAGGGCGGGTGGGAAACGGCCGGGTTGGAGCGCCGGGGTGCCATCGCTCCATTCTATTTGTTTCCCATTTGGCAAAGACAAAAACCCCGAGAACAAACTCTGGCTGTTCTTTTTACCATAGAGTTGTATCATTTTTGAGTACACGTTAATTAACTAATGCTTGTGGCAAAATAATATTTATTTAACGTGCCTGTTAAATGTCAAATTAATGCGGAATAGTGGTACCTGCAGCCACATGAGCTAATTCGTGCGCTCCAGAGGTACCTACCGCTTTCTCTGTCAGGCAGTCCAGGTGTGAGCCTGCTGCTTTACAAGGAAGTGTCTTGGGAAAAAACATTTTTCTCTGAATCCCAACAGATATCAGTATTTCTGTGACCAGGGTCTGTAATATTTCTCATAGAGTTTCTTTGCTGAACAGTTGTCTTATTCTTCTTTTGTAACTGCTGGGTGCTATTTGAATTCATTTAATACATATTTTAAGTTGGGTTTTCGTCGTTTGACCACTATTGAAAAGTCACCTTCCATAAAGAGACTGTGCCGTTGGTTCTGAGTCATGTGACTTGCTAAATTAAAACAACAAAGCAAAAAAATGAAACAGACACATATCTTAAAAGCACCTGCAGAAGCCTGATTGGTTTTGAAAGAGGTCTTGATTTACTAAATTGGAAATCCTTTCTGAAGGGAGAAAATAGAAAAGAACAAGCAGCTGCAAGTTAGATGTGAACTAAGACGATGTGAACTAAGACGATTAAAAAAAGGAGGGACAAATTGTTTAAGATAGAAAATAATCTCTTTTTAAAAGAGATTCATCTTCCCTTGTGGAGGATGTAACTATCATTCAAAGGGATTTCTTGTATATACTATGGAGAGAAATAGAGAGATATTCTTCTACTGGGAATTTCCATAACAGAGATGTCAAACTGTTAAAACTGGTGAAAAAGATTTAGAAGAAATTGCTGTAGTGAATAGTAGAAAATGGCAAGAGCCAGATGATGTCAATGAGGAATTCTAGGTGTTGCCTGTTCCTTAAATCCCAGGTGGTATGGAAGGGGTAGGAGTGGGGAATATAGTGTGCCGATGGGAAGAGGGTCTAGAAGGTCAACAGAGGCTGGTCGGTGATCCCAGCTAGTTGGTTAAAACTTGAGTTAAGAAGGAGATTATTGGGCATGTGAATCGATGCTACCTAATGAGGAGAGTGGGCTGCTTTTTAGAGGAAAATCTCTTAACTTCTGAAGGTTCACTGGCTGGTTTAATCAAATCCAAGTATTTTGGTGTAGTGGATTTTCAAGTAGGCTTTCAGTAAGGTATCACTGACTTGGATGAAGCTCTTGCTGCGTGAGCATGGTGTGGCAGTGTAGCTGTCAAAATACAAGACCAGAATTCTCCTGCGGCTTAGTAACTGGTTAAAATAGAGGAATGGTTTTCTCAACTGAAGGAAATTGCTGCTGGAGTCTTGTAAGGACCTGTGCCATTTAGCATAGGCATCCAGAACTTGTAAACGCCATGCTGGTGGGTTGTAAGAAGAGAAGTATCATTTTAATGCTGATTTTATATAACTTCTGGAACACATCAAACTGAATCTTCAAATCCAGCAATTTTTCCCATACTCGAACATATTTAACACATCAGATGATTTTTGTAGTATTTTTCTCTGTAAGGTTTAGTGTCCTTAAATATAGTATTTTAAAACATACTGGTTTTGGGTTGCTTTTTGCAAGGCTGCCACAGCTGCTCAGTGGCAGTTTTCCAGTCAGGGTATATGTAATTAGGAAAGTTGTTGACAAGGCATTCTCTGTGAAGACCTGTGACTTTGAATTTGGCTTCCCTCGTGATCCAGAGTCATCTGAACCTCCTGGGTTTTGGAAGGCATCTGGGAAGGCGTGTGGGGCCATGTGGGTGGTTGAGGTGAAGGGAGCGAGGGCCAGGAGCTGGCGGTCCCCAGTGGGCTCGTAATACGTCTGAATCTTCAGAGACATGTAATTGCGTTACTGCATTTCAAGGTCCTGTGTTTTATGATTTTCCCCAGCCAAAATTCAAATGAACCATCATCTGAAAGGCATGGAGTGCTCTGCCAGCAGACGCACACCTCTGTGTGCCCCACGGTTCTTCAGACTCGAGTGCTAATTGGGACAGAAGTCTGAGGGGATCCAGCATCAGGGGCTGACAGTGAGGAATTTGTCTCTTTGAATCTGAATTGTAGGGTGTTTGTAAGGCCTTGATGCTTATGGTCTGCCTCTGCATTTTAGAAGGGCAAGTTTGGTGCTCCATCTTCCAGATGAAGTCTGTGCAGGTGACCCAGTAGCCTTGAACAGCAGGATCTGGACTGCTTTAGTTGAAGTCATAATATAGTCCCTCATTAAAGGCAGTAACAGCTTTAGTTGACAGCAGTAAAATCTGTCTGTGATACTTCTTGCAAGCTCATAGAAAATTTAAAATGGAAATTTCAAGATGCTGTTTAGGCTTGTTTGATAAGACACTTGAAGGATATGAATGTTAATTTGAATGCCATCTGTTAACTGCACATCACAAATGGTGGACCATTTCGTTGATGAAGAAATTTGTCCTTCCCATTCTTGTTCTGTCTTTATTACAGAATCACAGAATCAGCTAGGTTGGAAAAGACCTTTGAGATCATCAAGTCCAACCTATGACCTAGCACCACCTTGTCAACTAGACCATAGCACTAAGTGCCACATCCAGTCTTTTCTTAAGCACCTCCAGGGACGGTTACCACACCACCTCCTTGGGTGGCCCATTCCAATGCCTGATCACCCTTTATGTGAAGAGCTTCTTCCTAATGTCCAACCTTATTAGCTGAGAAGGGAGAACAAGACCAGTGTGCCGGGGTGAGTATTGTGTCTCAGGTGAGGATGGTCTCAGGTGTGTGTGGACTAGCCAGAAAATCCACGGGTCCGGTATCGGTAGAGATTGACGCAGCAGAGCCTGCGGAAGGCCAGTTTTGAGCGCTCTGCCAGTGACGTGTGGGACCCATGCTGGGATCTCAGCTGTCTAAGTAAAACTTAAATTCTAAATTAATTTTGAGATGATAACCATATCTCTGTTTGTGTATAGTTCATCATCATCATCTTGATCAGATGAGCAAAGCAACCAGAGAGCTAGGGCAGCTTATGCAGTGGGATTTCTGTATGGATGTGCACGCATGCTGCCAGGGGCTGGCTCATCCTAATGAGTCCATTTGTATTTTAGCCACGCTTGGGAAGTGCTGGTTTTCAGCTAATCTCCTGCTTACATGCATTCAAATGATGGCTGCTGTGTGCTTGAGGACCGTCCCTGTCTGGTGTTACTTGAATTAGGGCATTAACCTTGTAACTGGTTGGTGCTGCTGCAGGGTCTTTTATTTCCATTAGGGTAATAGAATGTTCTAGTCATAGCCATTGTATTTAAGTGCTAAGTTCATCTTCTAAAGGTACCTACTTTCCTTCCAGTACCTGAAGGGAGCCTACAAGAAAGATGGAGAGGCATATTTTTAGAAGCATGAGTAGCGATAGGACAAAAGGGAATGGATTCAGACTGGAAGGGAGTAGTTTTAGATTAGATATTAGGAAAAAATTCTTTACTGTTAGGCTGGTAAGGCACTGAAACAAGTTGCCCAGAGAAGTTGTGGCTGTCCCATCCCTGGAAGTGTTCAAGGCCAGGCTGGACAGCACTTGGAGAAATGTGGTTTAGAGGAAGGTGTCTCTGCCCATGGCAGGGCATAGAGCTTTGATGGTCCTTAAGGTCCCTTCCAACCCAAACCGGTCCACGATTCTGTGATTGCGAGAATTTATGGTTGCATGCATATTCAGGGGCCCTGAGCAACCTGATCTAGTGGTGGCATCGCTGCCTGTGTCAGGGGGATTGAAGCTGGATGGTCTTTTAAGTTCCTTCTGACACAAACTGTTCTTGGATGATGATGCTACAATGATTCAGAATTAGGCAGAGAGATGTTTGTATGTGCAAGTGAGACTGTTTGCTAAAATACTCAGCAGTACAACCTTGAATGCCTTCTTTCTTCATAGCAGCATGATAGACAAAATACATCAAAATTAGACTGCAGACTTAGAGTAAGAAAAACCAGTGATATCTACAAGTGCCTCTTTCTGCAGACTGAGCTGCCAGATACTATGTAGGAAGGAATGTGTTCTCCTTCCAGACTAAGAAGCTTTGATGAATACAGCTACTCTGTGGCACTTATTATGGTTTCATGGCCACCATAAGGAGGATCTGGAAGGAAATGGGCAGACTCTTACAGCTCTTCCACTTGAGAAATGTTTCCAGAGCACATAGTCCCTTGGTTTTGGAATGAATGCATATTGGCTCTATTGTGTCAAAACTGATCTTTAATCAAAAAATGCAGCAAGATGTAAAAGGATGAAAAGTCTTCTTTGGACCAACTTTTTTTTCCAGTGCTCCTGAAAAGCCCCAGTTTCCTATAGATTTGTTTCAGACTTGATGTTGACTCACGACTGGAGGTCTTCCTCCGGCTGGGGCATTTATTCCTTGTCTCCAGTCAGGGTTTCCTGGCTTCTGGTAAGTGTCAGTTTGTGCTTTGATTTTTTTTTTTTTTCCAGTGGGACATGTGGAGGACCTCCCAGCTCATACTGACAGAACCAATGGGATCTTTTTCCAGTCCTTTGTGTGGTTTCCAATAGGTTCAGTACACCCCAGTCCAAGGCTGACATATGTTGCCTCTCTATGCGTGCTCAACTGTTGTCTGCAGTTTTCTGATGTGACACCTCTAAGTGTCTCAGATCTATTGCTTTATTTGAATTATGGTACATTAGTGCAGAGGATGAGAGGATTGACAGGTGTATGTACTCATACCGAGCTGTGTTTTTAGTGGGTCTGTCACCTTCCCTTCCAAAGAGCGCTCCTGATCAAAATCTAATATGAGCTTGCAAGAAGACAACTTATTGCTGGATGCATTTTCTCACATGACTACGATCAATTCCTAATGCCTCTGTTACCAGCCGGAGTTAATGGGAATGTTATCACATTCCTTGTGCATGGTGGGGGTCCCTTCTCTGAAGCAGAATGAATGAAAATGATGATGACAAATCCAGTGACTTGGATCAGGATTCAGCACTTGAGACACAATACTCGAAGCTGAGTATATGAGGTTCATTTACATTTCCTCTTGTGCTTGAGGTAGGTACAAAGCCGCCATGTGAGGGTAAACATTTGCATGTTTGGCAGTTAAGGCAGAGAGGAGGGCGAGCCACACTCCCATGCTGTTTTCACAAAATTGGATGAATTCTAAATGTGCCGTGTTGAAACAGAGATCGGAGTACACACACTAGAATAATTTTGCCTCTCGGAGAAAAGGCATTACCCTAATTCTGCATTTCTGTGGAAGCTGGCAGCAGTCCAGCTCCATGATAGAAAAGAGGAACGCATTACTTGGGAAGCCCGAGGAGCTGCGTGCCCAGCTTGGGTCATGCGGCCCTCGGTGGGTCTTGGATGTGGGCTACCAGGTGCTGCTGTGGAAAACTGCCCTCCCTGCTTGAGAGATAATGGGGAGCCAACTTGTTCTGTACTGCAGAGGAAAGGTTGAGCCATTTGACCACACTACGAAAAGCCCAGAGCATACAGGTTTGCTGTAATGAGTGAGGGTATTCCAGTTTCATCAAACAATGCTGTCTTGAAAAAGAAAACTGAAGGGGAAATGCTTTCTGCTGGAGACTGTTGCCTCTCTAAAACCGTCCTGTATCGGTTTTGGAGCTGCCTTGCGCAAAAAGCTGTGAGCTTGCACCTCAGATGTATGGATGCAGGAGACTATTGAGCACTAATAGCACTGGGTCTTAGGACATTCACGTAATTTATAATCTTGCTTCTCATATTCCTCTGTATATAAACATACTGGTCTTGGCAAAGACCTTCTCGCCTTTCCCTTTCGCATACTTCTCTGTTTGAATTTTACTGCGATGAGTGCTGTGGTAATGATCACACCTGAAATGCCCTCTAATGTTTCTGCTCTTTCTTGGTGTGTTTGTTTCAGATGTTAACGAGGCGTCACGGGCCTTTTGCGACTAGTTTGTACTTTTTTGTTCACTTCAGGAGAGCCATTTTCTTCCCTATTTCGATTGTTGTTGTCTCTCAGGAGAGGCCCTGTAGGGGATAGTACATTTACCTGGAGCTGCTGGCAGGGCAGGTGGTGCTGTCTGTGTTCTTACCCAGAATCACCTCTTCGTGTCGCCTGGTTTAGGGGAATCAGATTTTCACTGGGTCTGAACAATCAAGCACTTGAATTCCAGGTATTCCTGGAAAGAACTTTCCTTGTGAAGGTAGACAGTTTGAAATGCTTTCATATATGTTTGTGTTGGGTTTTTACTAATCCCCCACCAACCTTAGGTGTCCATGCCAGCAGAGAACTTGCTTAAAATCCCTGAAATGTAATTTTGCTGCTACTCTGCAATAGCAGGAGGCTTATTTTTCTCTGTGGATGAAGCCAAGGATGAAATAAAGATGAACCTTTATTACAAGTCATGATTTCAACAGCAGATTTCATCTCCATAATTTTTGTCTAGATCTGACTCTTCAGTTCTTGGCTGGCTTTAATGAAATGCCAGTCAGCTGTAGAAAATGGCCGAGTTTTATCTCGGAAGATACAACATCCTTAATTGTTTTAATGAAGTTGCTTTTTGCTTTGATAAAACAAAGACACTTTGAAACTAAACTGTGTTTTTGGAAACTTCCTAAAGTAAACAAGTGGTGCTCATATAACTTGTTATGCGCTGCTAAACTAAAAGAAACCTTAAAATATGACAAGGATTCTACATTTAAATTGACAGCTGAAAAAACTGGTTTAGTTTTCATTGTTGCTCTCTTTTAAGATCTTTAAATTCATTCTTCCAGTTCTTGTTTTTAATTCATGATGCTTCCTTTTAAGAAATAGCTTGTTGCATTCATGGGCTGTTAGTTAAATTGCTTCTTGTTTCCTGAACAGGAACAATTTTCTTCTTCAAAGCAACCGTGTTCTTGAGAGTACTAGATTTGGATTCAGAAAAATAGGAGCTCTTTTGTATTTGCGAGTCAATTCCTTAATCAGTTCTGCTGAACAGAAGGTGAGGGGGAAAATGCAATAGGAAGATTGCAGACTTGGACCGATCTGCTACATCATAATAAAAATCAGAATTCTTAGTAATGTGTCATCTTGGTTGTTAATTGATCTTCGAAGTTGTGTTAATCTTTTTTTTTGGGCCCTCTGTGGGTCATGATGGGAACGGGATCTTCTCCCAGCTGGTATTTCAGTAGCAGTTTGATACGATGGCTGCCAATCTGATCAGCTTTAGAGCAGGAGCACTAAAGTACTTTAGGTGGAAAGGGTAGTATCTTAGGAAGGGTGTTTGTCGAGGAGACAGTAAAGGCAGTAATGATGACAGGGGTGTTGTAAAACCTGTGTAAAGCTGTCCCCAGTTGTTTAAGGTGCAGATGCAAGTAGTTACACACAGCCGTTTTCTGTCATTAGTCCAGGTGCAGCTTTCAATATGAGACACAGTTACAGCAATCTTTTGTTCAGGCTTATATCACTTTGCTTATGCAACGTGTTAAAGTAATGGTTTTATGTAGAAATGTGATTCCATTTGCAAAGCACACTCAGGTTGTTAGTTGTAACCGTGGGCTTT
This sequence comes from Origma solitaria, assembly GCA_013397895.1. Classification (NCBI taxonomy): domain Eukaryota; kingdom Metazoa; phylum Chordata; class Aves; order Passeriformes; family Acanthizidae; genus Origma; species Origma solitaria. Next base: position 59,916 of record VZRL01004160.1, on the reverse strand, counting down.
CTCTGACAGGAAGCTTTTAAAGTGTGTTCTCAGAGCTACATTTAAAAAAGCTTGCTTAAAGCTACTTTTCAATATGTATGATTCTCAAGCCTGTAATTTTTTATGAATTGGTGATTGCTCTCAGTTGAACGTAACTTCTTTAAATTGAAAATCAATAGTGTGTTTACTATCCATCCCGTGTCATGCTTCTCTTGCTGAATAGTCTAGTTCGTATAGCTTGATCCGTTGTAAATTATTTTCCTGAGATACAGTTAAAAAGTGAAATAATTTAAGCTCTGAATTGCCATGTCTCTTCAGTTACTTGTTAAAAAAAAAAAAGTAAAGCCTGAATTGTAGCTCTATCAGATCATGGTAGACTTGAACAGTGTTTCTAGCTATGTTCTTCTTCAGTGCTGTTTCATTACTGCCTTTGGTAATAAATACAATCAGCTTGGCAGCTGGTGACTGATGAATATGGATTGGGGGTGCTGTATAAACATCAGAAGTATTCTGGGTTTCGGAGTCTGGAAATGCATTTTCCATCTGCATGGTAATGAAGCATTCTTTGAAAAAGGCAGTAGAGGCAATTAACAGGGTTAGGTGTGATTGTGTAAATTGTCTGTTACTAAAGTTTTCTTACATTCACTGCATTTGGAGCTAATGAGGATGACATCCAGACTGGTTTGCCCTGATGTGAGAGCCTAACACAAAATCTGACCACAACCACAATTGTAGCTGTAGAAAACTGGGTTGGTTTGGTAAGGCTGGGGCTATCCAGCACTCCAGGGGCGTTAAGGAAACACTTAAGAGGTGCAGACAGCTTTCCAGCAGGCTTGCGTTGGCCACACAAAACTTGGTGACCCTGAAAAATTCGGACAAACGAGTTGAAAGTTACTGCTCTAGAGGAAAAAACACTTTCTACCCTAACAGTATTTCCACTAACACCTTAATTTGATAAACTACCCCACTGTATCAAACAGTAATTAAACAGCCACTTCAGACAGAATTTTTTCTCTCATCTGTTCTTTCATCAACATGAAAGGAGATACTTTTTAACCTGTTTCTTCTAGTTAAACACAGCACTGGTGTTCATGCCTCTGTGCCCTGCTCCCACCTCAGCTGGGGGACATCCTGAGAACACTGCTGGCATTCCAGACCCACAGTGTTCCCCTTCAGCCCCCAAAGGGACCAGGAAGGCACAAACAGCCCATTCTTACCCCACCACGAGCAGGATACAGAATTCCCACGTGGCAATGCCACACTCACTTCCTTCTGACCTGGCCGCTAGCTGCAGAAACATGTAGAGAGACCTTGGCCAAGCCGAGGGAGGATCCGAGAAGACACGCTGAATCCTGGAGAGGATTCCAGCCAGGCACTGCGGAAGAAACCACGGTGCCATGGGTGCCCAGAGGCAAAGCCTGAGGCCGGCCATGGCCATTCCCCACACCAGCAGGTCCCACTGTGCTCACAGACACAGGCCAGACAAATGGCAAAACCATTCCCAAATTGCACGCTTGGCTCTTACCTGTATGTTAAACCAGTCCCTAACACAAGGGACGCAATTGGAATCCCAGAACATAAAAGCCAACATTGAATTGCTCTCAAAATACAGCTGCGAAGCAATCCAAGTCTAAGGGAAATTAATTTCTCCCTAAAGCCTTTATCAAAAAGACCTCTGGCAAAGGCAGCAGCAGGGCAAGGGCACTTCGGGAGGATCTCAGCACTAAATACATTCCTTTATGTTCTCTACGTTCAAAGCGTGATACACAGCCTAAACCAACAAGTATCCATGGTTGTTTTCCAGAGCAGTTTCTGGCAGAGGACTGCACAGGTATCCTGTCTTGTTTTTTTAAAATTTACGATGGCCTTTGGTGTTCTTCCTAGCTCAGACAAACTGGCCGACAATGTGTAGTTCCAACTGCATTTGATTACCAGGAGGTAAAACACACTGGGACTTACAAACCATTCATTTTTATTTTTAAGACGTGAGATTTTTATCCATATTTGCACTACAAAGAAGTGAAATGCCTGGTGGCCAGTCCTAATAATGCGTGTGGGTTTTTAGTGCAGTGGAAGGGAGCTGCTTCTTTCTTTCAGATGACTACTGTGTTTAATCTGTGATGCATCTCAAGCTGAAAGCTTCTGAAAGTATTTTTATGTAAACCTGTAATGGTCTGTATTCAGCTACTGAGTGTTGTAAATCTGCAAGAATCCAATATGAAGTAAACATCACCCTGATTCACAGGACAAGCCTTTCCTCGCACCCTGTCTCTGACTTCCACACTCTTTCCAAACAGAAATAGAAGTCTATATAGTCCATCGAGGGATGGGAGGACTGGAAGTGTTCCAGGCCACACTGGACGGGGCTTGGAGCAATTTGGTGTAGTGGAAGGTGTCCCTGGTCCTCTCCAACGCAGACCATTCTGTGATTCTATGATTGCTATGTCCCAACTTTGCCCAAAAAAGCCGAGGACACGTTCCCACCTCGGCTGGGCGCATCTGGAGAGGCAGCGGTGTCTGTAGGTGTGGCGCCTCCACCAGCTCCTACTCAGCCGACAAAAAGATAAAGCTGTAAGTAACATCCAGCACAAGAAGGAAGCCTTCCCCTGTCTCCGGTCTGAAAGTATACTGAGATCAAGCTGGAAAAGCACTGAACATCTGTGCCTTCCTACACACAGTTACTAATCAGCAAGTATAAGACACTAGAACTGTAAGTGCTACAAGCAAAGTTCAAACAACGACTGAACCTTGCCGAGCCCAAATCCAGGGACGGCCTTTGCGCGTCACATGCCTGAAGACATTTTTCCTGCTATCAGAAATTGTTGTAAAGTTGAGACACTGATTAAGTACTTCCCTCCTGCACTAAGTAATTTCTATGAAAAATCTATGAAATTTTTCAAGATTTTAATTCTGTGGCTTTAAAATAATTTTGACACAATTTTTTTCCCAAATAGACAGCAGTAACAGCCAAGGCACTTAAGTCATCCCCCTCTTTGAGGTTTCATTGCCAAGAGATGCAACTTTGCTTTGGTTATACACCAGGTTTGCCATGACCTTGTTGCAGCAAAAAGCAGCAGCGTGTGCTAGTACTACTCACTAAATGCAAGAGGATTAACATCCAGTTTGTTTCCTCTAAACCCACAGAACTATCAGGAAATAACTAAGCCCTAAAGTTTTAGGTTTGTAGAAATGATTTCCTCCTAATGCATGTCCTTGGTGGTGAAGGGGGGTGGGCAGTGGAGGAATTTCAGAATCCTGTTATGTAAAAGAGAGGCAGAGCCCTGTATTAATCCCAGGGAATTATGTTTAATGGCTTGTTTCATCCTTTATTGGTCTAAAGAATTCCTCAAAAATCAGCTGACCAAAAGTGCCGGGGAAGTATTTTTACCTCTGTTGCTACAACTGTTATCTCTCAGTAATTTCACTAATCTTCTTTGCAGTGAGATTAGATTGGAAATGCTTTGAGGCAGGGAGAACTTGTTTGTGAAAACTGCTTGGTCCTGTGGGTGACATCGAGGAGTAAGTAATCAAATGTGGTGTTCCAGTGCTAAGGAATTTATGGAGAGATGTGTTGCTTTGGCTTTCCTTCTAGCTGACAGTGCTTCCCTGGAAGATGATGTTTGGAATGTCAATTTCAATGAATTGTGTTTGGCGTATACAAAAAGTACTCATGGCGTAAGTTGGCAACAAAATTGCTGTGGTTTTCTTTCATAGTGAGGGGTTGGTCCCTGTTTAAAAAACCAAGGTTTTAACACAAGGTTTTTTAAAAGTAAAAATTGTTCTAGCCCAGACCATTATATGATGATTCTGTGTTTCTGTGACTTAAGATCTGACGCATTCAGATGCCCCTCATGCGTGTACTTTTTGTATTAAGTGGCAATAACATGCCATATATATAACTAAAATATTTAAAAAATTTATTCCCTGCTAGATAAGGTATGAACTGTGGATGGGTGTGTGCAGCTGGGGGTTAAACCATGCAGAACAGCTGTGGTAATAGCTCGTGCTGCGTCCTCTTACGCATTTCGAGAAAGACAGATAGTTATGTCCTTGACAGACCTGGGTACTATTATTAAACCCTATTTAGTGGTTTATTTACAGGCATCAGGAAAACAGTTTTACTCAATCCAAGGCTTGAAGTATTGCTCATGTTGTGGAATTACGGACTACACAACTTGCCTCTAAATTGCAGGCTTTCCTCTCTGTCCTACTTACTCAGTCTAAAAAAACCTAATCCTGTGGATTTTATTTCCCTCCCTGTAGGGCAGCATTGAGTAATTACTTTTCTCTGGTGAAGCTAGAGATGCTGGAAAAGTTTAATTAATGCTCATTAGGAGAAACTGCTAATATTTAAAGGAATTCATTAGGTCAGGACTCTTAATGTTCATCAGAATAGCAGATAAATGCAGTGGACTGAATGATATTTACGCTGTACTGTGTGGTATATTTTTCTGTTCTGCAAAATGTTCCAGAATATGTGGGTCTTCCATAGCCAAGGATGTCTTTTAACCCCTTTAAAGTGTCTGGATTCAAAATGAGGTTTGGGTTTATAGCATAAATCTCTAAATCTCCTGTAGCTTTGGAATTGAGGAACTTGAGAGAAAAATTACGTATGTCTACTCGGCTGTAAGGTACCACACTGGGAACACTTCACTGCACTTTGTTTGGGTGGCTGAATGACCTTACTCATTCGAATATTTCATATTAATCTTTCTACCGTAGTAAATATCTAACAAGGTGTTGAGAGCACGGTGACAGCATGCTCCAGGGGCCCATCCGTAGTGCTGGCAGGAGCGCAGGCATAACGTCACCTGTAAGCTCATGTGGGGGTTTAGGTGTCTTGAGTTGGAAATACCCTTAAACTTCTCTCCTGGAGCAGCCCAGAGAGCAGGTGAGATGCCCCGCGGGCACGGCTCAGGTTGGCCTTTGGTTCTCCCCCTCTATGAGCGTTGCTCAGATCTGGTGGGTTCAGGGTCTGCCCTGGGTTTATTTAAACTCAGGTTGTGGTTTGAACCTGAAGCTACAAATATTTGTAAATCAGGGCTATTTCTATTGTTGTAACAACATTCTTAAGCAAATGTTTTAAACATAAGTTACTTGCACAGCTCTTCATTTCCAGCTGTTAGGTGTCTGACACCGGAGATGGCAGTTGCCTCCTAAAGAAACGTTCGAGGCATTCATGTTACGTAAGCGATTCCTTATCGGACATACTGAGAATCGGAACTCTCTGGATACTGGAAAACTCTGTTACCATGCTGTGATTTTCATAGCTTTATTAAATTTTGCCCATGCAACAGCCCGATTTTAGCCCAAATTCTGTGACAAAATACAGGCGAGACAGGTGCGTCTGGTAGGAAGCAGGAGGTTATTGAGGTCCTCTGGCCTTTGCAGAGGGAGGGAACCTGGAATGAATATGAACACAGTTGTGCGGATGAGCCACTATTTAAACTGTGGTGTTGGACACTGCTTAAAATGGAATTGTTTTCATCAGGCATCGGCAGCCATTCGGGGCAGTGGAGGACAGGATCTTTGGGGTCTTCATTAACCTTTTTATTGGTCTGTATTTGTATACAAGCACATGTAGTGTATCCACAGGGAAGTTCCAAAGTATTTGGAGCTACCAACTGTTCTCTCAGTGAAAAGTCTACTAAAAATAGGATATTCTTTCATTCAGGCATCAAAACCTGATCTGTAATGTGAAGTGTCATGCTGTAGAAATAGTAAAAGAGCTTTTACATGAGGAAGTTCTTTTTGTGAGCTGTTTCTTACGGTGGGTAAAATGCAGCAAAGAGAAAAAGGACTTGAATCACTTTCTGCTTTATTGAATTACCTTCAGATAGCATAAAATTTGTTCTGAAATCGTTATTTATTGCCTTTTGGCAAGTACATATGATTTTTTTCTATTTGAACTGCATTCTTAAGAGGTTCGCTGCTCTTCCTGGTGCGGGGCTGCAGAGATGTTGGGTATTAAGGAAATGGCAAAGAAGAATAACGTTTTCAAAAACCACCCAGTTCTTTGACAGAACATTCTGTGTTATCTAAAGAATTTGAAATTGGGACATGAGAACAGGGTGCTCTCTTCAGACTGCAGTGATCCGGAAAGATTTAGCATTCATTGTTACTTGGCAGTCTAAGTTTGAAATGCAAAATGCAAGGCTTTTCTTAAATTCTAAATGCAAAGTGTGAGGCTTTCCTTATTTAACAAATAAGTGGAGATAACAATCTGCATTTTGAACTAACAATATGCATCTGGTTCAAATGCAGGAAATTTGAACAATGCCTGCGAGCTTAGTCGGATCTCAGTGCTGCGGCAAAACGCATCAAGAAGTGGAGGATATTTGGAATTTTGCTGTGCGAAGAGTATTCTTAACCTGCTTACTGGACTTGCATTGGTATTTTTTAGAGTGACAAATGACACAGTTGTCCCTCTCCAGTCAGACCCTCCTGGCACCGTAAACCTGGGCGCCCACTGTGTCGGGCAGGTAAGGATGTGCTGCAGACACAGCACAGCCTTGGCTTCACCTGATTGCTCTGACACTGCCTCTGGGAAAGCCCTGTTAGTCTCTTAATAAGAATTTAAACTGGCAGGTAAAGACAAGCTAATCTCTGTTTCATCCCATGATGTATTTGAACAGCAAGATGTCTGGTTGCTTTTGTTTGCTGTTGCTGTAGAGCAGCCAGTGGGGACTGAACAATGAATTTGGGAATTTAAATGGATTTATTTAGTAACAATCAAGTGCTCACTATGTAATTGCTGCCTGATTCTGACTCGATATGGAGAGTAAAATTGGGAATGATCTTGACTACATTCCAATTACACTTTTGTGAGCTGATGTACATGGTTAGGACAGGTACCTGCTGTCGGATTTGCCCGATGTAATTCTTACGCTCGTAGGTGCAGGGTGGGTTTTCATCACCCAGCTGAATGTTTTATTATATTGGTAAATTGATAGGTATCATATACTGGTATTCAGACAAAAATGTAACCTTTTAAAACTCTTACCTTCAAGTTTGTATGTGTCCTGGAAGTGGAGAAAAAAGAGTGTTTTAATAAGAACCATCTACTGCGGGTAACAGATGTCTGCTCTGTGCTCTGAGGGTAGTAGAGCATTTCAGAGAGATTCCTGCAGAACCTATGTGGTCAGACAAGGATGACAGAAAAGGAATGATGCAATAAATACAGGAACAAACTCGTGCTGTCAGTTTGGGTATTTCTGTTGGAGCGCATAGCCATAGCTGCCTTCTGGTTGATTGTGAATTGTGAACAGAAATTGGATTTGGCTTTGCCTTCAAAGCTGTCTCTTTATTTGAAGTGCTTTCTTACGAGAATTCCATTTCTGTGTCAGTCTTGAATGTAGTGAGCTCTTTAAGCAGATATAAACGACTCCAGCCTTTGGAGACAGCTGCATACAGGCACTGGCTGGCTCGTTTCCCGAGCGGAATGCACCACAGTCTGAGAGCTCCGAATGCATTACAGTTACTGTAACTGAGGACTCTTTCTGTCTCATGACCTAGACAACATTACTATTTTGCTTATAACATTCACCTCCTGCAGAACTTTGTTGCGCAAACATTAAGTTATAGAGTCGCAGAGTTGTTAAGGCTGGAAAAGACCTTTAAGGTCACCAAATCCAGCCATCAACCAGCACCACTAAACCATGTCCTCAAGTGCTAAATCCACATGTTTTTGAAACACCTTCAGGGATAGCAACTCCAGCACTTCCCTGGGCAGCCTTAATTGAAACTGAAAGCGACTGGTGCAAGTTAATCACTGAATTTAATGGCTTATCAGCCAGCCAGTTGTCACAGACATCTGCTGGGGAGCAGTTGTTTGCTGCCCTCTTCTCTAGACTTTGATTCTTGTTCACTGCTGAAATGTTTATTTCGTCATGTATTGTACTCAGAAAAGGGGTAGTAGGTATCTTCGAAGCTGGCCATGCGTGATTGTGCCATTTGTACCCTGACTACAGCCACGGCCCTGCAAGACTTTCTAAAATCAGATTATTTAGGTTCTTTTAAGTGTATTTGTACATGGCTTATGCTGTAAGTCGCAGAGTGAAAATGAAGTTACTGTGAAGTTGTTGTCTGTGCTCTTACTCTCTGCTTGAATTAGTTCTAGTTTATCATACAGAGTAGTGGAAGAACTTTGCTCTGAAGTTAAAAATAATTGGAAATACAGCTGTGATGTTCACCATGCAAAACAACCTCACCAGAGGTGAGCAAATACTAATACGTGCCAGCTAGAACTGAATCCACCATACAAGTGACCACTGAAAGAGCAAGTTTTCTTTTAATGTTCGGTAAATTGTGATTATGAAAATCAAATTTATCCTTTTAATGAATAGATTATTTGCCCTTTCTTAATCTGCCAGTCTCTTGAATGCAGATGCTCTGAATACTTCATTGCAGAAGTATGTCTTGAAAGAAGATCATCATATTGCTGTTATTTTGGGGCTGTCCTGTGCACAGCCAGGAGCTGGACTTCATGATCCTTGTTGGTCCCTTCCAGCCCAGAATATTCTACGATTCTGTGAGTTCATTATTAATCTGACAGTTTATGTTTCAATAGCTGTTGGTTACCAGCTTCTTTTTCCATATACTGACATCCTCTGTTGAGATGCTTTCCTTACTAACTACCGATAGATAAGAAAAACAAGGAATGTCAAGAAACAGATGTTGCATGACCAAGTACCCAGCTGTGCACTAACAAAATGAGTCTCATGGTGATTGGTTAACAATTCTGTGGCAGGCAGAGGCATATATAAAACAGTAAACACAGCATGGGTAAATAATAATACTAATTTAGAAAAAAGAAAAGAAAGAAGAATTTTCTGAGCTTAAAGCATTGGCAGCATCAGTTCAACCATCTGTGTTGCTGAAGCGCTGGCTGTGTTGTGGTAAGTCACACCAAGGTCAGTCGAGCTGATTTTAGAACTGGTTTTAGACATGTTTTCCTGCAAACCGATGACGGGGAGGTGCGTGGATTTTCAACTTTAATGCTGCGTCAGTAATGAGGAGGAGTCTGTTGGCCTCAGCTGCATGGGTTCGTTAGGAGTTCCAATCACTGTGCCAAACGGTGAGGTGAGCACCTCTGCCAGCTCTTTGAATGAGCTGTGTCTGTCCTGCACTGCTCCCAGGCACACTTTGGAGCTCGTCAGTCAGCACTTCCGGTGAGTTTGTGCCAGGTTGGCTCCTGTGACCTGGGTTCCTGCAGGGAAGGGCTGCGATGGGATGCACCAGCACTGCCTGGGCGAGTTCAGCGTGCTTGTACTTCACTAGAAAGCAGCTGGATCTCAGAGGCTGAGCCGTTCCTCTCTGCTGGCATCCAGAGGTTTCCTTGGAGAAAGCACTCTTTCATACTTAACTGAAAATCCTGGGTGCCATAACTAAAAGTAAATCTTATTAAATGAATAGTGATGAAATAATAGGATATGCTGTGCAAGCGGAAAGAGCAATTCCTTTCATTTTTAATATTATGTGATGATTAACTTAACACGTAGGGAAATGGTCTTCTTACTTGATTACTTCAACAACAGCCTGTGATAGATTATAAACAGAAGCTTCCCTGCAAAATTGGGCTATAATAGAATTGGAGTTCGTGCAGTGACACCAGAGAGATTCATGGGTGTGGCAGATCAGCGTGGATCAACGTCTCTGCTTTTCCTGGGCTGCACGCTGATGTGCCCACAGTCCTTGGGTGTTGCAGCAGCAGACTGATTAAAGCATCCCTCGGTGTAGAATTGCTGTGTGAACTGTGTGAGTCAGGGCACTGACATTAGTCATGGCTGGTGCACATCTGAATTCTGGGGATTTCACTGACTGCCCCTGTTGAGCAGAGAGCACTGGGGGGCGGGGGGTGTGTTTTTCAATTAAACTGTGAGACGTCTCTAATCAATACAGCTGTGACACAGCACTTCTGTGGGTTTGATCAGAGGAGTGCTGACCCAGTTCGTAGATCTTGGTGATTCCAGGTTCCTGGGAGTCCTTGGGAGCGTGGTGAGGCACAGCTGTGCAATCTGCAGCCTGAAGCGTCAGTTCTCCTTTGGGAATGCTGCATCCCACCCTCTGGCAGTGCTGGGATTTCCCAGGCTCCTTGAAAAGCTGGTTTCAGGAAGCTCTAATTCCTTCATAGGAGTTGCATAATAGTTCTTGTTTGTTGGAGCAGGAATTGCTCCTTTACACTTGTTCTCAGGGGGTCTCTGTGCTGGTGGGACCTTGTGGGGGAGTCTCAGAGTAAAGTGGAGTTGAGGAGCCACTAAAAAGCCCTTGGGTGATACTTCTGCGTGGGAATGATCTGTTACATGAGGTGTTATACTTGAAGGCAGTGCAAAGCAGGGATGTTCAGCACGGGGCTGGTATTTAAAAGCCCAGTTTGCTGTTGCGTAAATTAGTTTATGTGTCCAGCTACAACAGTTCACGCGCTGCTGCTGGCGGACACAGCTGGGGGACGCCTCTGCAGGGAACATTTTCTGTTTCCCATGTTGGATGGTCACCCCAGAGGTTTGTCTGATCCGGGAGAACAGGAATGCAGCATCTTTGTCGATAGTATCTTTGTCGGGCTCCTGTTCTGCCAAGCTCCACACTGAAATAGGTTAGTGGGCCTAAAAATTATGCAGAGTGTAATTGCATATCCTGCTTCTTATGGAAAGCAGGCTAAAAATAAACCTGTCTGTGATTTTGCATGAATTCTATTCTGGTCAGAACACTCCAAAAAAAAAAAGGGATCTTGGCGTGTGAACACGTACCCTTCTGCTGGGAAAGCAGTGCCAAGTCCCAAGTAGATTAAATGGCTTGTGTAACAGAGAGCAGCTGCAAGGACATTCTTCTTTGGGGATGTGACTGAAATGTGTCATTCTGTAGAGCTGCATGCTGCTTAAGCAATGAGATATATGGTATGTTAGACATACGTCACAGCTGAAACGTGATGCTCTGTCTGGAAAAACAGAAGGATTGGCAGCTTCTACCAAACACTATGACAGGTACCCTGTGTGTTGTCCCTTGCTGAGGTGTGACATGGAATAATACTAAACATCAGTAAGTTTGAATTTGCACATAAGCTACAGATTTCCAAAGGGAAGCATTAATATTAGAACAGTTTGGGGACTCAACATTTTGTTCAGTTGGGTATGTTAATTGTGCTTTCCAGGCCAAATGGGTTTGTTTGCTATCTCAATAAATCATTTTTTCTAGTGTGAATAAATTAAAACCTCACATTGTAAATTTAAGGGAATGAATTGTTACTAATTTGGGAAAAACAAGCCATAGTTAGCCTGGGGAAAATCATCTCCATTGTTCAGGTTACTTGCGTTTGTTTTGGTGCTCCACTTCTCGGTTAAGAGCACACTAAATTATTTAAGTATTATTATAACCTGTGACAGCTACAGAAGACTCCTGCTTCATGGCTGTAAGCATCTGTACTTGACTTCACAGTACATGTGTTACATGGAAAGATACTACTCACCTAGAAGGGCCTCTGTAGTGAATTGAGCTGCACAGTGATTAAAACCCAGCAAGGCCTTTAGTGCATAATTAAGAAGTTTTAATAATACCACTTATTATTAAAACTACTATTAATGAAACAACTGTATATTTTAATTTTTTAAAAACCTGTTTGTGTATTACGAGGTCTGATTGTTGTTTTGACTCTTTAGATTGTTGTAACACTCTTAACATGTTTGAGCCCATGGTGTGTTGCTGTACCAGCTCCATCGCTTGCGTGGTGGTTTGAGTTGATCATGATGAGGAAATGGCCTCAAGTTACACTGCGGGGGGTGTGTTAGATTAGGTATTAGGAATTTTTTTTTTAAATGGAAATGCTTGTAAAACTTTGGAACAGGCTGCCCAGGGAAGTGGTGGAGTCGACATCCCGGGATGCATTCAAAAAACCTGTGGATGTGTCTCTTGACGACATGGTTTAGTGGTAAACATAGTGGGTGCTGGTTGATGGTTGAACCTGGTGATCTTAGAAGTCTTTTCCAACCTTAGCCATTCCATATTCTATTCTGGTCAATGTATTTGATTCATCTGCTGTTGCGGTGTCAAAAGCTTGTTGCCTCTTGTGCTTTACGTACCTCTCTCACATTGAGAGTTATTAAGTAGATCTTGCAACTCACATTTGGTTTTTGTGAGGTGTCTCAAGCTCCCAGGCTGGGCTCAGTGATTTTTCCAGGCATCCCTGTAAATCCTTGGTTTTTGTCTCAAACCTGACAGTGGCAGAGGCTCACAGGGTGCAGTTTATCTGGATTCTCGTTCTTTACCATCAGTGCCAACGCATCTGACTTGGATGGAAATCATGGGCCCCTTTAGCCTGCTACTGAAAATATAACCAATCTTTATAAATAGTCAAAACATTGTTAATCTGTTCAGTGGTTTTTTTCACTTCTCCAGAAAATATCAAATTAAAGAGGAGAAAGTCTCTATGTAATAAAAATGTCCACACTTCTCTTGTGGAAAGTTCTTTTGCATTTTTCTTCCCCATTGTTAAGTTGAAGGAAGTGGTTATGTTTGCCTTTTTTTTGAAACCCATTCATTATTTTAAATTACTGGAGTTCTGCTTATGTCTCCTTCAGTGTCTGATCTTATATCAGAAACAGCTGCACAGGCCTTTGAGCCTTGCTGTTCTCCTATTTAATAATGGAGTATTAAAATACTTGACATTATCAGAGTAAACCCTGCTCACTGGTAATTCTCCTGACTGTTTTCCCATGGTTAATGGATTTTTGTGCATGCAGTACATTACTGTAATCATATCTGATACTGGCGCGTGTGCATGAAGCTGGAGTCCGAATGTTGGAGCTACTTTACTCAAAAGAATTTTCATTTAAAAAATCCTTAAAGTTGTAGGCAGTTCATTGGGCTATGCAAGGTTTTTTGTGCCAGTGCAGGGCATAAAACCAACTTAAAATGCTGCCTTTCTGTGGAAATCATGCACAGGCAGAGAATGTCTGTAGACATAACAAGATACAGAGAAGAAAAGCAGAGACCCATCCTAGAACTGTGTAACTGAGTAGTATTGCGGTAAAATGCTCTTTGTTTTTTTGTCAGGTGGAGCCTTTATCTGTTGGTGCCCTACATACGGGTTTCCAAATGCAGTCGGTCTCAATTTCCAACTTTTTTCCTTGGTTCTGAAGTGGTGTGTGACCCCGCCCTGCCATGTGCCGGAGGGGAATGCCTTGCGGAGACGTGGCCATGTCCCAGGAGCAGATGGACGGGAAGGGGCAGGCATCTGCTGGGAGCCCTGCCGATGCTCTCCGTGCTCTGAATGTGTTCTGACATGTGAGCTGAGTGCTCGCGCTTTTAGGTCGTTTTAAAAAAATCCTGTTTGTTGTTGGTTGTGGTTAGATGGGAGCTGCCCTCTGTGGGCACAGGGGAATGTCCCCTCACCCTGCCCATGGATGCTCTGGAACTGGCAGGGAAATGAGCTCAGGGTAGGTGGCAGAAGGTTAAAAACCTCTTGGTTTCACAGTGCGGGATCACAGAATGGTTCAGGTTGAAAGGGACCTTGAGGATCATCTCATTCCATGGGCAGGGACACTTTCCACCAGACCAGGTTGCTCCAAGCCCAGTCCAACCTGGCCTTGAACACTTCCAGGGGTGGGGTAGCCACAGCTTCCCTGGACAGCCTGTGCCAGGGCCTCAAGCACCCTCACAGGGAATAATTCCTTCCCTCTGGCAGTGGGAAGCCATTCCCCCTTGTCCTGTCACTCCAGGCATATTCTTCACTTCCAAGCTTCAGCCGGTTCTGGTGCATCTGCGAACAATGGTGTTAACTGGGTAACAAGTGTTATTTTCATACACCGACCAAATGGCACTGACGGCTCTAGCTAATGCTATCTGTATTCTGCCAATATTTCCTTTCCCCTTCCTTGTACACTGAACTATAGATTTTTTTCGTGGTAGATCAGGAACCCAGCCATGGATGGATATTCACACTCTAGAGGCTTCTGTTACAGCTGACTTTGCTGTTTCTATACAGCCAAAACTGAAATCCTAGAGGACTGTATCCAGGCTTCCGCTGTTTACGTTTCACATGTTGTCCCTCTCAGCTTCAGGTATACTTTGGAATAAACAATGCATGATTTGCCAGTCCTTTTTGCGTCCCTCAAAGAAATTTTGGGGGTGTGCCTTCCAAAGCATATTTTAGTTATTTTCTGGCCTTGAAATGGTTTAATGATGAAAGTTCATAAGCAAACACAAAGCCAAATTAATTTTGCACAGGTTTACTAACAGTGAATCTGTTAGTAAAATCTAAATCTACTAACAGGTTTATTGGGGGAATCTTTCCAACCCATTCAGATTTCAAGGAAACTACAGCACAGGATGCTGGGATATTCAAGAATGTAGAATGAGAAACTTTGTCTCCCTGAATTGGTCACCACCTTGACTGAGGATCTGACAGCGTTGTCCTGTGAGGGCTGGTGTTGAGCGCCTCTTTGTTAGTTTTTAGTAATGAGTGATCTAAATCTGGACCCTAAAACATCAAAATTCATAGTTGTTGGTGGTTCTGGAGTTTGTTTTGTGTTACTAACAAAAATAAGAAAATCCCCAAAGTGAACTGGGATGTACATACTGTAATGAGGTGTGTGGTAACCTTATTTCTTAAATCTGTATAAACAGGTTTTCATTTCTTTCAGTAGTACTGTAAACACCCTGCCAGTATTTTGAGTACTCTGGTAAATGATTTATTAATACTGTAAGGCTTATCTCTACCATCATTTCTGTAAATCAGACTGTATGACGAAAAGTTTATTGGATGGTGTGTAGCAAATCACAACTAAACAAGCCTTTCAGGGTAAATCTGTTTAATATTTCTCTGCTTTCAGCTAGTAAATGAGTTTGGTTTAATGGATTACTGTGGCTGTGAAGGGCCTTGAGATTTTTTTCTGTACAGTAGACTCTATGTAAACTCCTCCATGAATTGTTCTGCAGCTATGTTGATGTAATTATGTGAATCTGACGTACTTACCCTTTACTTTCCATAAAATTGCAGAATGTCTTTAATGACACAGCTATAGTTCAGCTACATGAAAGATGCTTAATTAAATTTTCTTCAATGCAGACTGACACTAGTAACACTTAGCCACTTAACAGCCTTTATTTCACAGCAGGAGAGTAATCTGCAAATGCTCTGCACCATGATTTTTCTTCAGAACAAAGAAAGAAGGTTTGCTATTGTAGTTAGAAGTTTAGGGTTAAGTTGCGTTACTTAGAGGAATTAAATTCCTTCTTTGCTGCTTGGGCAGGCCTTGCTGCTCGCCAGGGGGTGATTCCTCCAGTCCTGCTTCCTTCCTTGTGTGCAGATGTTCTGGGACTTCCTACCTGCACCGGTTGGCCTTGTGCTTACTCTATGCCTTGGAGTATTCGATATGGGTTTGTAAAATGTAAATGTAGCCATTTTAGGTCTTTGGTATTTATTGCATGTCCAGTTCTTGCACATATTGTGTTGGAAAAAAAGTGGGCAGAACAGCTGGAGAGCACACAGAGCGGGTCAGGTTCACCTGAATAACTTTATCCCTTTCTGAACATCTCTTGGATCTGTCTCCCTCCGTAAGACAGTGGCATCAGGAGGGTAATCACTTCCGTATAGCTAATGTTTCCTAAATACCTTTATGATGCCATTAAAATGCATGGTAAAGTAAAACAAATGGATAGCAATCTCTTCCAAGCTTTTGGAAAGCTGAGATGTGCTTGTCGGGGTTGTGTACAAAAGCTCATCCCAAAAGAAAAATGCGGCAGAGACCCTTCTCTCAAATTGTCCTTTGCCTGAAAGTTTTGGTAGTTTCTCAACTACCCCTTTTTCCTTATGACGTGTTTTCTCCAGATGCTGGAATAACTTAAGTGTGTGTGCAGCATGACCTAATGAAAATGTTTTTGCTGTCCCTGTCTTCGGTCAAATACTCTCCGTAGACATTTAGTAAAGGAAAATTCACACGGCCTGGCAAGTTTTAGTGAGATGCTGTTAGCGAATGTTTGAAGACCGTTATTAAAAAGGAATTTAAAATTTATTTTGAAAATATTTTCTCCTTACTGGCCCTGTTCTCAATCGTAATACCTCCTTTGATACCTATTACCAAATAGTCCAGCTCAGTTGTATCTTCACATATCAGCTTCTTGTCTTCGGGACCTTCCCTTCCTTCACCAAAGGACTTTCCTGAGTCATTCCTGGATTTGTCCTCTGCTGGTAACAGTGTTGTTAATTGTAGAAGAGTTTGGTCCTTGAGGTGTGGTGGTCTGCTCTCAGCCCAAAGCTTTGCAAATGATGCTGGGTTGAGGGAGGAGGTGAGAAGTCTGTCAGCATGGCCGGACCAGATTAACACATACGTACTTTTGCTCTTCTTTCAAGCCCTTTAATCATTCAAGGTTTTGGGGGGTTTTTCTTATCTTTGTAAAATACATCATTGACATTTCACATTCCAAAATATACTGCTAATCTATTTGGCTTTTCTCCCACATTTGTTCTAGGAAATCAAGTTTCGTTCTTTACCTTGTCTGTTCTATTCATTGTCAGGCGAGAATTCAGTGTCTTGTAACAGGTTGCTGGTTTCAGACAAATATTGCCATCTACCAATGATACAGCAAATCAAGATGCCCTTACCGTGTCCCCACCAGAACCTGCCAACTTCGGAGAATCTCCGCTGAATTAGTCATAGATTGGCCTTTTCTGGTGTTGGGTCTGATGGTCAAAAGATGCTATTAATTCAGGCTTTGGGAGGAGAGCAGTGTAGACCTACTGCCGTTTGAGTCTCATTAAAAGACAGTCGAGCAGAAGTGCGTGTCGCATTTGTGAGATGATTATCTCCTCTTGGTCTTTTCAACATCCTCGTAGCAGTTTAACTCTAAATCGATGGATTCTGCGAGCGCTTATTGAGCCCTGTGGACTGGACACGGCCCCGTCTTTACTCTGGGTCTCTCGGGAAGTAATGCTTCATGTGATGGGGAGCTTGCCTGGCCTTTGAAGAAGCTGCAGGTTTTCAGGGAATGAGCAGAAGTTACCCTGAGTCCATAAGGGCACCAGGATCTCTTTTTCTGGGTGGGTCACTGGCCCAGGCATGGTTGTCATCTCACCTCCCAAAGTGGCCTGGATTTTCCTAGGGAGCTCCTCTCTTCCACAGGCAGAGTCCCAACTTGGATTCCTGCCTTCATTACCGGGAAGGGAGACGGGGAGGTGTTGAGTATGAACGTGTCATGGAGCCCACAGCCCTAGAATCAGCCTTCCTCCTCAGAAATCCCCAGTGCCTTGGGCCTCCTTCCCTGAAGGAAAAGCAGGCTTCTGCACAGGAATCCATCTATGCTTGTACCGCACAAGCTGAGGAAGCACCTGCTGGACTGGGTTGGACATTCCCAAAATGTTCCAGTCTCTTTTCTATATTCATTGTAATAATTTGAACCTCCCACCTTCTCCTTGTGCTGAGAGCATAGGTATGCATTTGCCAGGTCACAGTGAAGTACTTGCTGGTGAAGTAGATCAGGTACTCACAGCTGTACCACTGCTGGGCTTTTCCATCCTCTTCATATTTCGTGAATACAGTAATTCTTGTGCATGCTCGGGAATCATTCATAGTGCTCAGTGACTGCATGTGTTCAGTTCTGGAACTTGTGTGAAATTGAATTGTATGTTGATAGTTGCTGAGGAATATAATAATGTGTTACATACTGATTCTGACTTGGATTTCTTAACACTGCATCCCTGATTTGTGGAGCTGAACATTTCTTTAAACGGCTTTTGCGTAGTCACGTCAAAAATCGCCTAATTTCTAATCTAATACATTGACAGCTCAGTTTAATTAATCAGTAACTGTTTTCCACTTGATGAGCCCTGAGAATTCCTATTTTAGTTTAGACAGTGAGCGAAGCCATGGAGCTGTTTTATAGCTCTTAATATGTGTTTCACTGGAATTTTCATAGTCAGGGTGGCCTTTTGCGATCACAGCTTATGTAACACATCATACAGCTGAGCGGAGCCATTGGATACTCTGAGATTCTGTTCACGTGTGTGGAATTCTGAATGTACGTGATGGAATTCTGTTTACATTTTTCCTCCGCTTTGTTCTAAGTGAGGAGACAAAATGGCACGGCAGTATGTAATACGTGCAGTTTTCATCCTGTGGTGTTTAAACTCCCCCGGTGGAGGGGGAGTGAGGGGACTTGGGGGGCGGAATTAGGGGGATCAGCAGGAAGGTGCCAGAAGGTGGCGGCAGATCACTGCAGTCCGGGCCGGGAGAGCTCCTGCCCGCCCAAGCCATCGGATTGTGGGGGCTGTTTTTTGGTGGATGAGAGGCTGGACGTGCCCTGGGCATGTGCACTGGGACCCCAAAACCAACCCCCCCGCCCCGCCCCCCGAGTCTTTGGCTGATCCCACAGCATGGGCAGCAGGGGAGGGGGGGATTCTGCCCATCTGCCCTGGTCAGGTGAGACACCACCTGCAGAGCTGCCTCCAGCCCCGGGGACCAACATCAGAAAGATGTGGAGCTGCTGGAAAAAGTCCAGAGGAGGCCATGGAGATGCTCCAAGGGCTGGAGCCCCTCTACTCTGAAGACAGGCTGGGAGAGCTGGGCGTGTTCAGCCTGGAGAAGAGAAGGCTCTGGGGAGACTTTAAAGACCCTTCCAGTGCCTAAAGGGGCTCCAAGAGAGCTGGAGAGGGACTTTGGACAAGGACCCAGAGTGACAGGACAAGGGGGGATGGCTTCTCACTGCCAGAGGGCAGGATTAGATGGAATACAGGAAAGAAGTTCTTCCTTGTGAGGGTGTCTGAGGCTCTGGCACAGGTTGCCCAGAGCAGCTGTGGCTGCCCCATCCCTGGCAGTGTCGAAGGCCACGTTGGACAGGGCTTGGAGCAACATGGTCTGGTGGAAAGTGTTCCTGCCCACGGCAGGGGGCTGGGACTGGATGAGCTTTAAGGTCCCTTTCAGCCCAAACCATTATGGGATTCTGTGATTATACCTTTCAGGTCACCAGTAGAGCACACGAGGACTTCAGCTGTTTTTTAAAAAAACTCCCTCCAGAAACAAGGGAATGCGATTCCATTTTCTCATCTGTTCACCTAAAATACGTTCTTGTGCAAAAGGCTGTAATGAAAGCGTAAGCCCTGGTAATGAATTACGTGGTTTAATAGGAAAGCAGCTTACTTTTAATGAACTGCAACTTTGAAATTTGCTTTTGTAGTGAACAGTAAGGTATTTTTTGAAAGTTTGAAAGAAAATCACCCTCGGCCTACTGAGTCACTGATCAGCACTGCAGCTCCTTGGTAGCGTGTAGCTGCCACTGTCTCCAAAAGGTGTTGGCATGGAAACTTCAGGCATCACTCCCCAGTAGTGCAGGGAATACTATGGCTCTGGAAAGTTGCCACCTGTGTCTGTGTCAAAGGTTCATCAAAACAAAATGAAAAATTTCCACATGGTCTTCAGAGAGATTTGACGGGTATGTCGCTGATACTGTGTATGCCCGCAGCATTAGCTAGAGGTATTTGTGACATTATTATCAGACAGCAACGTAAAAACTACACAGACTGAATTAGAATTTGTTTGTATCTTTCGGTGTTGAACTTCGATGCTTTACCAACATTGCTGATCTAGGAATGTGCTTTTGTGTCAGGTTCCAGGTGCACCATGGCAATGCTCCTCTGTTTCTAACGGCAACATGTATTCCTGAGCATTTCCGTGACAGGTTGGATGTATAAATAGCTGGTTTTTGTCCTGCTAAAGTAAAGCTTCAAAGGCAACTTCACCAGTGCAGTTTGTAAGAGCCACCACCCCCGTTTTTACGATACCCGTCACTGCTATTTACCTCTCTCCTTCATCAAGCCTTTTTTCTTCCGCAGTCATATAATTCTCCTTCTGCAGCTCCAGTGTGCATATCCTCGTCTAAACAGTTCTTCTGTGGTTAATTTACATTAAAACTGAAAACAAGAGGCTTGTGCCTGTTCATCTTGCAGAACCTGAGTGGTATAAAGTACATTATTCCTCTTGACTGGTCCCTGTGATGCCTGTGTCGTCCTTCAGAGGCACAACAAACACCAACCCGACATTTATCAGGTCGTTTTGCACACGAGGTTCTCCTAAAAGCCTGCGTGAAACAATGTAAAAGAAGCTCCTGAAGGGAAAATAATCTAGCTTTTGCCAGAGGTTGCCTAAAGTATCCTTAGTATTACTTCATTTTTCTGCTTTCTAATGCTTTCTTTGTGAATTTCTGTTGTTTTTCCTCTGCCCACTATTTTGTTTGACTTTCCTCTCTTTTCCCCAGGCAATTCTGTCAATCTTCAATTTGGTCATCTTGGTCTCAGAGTATAGTCCAGTCTGTAAGGTTTTAATATTAAGATTAACCCCTCAATATCTGTGTATCCTTAGTAGCAGCCTTGCCTTTATTTTGTCTTTTAACTGAGTTGATATTTATTGAAAAGGGTTTATGAGCTTTTAAATTTTAATACATGAAGAGGAAGGATCAGTGAGCAAATAAAGTCTGTAATTCTAACACATCCAGAACAGATTTTCACATCTTGCCAAATTTTTCCAGCATGCAGTGCTCTGAATGTAACTAATGACCGGATTCATCTGCCTCAGTGAAATACGAGTATATTGATCTGCCTGAGTGAAATATGCTGGGATTTCTGAAGTGCAGAGCTATGGATCTGGCTTAGACAAGGAGATGGATGGGCCATTTTAGCAGCAAAACATTTTTTTAATGTTGAGAAACTATCTTGTCTACAAAGAATAATTTGTAGTGACAAATGGAAAAGACTTTTGCTGGAGATTACCCCATTTGTTTCCATTTTCCATGACATGTTTTGTACACTGTGCTGCAGGAAGCAAATCCCAAGTTTTATAAGGAGCAGTTCATGATGGTAAAACGGGGAGTTGAGGTAGGGGCTGCAGGGTTGCTGGGCGTTCCTGAGAAGGGGGCCGGGGGGCTGGGGCGGGCGAACCGTGTTAGTGGGAATTGCTGTGTCACTTGTGCAACTCCTGGACAGCCACAAGGACGATGCTGAGGTGTTGTCCCAACACTGCAAAATGCTTTTTGTATGTTTGGATGTAATTTTAAAATAATTGACAGTGTTAAAGCAGTTGACTTCATTTAGAGCTCGGAGCTTGTGTTTGGCACAGGACGTGCTGCCTGTAGGGGGGCGGGGGTGTGCTGGGCTTCTTCTGTCCTAGCTTGAGGGCTTAAGGTGGTTTTGTGTGTGTTTTGGTTAATCTGTGGACATCACTGACCTCTCTGAAGGGCTGATAGGTAAACTACTTTGAAATACTCGTCATTCTTCCATGGTTTTGTTCGGAGGGAAGAGGGTGCAGATTGAGATTCTGTTTGCTGTTGGTGAGTTGTGGTTGCTGAGGTCACGTTGGAGAGCTGATTACAAGGTGTGAAATGCCCTCACCTTGGCTAAAAGGGAAGGGAAAGTATAAACTCGCCACAACCAAAACATGCAACTAACTTTGCAGGAGTGACACATGGTTGGGAAAATTTCATTAGTGGTGGGAGGGGTTTGATGGTTTTGGATTTTTTCCAGATTTGACATATATGTAAATACAGTAATTGTTTGAAGATGTAGGTGGGTGAGCCTTGTACGAGGACTGCTGTGGGTCTGTGACCTGTTTGACATGGTCTCCTCAGCAGCTTTGAGCTCACGGGCTTCAAAGGCTCCTGTCAGAAACGGTTCTGGGGCAGGTTTCTGCATTTCATAACCTGTTGGTGATGTAATTTAACAGGAGCAGTTGTCTGTTCCAGCCTTGTCCCTGCTGTTGTGCTACGCCAGCATCCGCCTGCTGCTGCCCATCTCCTGCTCTGGGTTTGGAGACAAAGGCTGAGCTTTTTCCCTAAAGCCCTGAGTGTTCTGCTGTAGTATGTAACTTAAATTTACCAAGGTCGCTGAACCCTTTATAATGTCCTTTCTGGGAGGCTGACAGGGTACAAAAGATTGGTTTGTACCCTTCTGTCAGAAGGATGCGGCAGTAATGCAAGAGCTCGGTTATTTGTGTGCTGAAGGGGCCATGGTTCTCCAGTGATGTGACAGATTCACTAATGATACCTGACAGAAATATTGCAAAGGAGTAATTGTAAAAAAACCTAACTCTTTTCTATTATGCAATGTTTTTAAGAAGGAAATATTTTCTTTTTATAGTTTGAAGAATGCAGGTTCCCATGTGATAAAATATTGAAATCAGGCGACTAGTGAGTAGGTGTAAATTGAATGGAAACTGCTTCAAAATACAGTGAAATAGTTTCCTCCCCATAGAGACTTTGAATTTTCATAATAGGTTATGTATTTTAATACTTTATATTGGTTTTCAAACAATTCCAGAATACTGTCACTGTCTTGCTTGGGAAATGAGGGGGGATGGTTGTTAGTCAGCTCTGCTTAAAATCACCATGCCAGAACAAATTCTTCCCTGTGAGGGCGGTGAGGCCCTGGCACAGGGTGCCCAGAGAAGCTGTGACTGCCCCTGGATCCCCGGAAGTGTTCAAGGCCAGGTTGGACAGGGCTTGGAGCAACCTAATCTAGTGGAAGGTGTCCTGGCCCACGGCAGGGAGTGGAATAAGATGATCTTTAAGGTCCCTTCTGACACAAACTGTTCTGTGATTCTGCGATTTGATAGCACAGAACGTTTTTTTCCATTCAGGTTGTTGTATTTAAAACAACCCAATTCTTTCAACTGCTTGCTTTTTCTGAAACTTTTATCGCAGTGAAACACAATGCTTGTTGTGAGATCCTGCTTTACAAATTATTCTAATCTGTTCTTTTTTCTTTTTAAGGAAAAGTCATCAACAAGGACTTGCGCCACTACCTGAGCCTTCAGTTCCAGAAGGGCTCGATAGACCACAAACTCCAACAAGTGATCAGAGACAATCTCTACTTGAGAACCATCCCTTGTAAGTATGTAAAGATCAGCCTCATTTGATCTGTTCCTGCTAACTCCCAGATCATTTGTGAGCTTGAAATGCCTTCTCCCTTAGTCTGGTTT
The DNA here is from genome assembly GCA_013397895.1 of Origma solitaria. Classification (NCBI taxonomy): domain Eukaryota; kingdom Metazoa; phylum Chordata; class Aves; order Passeriformes; family Acanthizidae; genus Origma; species Origma solitaria. Next base: position 36,985 of record VZRL01004160.1, on the reverse strand, counting down.
AGAGTTTTACCTTGCAGCAGGGACTTCTGGCTTTGCTACAATAGTTTCACATCTGAAGTTGCCCTGAATTGGTGTGGCTGGTATAGACCCAGAGCCCGCAAAAATTTGAGAATTCAAAGCTCAGAGTGTTTCAGTAGCAGCTGTGCTCTTCAGAAGTTTGTCAGCAGTTGTTAGAATGACCACAGCCACCGCAAGGAATAAATCTTTCTCACCATGATCATGCAGTGGAAAACCATTTCTTATTTTTGTCAGTGTGTTGGGGTTTTTTGCTTCACAAAGAGGAAGCCGAGACCTTGAGAGTGTCAAGTGCATTAGGCAGAGCAGGGTGGCTTGAAGGAGGGTGGCAGGAGGGGTTGGTGCTGAAGGGGTGGCAGTGGCGGAAGGTACAGGGAAACTGCTCATTCTGAGAAGACAGATAGATTAAAAAGGCTCATCGTTGACTACTTAAATATTCATTGCACTAAAAACCTATAACTTTGTCAACTAACACTTTTGTATCTACAGGAATTCTGTTCTGTTCTCTCTGAGCATACCTGAAAGTTTGGGGCTTTCTTAAACTGCATTTCACTATTATTAGCTTTTATTTACTAGCTTTTGTTCATGTTGCTGCCTGAAAAAATGGACATACGCCTTATAAATGCTACTAGGTCGTAGGCAGTAATGAATCAGTGCAGTTCTTCCAGGAGAGCTTTAATTAAGCTGTTATAACTATGGGAGGCCTACTTTCATAGAAAAAAACACTTTGAGAACCTCTGCATTAATGCAGCAATTTACTGATGAAGTTTACCTGCAGCCAGGGGTTGGAGTGTGGCTGAATTACACTCTGAACTGTAGGTTAAAAAATAAGTTTTGGTGCGTAGTTATGGATTCGGTGGCCCAAAAATCAAATGTGCTTAGTCATGCTGACCTCATTGCAAATTAGAGAGTTGCTGCTGGTGGAAGCACGGAGAGATGCAGCACCCTTACAGCAGGGTTAAAATGAATATCCCAGCTCTTCCCAGAATCCCAGACTGGGATTGCCCGGCTCAGGCATCATCAGCTGCCACAAAAGTTGGTTTGGGTTCACTGACCATAAGAAAAAATTCTCTCCGAATTACCACCTCGCTGAACTTTTCTTTTCCTCCTCCCTCAATACCAGAACTGTCATTCCTATGTAATTTATTGGCCTAGTTTTTATATGTTGTTGTTCACTTGCTCACCGGTTGTTCTAACTCTTACTGGAGTGACACCATCTTTATACAAATATTTGAAAATACATTGTTTTTACTGAACTGTACAGCAGGCGGCATTTCGTAACAGGCAGCACCTAAGTATCTTACAAGAGTGTTTTCTCTGTCTTTGCAGGCACTACAAGGGCTCCCAGAGATGGGGAGGTGCCTGGGGTAGACTATAATTTCATTCCTGTTGAGCAGTTTAAAGCGCTGGAAGAAAGTGGAGCCTTACTAGAAAGTGGAACATATGATGGTATGTTGGTGATGTTCGATGGAACAGGAATAAGGACCTAGTACTCGTGTCCAGGATCTTAGTCCAAGTGTAGCTCCCCGTGCCACCGGTTTTCCTGCCTGCTGGATGGTCATTGCAGTAGTAGAGAGACAATAGTGAGTCTATTTTTGGATTACTGTGAAGAGGAGGAGCAATAGTGTGTTAAAGCCCTCCGATAAACCACAGATGGTCCTTTCAGCCGCTCTTAATGCCACCTGGTTATTTCCTCTGTTGCATTTTTGGGAAGCATTCTGAAAAGGTTTGTCTGTGCCTGGTACAAATTTAAGAGAATTCATTCCATTTTGTGTAAATCTGAGAGAATAGAGCCATGTTCTCTTCTCAGGTGTGCATCAAAAGGAGAGAAGGCAAGAGGAAATCTGACCCAGCAGGGAAACAAAAGCATTTTTCAATGAAAAATTGAACAGAACTAGACCAGATTGTCCAAATCTGTAGCAAAGTTTGGTTCTTTAAATGCGATGGGGAAAAACATTGTAATGAATGCGGTGAAAAAAGAAAAGAAAATGTCAGAAGTAGACAATCCTGCGAAAGGTTCTGTGTCTCTTGTTTTCTGTATCCCACACTATCTGTTGCTATTGTTCTGTCTGTGGAAATCTCCTAAGCGAATTTAGGCTGAAGTAGTGGGTTTTTTTTTACCCCTTAGCTGCACTTTATCTGGCTGCCCCCATTTTGAGCCTTGCCCTTGCTTGATATTTGCAAAAGCGTTTCTTACTTTATTTACACGGTCAAAACCATATGCAGGCACCAAAAGTTATCCCAGCAGGAATTCTGGGAAGCTTTTTTCTGTGTGCTCAAGTCCCTACTAAAAGTCATATGAGCAGTCAGGAGAGAGGTCAGTTGCTGAAATTCTTTTCCAAAAAAATAGCAGATGATTCCTTTGTGTTTTAGATTAAAATATTGAAGGAAAAACCTGTTCATTTTTCTGAAGTAAAAATAATTTTTAAAGGAAGCCAGGTTAACATTTTTGTTTTGCAAGTGTATTCTCTGTAAAAAGCTGTAAATGTTAAAAATAAATTATTTGTTAACTGGCTTTACGGAAATAAATACTTTGTTTCTGCACAAAATTAATTTGCTTTTTGACTTCAGTGTTTCTGTTGCTCTGTTAATGAGTATATAGAGTAAGAATAATTGATTTCCACTGTTTTGCTCCTCTCAGATTTCTCCCCTAAGTGAATTCCAGGCAAAGTAACAAATCTGTCTTTTTCTTTAGAAAGCTTATGGCAGGATAAAAGTTTTGAGTTAGCCTCTTGTTTTCTGACAGCTAGTGCTTCATTGGCAAGAAGTCAATGTAAAAATAAACAGGCTTTGACTGTTGGTTGGGTTTTGGTATATCTTCTTTGAGGCTTTAAGTTTTCACAAAAACATGTTTGCGTGGGCAGTAAAATATTAACAGCCACTGCCAGTGCCTCCAGCAGTACCAGCGCTTCAGTCATCCTGTTTTCTGTCTCATTTTCAGGTAATTTTTATGGTACTCCGAAGCCTCCGGCAGAGCCCAGCCCCTTTCAGCCTGATCCAGTGGATCAAGTTCTTTTTGACAATGATTTTGATACTGAATCGCAGAGGAAAAGAACCACATCTGTCAGCAAAATGCAAAGGATGGAAAGTTCTCTCCCTGAAGAGGAGGAAGAGGAGGAAAAGGAAGCAGTTAATGGCAGCGGAGGGATAGGTTGGTTGACAAGGGGAGAAATTTTCCCTGGAGTATTGTATGAATGGATAAGGACTATGCAAGTAACGTTCATGCTTCCTTAGTTTTGGTGAAATTTGAAGGCAGTTTCTCTTCCGGCTGGTGCTTCTACTCGATTTCAAAATGACCTTTTAAAAAGAACCAGCTGTTCTCCCAGCCAGATGTGCAATTGCATCATAAAATGCACTGCTCAGTCAAGAACATGTGGTGCTGGGTATGGGCCAGTTACACAAGCAGAAAGGAAAAATTTATCCACTCTTCAAGTAACAGAATCCTTCACAGAGTAGAATTCATACCCTGTAAATGGTACTGTTTAGTTTTGAGGCAATTACTGAATTTGTACCCAGGAGATTTTAGGGAAGCGTTTTGTGTAAGGGGCAGCATTGGCTCATACCATAAAATTTTCAGATTATTTTTGCGTAAGGGAGCCATCACACGACCTGAAACCACCCGAGGAGGAGCTTGCGGAGAGAAATAAGCCAAGTGTGTTGAGGCTGGAGCTGTGTCCAGCGGGACCTTTCTGGGATTGGCAGGATGCCTTTCTCCTTTTGCTGTCATGGTTACTCATCTCGAGGGGGGAGAATTGATGGCGGAGAGGAGCTGTCACATTGCATTCGCAGCTGATCCTCTGTATGAGTGTTTAGGACAGTTACACTGACCGGACCTGACCTAATCTTGTCATCTTTGGGGCTGGCAACACCACAGAGGGGCCAGTGGTCGGGCCGGTGGTTGGGTGAAGGTCGTGGACATCATCGTGTCACAGAGCGTACCGAACATAACCTCAGCACCAAAGGGTGGAGGTTTCCATTTAAAGTTTCCTGCAGGATGTTTTGGAATCTTTTTTTCTGGTCATGGCTTGTAGGAGGGTGTTTATTTTACTGGTAGTTTGGGTCTTCTCTACATTTCCTTCTGGTTCTTCAAGGAATGTTGGTAGGATTTTTTTGGTTGTTTTATGGCGTTACAAACACCGTTCTCTCTGTAGGAATGGCAGCAGAGCGTAGTCAACTTGGATTTCTGCCAGCGTTGTTTTTTCAGAGTAGGCTCAGGCACATAATACAAGGTTAATTCTGTTTGGCAGGGGAAGAGCAGAGTTCAGTGTTTTCATGTCAGCTTTTCAAAGTTCACAGTTGAAAAGAAAAAAGTGAAAAAATGCACATCACATACAGGGACATGTTTGACATTCACTCATAGCCAGATTAATAGGGTGGTTCTTTGTGAGAAACAACATAAGCATCTGACCAACACTTTCCCTGAACAACTGCAGAAAACAAAGAAAAACATTCAGATTCTCCTGACTGGATGAAACCTGTTCCCAGCTACAGCCAGACGAGCAGCAACATGGACTTCAGAAATTATTTGTCGAGGGATGAGACCCTGGAACCACTGCCTAGGAACTGGGAGATGGCCTACACGGACACTGGCATGATCTACTTCATCGAGTGAGTAACTCTCACCTTGGAGAATTGCTTGTGGCTGCAGTCTGGAAAGCTGCTTTTGCACCTCTCTTATGTTCTTACTGATTCTATTTCTTTATGAAATTTAATATATTCCTACTGTTACATTCCTTACTCGATGGTAGTCCTCGATGTTGCACGCTCGGTAAAATTGCCATCATGCAGGAAAGCGTTATGGTTCCGCCTGCAAAGTCTCGTTTGTTCTGAGTTTCGTATTGCACAAATATGAAGCTGGGTGGATATGTGTAGTGTAACATACAAACCTTCTCTGCATCAAATTTGTCTGAAATTTGAGATCTTGTTTGTTTTTTCTCCTCTATTTTTGTTACTTGGCTGGGAATGGATGTTTCAAAAGAACGCCCAGATGAAAGTCCAGGATAGGAAAGTAGCTCATGCGTGCGTGTGTGAAACCGCCTCATTTGTGAGATCTAAAGCAAAAATGAAACAGAAAACTTCCTGAGAGTTAAGCATATGAGGAGGCTAAAAATATTTTTTTCCTATCAGGTAGAAACAACTGCTGTTCCCATCTGAGCTGGTGGGGGCTGGGGAGAGGGTCTGCGCCTCTAACGCTTCCCGTGTGTCCTGGAGAGTCTCGAGTGCACCAGTGCCTTTTCTTTTTAGTATTTTATGATGTGACTGAGGCACAAATAAAGGTCGTGTTATCCAAAGTCTGCGGTTTCCCTATAACAGTAAATACTGACAGCATCGTTTCTTCAGTGTGAGGGAGTTTTCTTCTCTTAATGACGTGTGTTCTTCTCCACAGTCACAACACCAAAACAACCACATGGCTTGATCCCCGGCTCTGTAAGAAGGCCAAAGCTCCTGAAGATTGTGAAGATGGAGGTGAGATGTTCAGAATGCATTTGTCACCCATCGCTAATAAATGTCTGAGTTTATCCCAGCTGGATGCAATTCATCACTGCTGCGGTAGAAACTTCTCCCTGGTAGACATGACTCTGGAGCTGGCAGTGTAGTGCTAAGCGTCCCCTGTTTGCTGGCAATAGGAATTTACATGACTGGGAAAGTCCATGGTGTATTTTCCCCGGAGTAGTGGAATGTGGCTGAATGAAGGGTTTGTCTGCATTCCTGAGCAGAATATGAGATGTTTTGTTCCAGTGAGTGTCATTCCTAAGGAGAAAGCTGCACGTGAGTGACGGTCTCACTGGAAACTGCTGTATAGGTGGAATATATCAGAAGGAGAAAGTCCGTAAGAAACGGAACATAGAAATAATAGAGAAGGTATGGCAAAATGTATATTTGTAACGATAACTACTGCATGTGACATAATATTGGAATACAGAAGCTAAGGGAACAATCCGACTGCTTTCGATTCCTTCGAGACTTCCAGGTCAGTAGCCTACAGGCAATTCCTTCAACTGTCTCCTTCACAGTAGAAAAACTTAATCTGCTAGAAAAGAATATCAGATGGCTCTGTCTTCAGCAAATACCTGACATGTTCCAAAAGCTGAAACGGGCTCAGAATGACCCGTCGTCCTCCAAAATTGCCCAGCCTAACGGCCCCGTATCCACAATGAAGCCAGCTGGAGCAATGGCATTATTAAGCATGTGTGCAGCTCACCACAGGATAAAAAGAGCACTTTAAACAGAGATGCAGGATATACAAAATGAACAATATTTAAATTAATAGACCCACTGGGTCTTTTGTCGGACCCTGTGGAGCGATGCTGGTATTAGTAATTGGTAACATGCTGTCACATGCTAGGGTAATTCCTGTTACTGTCAAACACAGGGCAGCCTCAAACAAGATTGCGGGCAAATTTATCTGTAAAATGTGTGGCTAATTGACTGCGTTCGTTGTTCTAATATTTAAATTTCCATGGTTGAGATAACTAGAACAGGAAAGTTGAATAATCTGACCCCTGTGGTAACTGCTTATAACCTTCGGTCAGTCATGAGCTGCTGGCACCCTCTTACCGGATGCCAAATTTGCCATAAAAAAGAGCCTTTTGCATTTAACTTTCAATGCAAACGGGTCTTTAAGTTTATTATATGTTTAAAATGGTGTGATTTCAATTGAGTACAAGTCTCATCATTTAGCAGAAGAAAGAGTTACGGGGCTTCACATTCCCTGGAACGGGCTGATACTTTTCATCAGGGTAGAAAATGCGAAGTGTATTTTCCTCATATTTTTCATGAGTCTAGGTGTTGTTTTACGAAAACTCTGATATTTGCAGATAGTTTTCCCCTGTAACAGAGAACTCGGTCTTTCTGATTGCAGAACTTCCTTATGGATGGGAGAAAATAGAAGACCCTCAATATGGGACATATTATGTTGAGTAAGTGCTAATTATTGATTTGGCATAATTATAAATTGAGCAGGAAATTCTGAAGTGCTCGATGCCCAGTAAGCAGAGGTTGTAACGCAGTGAAAGGACAGGTTGGACAGGGCTTGGAGCAACCTGGTCTAGTGGAAGGTATCCCTACTTGTGGCAGGGAATGGAATGGGATGGGCTCTAAGGTTCCTTCCAGTACAAACCGTTCCGTGATTCTGTGAAAGTATTGAATATATCCAGGAGAAACAGTTCTGGGGCAGCGAATTCATGGCACAAACTTCCAGTAGCACTGGCATGTGGGACAATCCACGGTGTGACCTCAAAGACTTACTGGAGTGTTTTTCATTTGGGGAAGGAAAGCCAGTAGCAACTGAAGTAATTTATAAACGGAAATTAGCTGATGTAATTTTTCTTAGCTTTGACAAAACGAGAGTCACCGAGTTTAAGAGTGGCACCTGAGAACTGCTGAAGAGCAAAACTAACTTGTAGCTCATGATAGTCTTCGAAGAGCCGAGTCAATAACCACTAAACTGCTGCAAGAGCTCTTTTGAATCTCTTTCAGGCCAGAGGAAATTAAATCTCTCCTTAACCATGGAGGAGAAAATTGGTAGGGTTGAAAATGTAGCTTAGGAGAGCGAGGAAACATTTTTCACTTTGCAAAGCCAAGGTATTTGAATTACGCTCAAATTTGTTGTTTTTCCCTCCTCTGCTGTACTGCTCTAGCATCTACTAGGAAAAAGGTGATGCCTGAGTTTGTAAACACTATAGGTAGATAGGTCAAGAAAAGAAGCAGGTTTGCTCAGTTCTGAACTATTACAACTCTATCTAGTAATTAAAGGGAGTAAAATTTCATTTGCTGAAAGAGCAAACATGCTTTCAGTGTTGGTTATGAGAGTCTATTGTTCATTCCTCCAGAGCATTCATCTGTGATAATAAAAAACTGTGCTTGTAGGTGTATTTTTTTGGGGTTGTCTTTTTTGTGAAATAGGCAGAATGTTTTCTGTTGAAATCTTGACCTACCTTTTGTATGCCTACAGTCATATTAATCAGAAAACTCAGTTTGAAAATCCAGTATTGGAAGCCAAAAGAAAAAAACAGCTAGGACAGACCGATGCCGGCCCTTCCAAATCAGGTATCACTGAATATTGTGTTCTTTGTCACTTATATTTTTCTCTACAACTACATTTTATAAAAAGCCAGTTGTGGAATTCATCGAGGCTTTGGCCTTGTCCTTTTGCCGGCCATTACAGCGTTACTCTCGCGGATCTATCGGGTTTTTTCGAAGGATTTTTTCATTTTAAAATTGAACCAAGGCACTAAGATGGCCTTTAAATAATTTTGATTGTTCTGAAGCTGGTTGTCATAAGCGGCTTTGGAATATACGGAGGGTTAGAAGAGCCATCTGGAAGATGCCGGTAAAACCACACCTGGAGTTTTTATGCTTTTGATCTACTTTAAGCTTGGTATTCAAGGATTAAAATTGGGAATTTGAGATGGGAGGTTTGCATACAGCTCCGTTGCAGTCTGTTCAAAAAAACTCTTAACTTTTCCATTCACCGAATTCAGCTGCAAAATGAGCGTAGCACTTTCCTGTCTGTTCACTTTACTTCTTAAGAGTGTTTCAGAGGCTTACCAACAATAAACAAATCTTTAACCTTTGTGACACCTTAAAAATAACAGAAAAGTTACCAGAACTAACGCTGGTTTTCTGCCTTCCTGTCTGTCTGTTTCATAATTCCAAAGGACCGGGGAGGTCCATTTTCACTCGCGATCCATCGCAGCTTACCGGAGCGCTTATAAGGACGTCCCTGAAAAAAAGCACCATGGGATTTGGCTTTACAATCATTGGAGGGGACAGGCCTGATGAGTTTCTCCAGGTGAAGAATGTGCTGAAAGATGGACCTGCTGCACAAGATGGGAGAATCGCTCCAGGTCAAGTATTATTTCCCTAAACTTCCATTTCCTGGGGTACCGTGGAGAACGCAGCTCGAGGCACGGGAGGTTGGATAACTCCATCCACATCCTCACTAAATGAAATGTTTTCAGATTTGTGAAAGATCTGTGCAGAGCAGTGGCTGAAGAGGAAAAGAAGCAGCATTCTAGATTAAAATAGACTTTAAGGGCACTTCTGAAGGTTTCAATACTTCTGTGTTAGCAAAGACGTTTCTCTTCGTGTTTGTTCATGGAATGGTTTTTGTTCCCTCTCTGTATGTAAAGCAAAAATAGTGTGTTTTGCCTTGCTGCTGCCAAAAACCGTGACACCGATTATTAAAATTGAAAAACACCTGCAGTGGGAAGGAGGAAGCAAAGTTGTATGAGTTGGACGAGCGAGGAAAGAGAAGGGATGAGGGATGATTCCTGCAATCCATGAAGACTTGCACATTATTTCATTGTTATTACATGTTTAATTAAGTTACCTATGACCTTACTGTAACCTATGGTTTGCCTATTAGAAAAGGCAAAATGCTTCTTTATGTACAACATAAACTCTTACTACTCTTCAGATGAGTAAAATAATTCATACTTTGAACGATTTAATTCTGTTAACTTACAAAATAGAACAATTTCCTGTTTTCTTGCTGATGTATTATTTGAACTTGTTCGTATGTGGCTCCTTTTCCACCTCTGCAAAAATGAAAACGATCCTTCAGAAGCGTTGGAATGAAAAGATGTGCACCTACTACTCTTGTAGTTCTTGGAATAAGAGAAATTCCGTTTTACTGATGCCTGGGCATTAAAGGGATAGGACGGTTTGCAGGGAATATTGTACCGCACGTGCAAACTTTCACATCGAAATGATGGAAACACGAAACGAGGTTTCGGGATCCGAAGCCCGCGTCGCTTCATTTTGAGAATATATCCTCAGCCGCATGCAGCAGCGGCGTAATTGTAAGCGTGCGCGTGCGCAATCCTAGCTTAAGTTCAGCAGGTCCTAAAATAAACACGGGGCCAAAAAAATCCGATTTATTCTAGATTGGGTTTAGGATGCTGTGCAATATGAATTTAAGTAGAAGACATCTGCTTGCGGTAGTGCGCGTGCTCTGCTTCATCTCCCGTGGCTGTACAGTATCATTTTTTAAATCTGCTGCAGATTAAACTTTATATATTTAGCACACTGTGTTTTGAGATGAAATAGAATAAAAGCAAAGAGGAAATCCTTCATGCTTTTAGGCAATATTAGCTATGAGGTAATATCCCAGCCACTAGTTACTAGTTTGAAGACGGCACAGTGATTTCCTCAAGGTAGGCTTTCGTTGAAGGTTTCGCTTCCGTTTTTGACACTGTCAAACTTTCTTTTGTAACAGGTGATGTCATCGTAGACATAAATGGAAGTTGTGTTCTCGGCCATACCCATGCAGATGTTGTCCAAATGTTTCAGCTCATTCCCGTCAATCAGTACGTGAACATGACTTTGTGTCGTGGGTACCCTCTTCCTGACGACAACGAAGACCCTGTGGTGGATATTGTGACAGCCACGCCTGTCATCAATGGCCCGCCGGCGGCCAAAGGAGATGGTTCCGTGTCCAGCCAAGATTTAATAGCAGGAACAGTCGTGTTGGACCAAAACGGGAAAATGTTGGTCAACGGTCGCCTGAATGGCCCCTCCATGGACTCGGCAGAGCAGAGGGTCTCCTTTGCCTCCTCGGGGGCCTCTCAGCCGGAGCTGGTCACCATCCCTCTGGTCAAAGGGCCTAAAGGCTTTGGGTTTGCCATTGCAGACAGTCCCACAGGCCAGAAGGTGAAGATGATTTTGGACAGCCAGTGGTGCCAAGGCCTGCAGAAAGGGGATGTCATCAAGGAGATTTGCCATCAGAATGTGCAGAGTTTGACCCACCTGCAAGTGGTAGAGGTGCTCAAGCAGTTTCCAGTAGGAGCAGAGGTGCCCCTGCTTATTTTAAGAGGAGGTACAGACAAATTTGCAATTGTCGTGTTGGTTATAAGCTTTTTGAAGTCCCTTTTTAGTGTGATATCTAAATTGCATCCAGTCTTGGTGGCAGCTCATTATATCTCTGAGCCATTATGTTCCAAGTTTAATTTATACTCCTGACTGTTTAGGGTGAGAGCGTGTTGCTAGGGTTTTGTTTGGGGGTCTAGTTAGGTTTTCCTTTTTTTTTTCCTCTCAAAAATTCTGTGATGATATGTTTATGCACTGTCTCTTCCAAGTCTCTGGGGAGCGCTAAAGCAAACACGTGGTCTCCGGCAAAGCATACAACGGGCTGAGTTTCGTGAGGCTCTCCAGATGTATTCCAGTAACTGTATTGATAGAGGACGAGAGATTGCAGAAGACAGGAAGTAGCATCAGGAAAGAAGTGGAGCGGATCACTGGGAATAGCAGAAAAATTCTGATTTTTCATTTGCATATTTATACCTCTGCCTTGATTGTCAGTCACAGACCAGAATGCATCTTCTCCCCAAAAACCATCGTAGATAACGTGTGTTTTTTAAAGGAAGCTGAACGGATTATGAAGCAGCTCGCGTCTGCTCAGTGTCCCTTCAGGCTTTATTGTAACCTTGACTTCAGCCACTGACATTTGCAAAAATCTCCAGATCTTTTTCTGTGTAAATGCTACTATTCCTTAATCAGCTAAGGAAATAATTCGATTTCTTCGTGGCAAGTGAAATTCCTTCAGATGATTCCCAAGTCTCCTTATCCCGTGGACTGAGGGGTGATTTCGTTGACCAGTTTCTAGAAAAAAGAGGAATAGATATTTTTCATTATTGTACAGCTTTCAATTCTAATTGAGATTTCTCTAAAGTGACATTTTTGGTCACTTTACCATTTAGGAGCAGAGTGAATCGGTGGCTGTTATGGGAGCAGCCTGATTATATTGCTACGATGTTGTTGAAACTTTTTGTAACCTGCTATTAAAATTACTCTCCATTTTCTTCAGGTCCACCCTCACCTACTAAAGCTGCCAAAGGGGTGAGTATTGGTGATGTATTTTAACTTGGCTTCTGACTGGCGTTGTAATCTCATTTCCTCTGGATTTTAGTCCCTGTGATAACCCGCAAGACAGTTTAGCAAAACCACGTCTACTTGGTAGGCGTAAATTCTTTGTCTTAAGTAGCTGCGGTCAGAGTACCCATTAAAAGGGAAACAAAATACAGTCTCTATTTTTTTCATCACTAATTATTAAAGTGAAATGGGATTTCTAAAGGAAGTTTACGTTACTTTGATTCTTCTCAATCCTCACATAGAATTAATGGACCAGTTAGTGCTCCCTTCTGGAAATGCTCATCTTTGGATCCATGTTTTCAGCAAATCTCTGTGGAGCTGTACATTCCTAGCTTTATTCTCATTACTCTTGGAAGTTTGATCTTTTGGGTCGTGTCTTAATATATTATCAGCTCACTGAAGAATCCTTTGGCTTAATAAAGCAGTATTTGTTTTAATAATGCTGATAATTAACACGTTTGTTACGAAGGTTTCTGTTGTGAACTAGGCTGGTTGAACACAGCTATTTCTTTAAAAGTGCTTCTTGTACAGAAAAAATGGGGCAGTTTAGGAAAACCCCATTACCAGAACATAGATGTAACTTCTCTATCTTTATCCTGCTGTTCGAGTGCCATAGTTGTATCCCAGCAGCGGGATGACGTAAGCACGTGCATTCAGCGCGCCCAAAGCACGCTGCTCTTAATAAGATCTTCAGATTCCGTTCCTTGCAAGCGTCCAGCTGCCCACACCGAATAAATCAGAGCAGAAATCCCTGCAGTTGGAGGGCACAGGCCCTGTCAGTCTGGATCCCGTGGCTGCGTGCTAAAAATAGTTTGGTCTCAGGAACTGGCATTCTATTCCGGCACACGTGTGGGAGCGACAGCCCACAGAGCACTCGATGCTCAGTGGCATTAAGCAGCGCGGCAGAATAATTCACTTAAAAAGGGCAAGTTCTTGTGTTTATAAACATACAAGAAGTGTCAAACTGCTGAATGGCTCTGGTTAAAGGGCAGATCTATGTCTGTTCCTGTTGTGGTTCAGCATGTGCCACCAAGTGTCAGTTTTCCTGGCTGGTTCTCAGCGTGGAAGCATTTAGAGTTATTTTAGCTCGTAATTGATTGGGAATTAAGGTGAGAGACCACAAGGATGTTTGGTGTCGTTTCCTCGCTATCAGATCACAAAGAGACAAATAGTGAGTCGTTAATGCCTCGCACTACCCAGGTGTGTGCTCCTGTCCTTTATGTGTATTGCTGCAGCAAGCAGCTCATGTTGGGAGCACCTCCGGTACTTGTGGGGAGGAGCTTGGCAGAGGGCAGGAGGCAGTGCCTGTGGAGCAGTGTGTGCCCGTGGCGCTGGACTGTGGTCCAGAGCCTGGCAGGCGCCCGACAGGGATTTGGTGTCTTCTCCAAACGTGACCCATCCTTTATGCCCCAGTTTATCCCATGTGTTGATAACCACTGGCATCTGCCCAGCTTCACTTCTCTCTGAGCATCGGTCACTTCAAACCCTTTCTAAGCCCAGTCTCCAGCAGAAATTCATGTACCAGTGAGGAAGACTTCAGTACTCTGGTCAGACGCATCCACTGGAAAAGCCGTAATTTTGTTCCCTTATTCCCTTGTTTTTCTTCTGCGTGGTGTTCATTGTCTTTGCGCCCACAAGTTTAGTCATGCCTTTATTTAGTATGAATTTTGTGTCTGTGGGCTGTTTCAGAAGGACAAGCAGGACAGTTCAGAGAGTTTGGAAGCTGTCAGCGATCCCATTCCACAGCCGATGCCCTTCCCACCCTCTGCGGTGCGACCGGGCTCTCCTAAACCAGACCCTTCCGAAGTCTACTTGAAGTCTAAGACAATTTATGAGGACAAACGTAAGTGCATCATCTTCAACTTGAAAATACTCAGTTATGAAGGAATTTTTTCTTTTGTTGTATGTGCGGTAAAACTACTGAGACTTTGTTGCTAAGTTGTTAACCTGCTGCGGATAAAACACTTCAAGTAACACATAAACCAAACAACAGTTAGAAAAACAAAAAATACGTTTCAGCAATATTTTCAATAAAACGGTTAATTGCAGAAATAATCTCAAGGATGGTTCTGAAGTAAACTGGATCAGACCTGCTCATTTCAGAGTTTATAAAAGTAGCTCTGAGTTGCGTCACAGAGCGACTTTTATCCTGGTCTACCGCACAAATGAAGTTGTGATTTCTGCTTTGAAAATTAATGATACCATTTTGGAAAGAGAATATCACTGTATTTCTGGTGTTTTATCACTCGAAGACTCAGAACGTACCACCGAAGCTTAATCCTTCAATAATCCGAGATAGCTGCTTACGTGTTTTGAAATACCTTTTTTTTTTCTTAGCTCCGAACACAAGAGATTTAGATGTTTTCCTGAGAAAACAAGAGTCAGGCTTTGGTTTCCGGGTGCTCGGAGGGGATGGACCGGATCAGCCTGTAAGTGAAACTGCTCACAGTCATCTCACGGTATTGCTGTTGGAATGATCCTACTCTGTCATCCTCATTTCCCATCATTCCAGGCAGTTAATGGATGGCAAAATTGATCATTTCTCTACCTGCCTTTCAGAGATCAGGAATTATTTTTTCCCCTCTTCGAGGACTCATCTCCGAGGTTCTGCACCCTTCCCGCTACCGAGCCCATCCTTGGCCACAGTTTTTTGTCAGGCTGAGGACGCCGGTGGTGTTTCTATAGCTGTTGCTGTGTCTCGGAGCCCTCCGAAGGGGCGTGCCGGTACGCAGCCTTTGCTCATTGCCACCTGATCCCAGCGGTGGCCTCGGCAGAGGATGTGCCCAGATTCGATGACTGGTGTGCCGTGCACAGTGGTGCATCCTGGAAGGCAGCTGAGTGGAAGGAAGCAATTGCTCCTCCTGTCCAAATTTCTTTAGGCTGTTCTTTTTCTCGCAGCCCAGTGTGACCTGCGGTTTGAGATGGTGTTGCGCTCCTTATCCCCTGCTTCTCCCGGTGGATTTTTAAGCATGCATTGAGTTGGAGTCGGCTAGGCAAATGCAAGTGCAGACACCCCTGGAGAGTCCGTTCTCCAAGGGCAGGTTCTAGGAGACTCCCCCCTATTTGCAAACATGCGTAAATTTCTCTTTGGGAAGAAGCACTAAGGCTTGTACCATATATCAAGGACCTTTCTTTAAAATGTTGAGAGAAAAAACTTTTGGAATAGATCTGCATAGATTGTTTTCTGATTACAGTGAAGGAATTCAGTTTTTCCATTCCCAGCTGCGATCCAGTGCTAGCCTTTTATTTTTTTTCCCCCTCTTGACATGCATTTGAAGTAAAGAGCAAACCCAGATACTCTTACTTCTGTTGCACTTTATAGCATTTGTGGTGTTTGGTTTCCATAACAGCCATAGCTGTTAGGAAGAGTGGAGCTGATGTCTTGAGCGCTGTGTGCTGATGAGCTGGCCACCATTTCTTAATCTGAGAATACTAGCTGTAATTATCCTTAATCTTCCATTTAATCTGAAAGTAATTCTGGCATATGAAATACAGTGTTCTTATCTGTGTTATATTTAGTAGCGCTTTTTGAGGTGGTGGTAGGCAGAATTGATAATGTCTGAATTCATTATCTAATCACAAAAAGCTAAGCACTGGAGCAAGTTGAAGTGTGGAACTGTCTTAAGCCACTTTTGAGAAATTTTATTTCTTTCAAAGGCTTTTATTTCTTCCCCAATCATTCTGGCTCAGTCTTGTTTAAAAAAAAATTGGAATGAATGACAGAGGCTTTTGTTTCATAAGTGTCTAGGAAATCCTATATATAGTTACACAGTATATGCTCATTTCAAAAGTTGGGCTTTTTAATAAACTGACAAACATGCTCAAGAGAGCAGAATTGACAAAAATATGGATTAAAGATTCTTGAGTTATTTACTGAATGCTTTGAGACCCCAGATTGTCTCCACTGGGTCAGCTTGTGCGGAGTACACTTGCTGGCCGCGTTTCTGCTAGAGCTGCACAGTGAGATAATCTTTAAAAGAGTCTTCCCAAAAGACCTCATCTGCCCATATTCATCTGGATTCCATTCACTGTGCGTTCTGATGAATTCATGTTCGCATTCAAACCCCCCGACTCTGCCTGCAGATTTATATCGGAGCCATAATCCCGTTGGGAGCAGCGGAAAAGGATGGGAGGCTGCGTGCGGCGGATGAGCTGATGTGCATCGATGGAGTCCCTGTGAAAGGGAAGTCGCACAAGCAAGTTCTGGATTTGATGACTGGTGCTGCACGGAACGGGCAGGTGCTGCTCACTGTCCGGAGGAAGATCTTCTTCAGTGGTAGGTGTCTGCCTGTCCAGAAGCTAAAGAACACTTAGGGCTTGTAATCGAATCTGCTGGAGCTGCTCTGGAACTCAGTTATTGCTCTGGCGCTGAGCAGCCTGAGATTGAGGAGGGTCAGCTATAACTCTTAAATGGAGAAAAGCAGAATTTAACAAGATGGGGCTCTGGTGCTCACTAACTTGCACTACTCGCATAGTAGTAAAATCATGATGCAGGGGTGATTCCTTCAAAACTTTCTGCAGATAGTAGTTAGAGCAGCCATTAGTCCTGTGGAAATGGCACAATAACCCAGTCTGTTGTCTCTACCTCCTAGAATGGTTTGGGTTGGAAGGGACCTTAAAGCTCATCTTGTTTCACCCCCTGCCATGGGCGGGGGCCCCCTTCCACATGCTGTATTCTGAAGTCTTTTGGCATCGCTGTGTAGAAAGGTTAGGGAGAGGGAACTGATTCAGGGCAGCATCTTGTGATTCTGCAGTTTTAGATCAGAGTCCAGATCAACAGTTTCGAGCAGATTAGTCTGTGACCCCACAAATGACAAAGCTGGGATGGTATTTAGAGCTGACAAGGGTCCCCCGCTCTGATTAGCAGCTTCCGTTGCTACCTCACGCTCTCGCTGACACTGAGCTTCACGATTGTACTGAAGTCGCTTGTTGTGGTTTGTTCCTTATTTGTTGTTTGCCCATTCCCTACAAGGGGAAAAGCAGGCGGAGGAGGTGGAGCCACAGCCCGTCCTGGCGCAGAACGGCTCTCCCCGGCTGAACCGCGTTGATTTTGCCAACCAACCATGCCCGGAGGTCTACGATGTCCGTCTGCAGCGGAAAGAGAACGAAGGATTTGGCTTCGTCATCCTCACCTCCAAGAACAAACCTCCTCCCGGGGGTAAGTGCCATGTCCCGGTGGCTCTGTACCTGCCCGGCCTCACCGGGGCTTCTCCAGGGATATCTCTTCCTGTTCAGTGCTGGTGTTTTCCTCATAGTCACCTTCGACTCACACTAGCGTAGCCTAGCCAGCTGAGTCTCAGTCTGTCTTGCTTTATGTTTATGCTCTTTTTCACCCAACTGTGACATAAGTGGGGAACGGGGAGTGTACGTCCCACATGAACCGTACCTGGGAGTGTGCGCTTGTCACAGGGCAGCATTTGGGATGTAGATATTTGTCAGGCCTTGGTGATGATGCACTAATTCATTGGCACTGTAATGGAAGCATAGTTTCAACCTTTATTTTATATTATCTAATCAGGTAAAATTTCTTCTTTTGGGCATCTGAGGAGGTAGAGTCTACAGTATTTGGTGGAGAGCAATGAAGCTATTACTGTCATTGCGTGTTTGTCTAGAAAGTAGACATCAAAATGAAAAAGTAGCCTGGTCAGATATTGCAGTTGTGAGATATGGACACGGCTCAAGCATAGTTGTCTGTAGTTCTGCCTCTATGTTCATCTCAGGGAAAGGAACTGAAATCAGTCTTTTTTCCTTCTACTTCTCATAAGACGTCTTCTTTTCTCCATTATGTCTGTTCTGGCCCCAAAGCTTTGGCTTCCGGAGAAGTCTGTGCAAGGCTTGGCGTGACTCTGGAGTGAACCAAGGGAACTGAGCCAGGAGAGCTGGAAGATATTTGAGTCAATTATTACAAGGGCATGTTCATCTCAGAGACCAGGAAAAGGGAGCTAGTCTGTTCAGAGCTGACGTAGCACCTTGCTCGTTGTGCACAGGGTCCCCGCTCAGGTCCTCATCCGACCAAGTCAGTCCCCGGCAGAAGTTTGTTATCTTTTTCAAGTGTGTTTAAGGGTTAATTTTTGGTTGCAAGGAGGAAGAGTTTGCCTATGTGTCTGAATATCTGCATTACACTGCATGCTTATAACTCTCTCTGAGCCCGCACCGTCCTTCAGGGTTGACGCACGAAATGGAAAACTACATTATATATGGCAAAACCAACTGCTCCGGAGCACTCCAGGGCCACGTGTTCTCACTCGTCCCTTTGCAGATGTGACCCATTTCCTTCCCATGTTTTCCTTCAGGCACAACGCTCTGTACGTGTCAAGGCCGTGCTGTTGGGTTGCCATCTCCATTTACTCGCAGTGAAGCATTCCTCATTATTTGCAGGTTTTTCCTGTACTAGCAGTGCCACCCTTTGGAGCAGGAGAGGAGGGGTGGACATTGATATCTGCTCTGTGATGACCAGTGAGAGGAGTTAAGGGAATGGCTGGAGCTGTGCCTAGGGGAGGGCTAGGTTGAATATTAGGAAAAGGTTCTTCTCCCAGAGGGTGATCAGGGCTGAACAGGCTCCTCAGGGAAGTGGTCACAACCCCAAGGCTGCCAGAGTTCAAGGAGGGTTTGAACAACGCTCTTTGGGCACAGGGTGGGATTTGTTTGGGCTTTCGGGTGTCCTCCGCAGTGCCAGGAGTCGATGATCCTTGCGGGTCCCTCCAACTCAGCATATCCTGTGATTCCGTGACTGGCAATTCCGGTCCGTGTTACGCTTATCTGATGCACGCGTGGTAGGATTCTTGAGGTTGCCCTGTGCGAGGCCAGGAGCTGGACTTTGATCCTTGTGTATCCCTTCCGACTCAGGATATTCCGTAATTCTGTGAATACTTACGGTGCTGCTGTGCCTGTTCTTGGTTCCTAGTGATTCCTCACAAGATTGGACGGGTTATTGAGGGAAGCCCGGCCGACCAGTGCGGGAAGCTGAAGGTGGGAGACCGAATCTCGGCAGTGAACGGCCAGTCCATTGTGGAGCTCTCCCATGACAGCATCGTGCAGCTTATCAAGGATGCAGGCAACATGGTGACCCTCACAGTGGTGGCTGAGGAAGGTAAGGAAGGTGCTACCACATTATCAAAGTCGGGTATTTGTCACTGCTGAAGTTTATTGGCTTAAATGGAGTATTTGAAGATGTTTGGAAATGAATTAGAATATCCTGAGTGGCATGGGACCCACAGGGATCGTCAGCTCCCAGAAGCCGAATAAGTCGGAAGCTCACGTGCTTGCTCCGGAAGAGCCAAAGACAGCTGCCGAGGTGGCTGTACTGAAAAAAAGCTAGAAATCTTAACAACACAGTGTTGAGTGAGAGAAATTCTCACATGTGATGGAGAGAAAGCGCTGCTGACATAGAAACGTCCTGTCCGGACCTTGTATTCTCCAGCCAAGGAGAAATGACCCCTCCTCGGGGGCTGCAGCAGCCACGGGATGACACTTAGTGAGAAAGTCATCTCTCCCTGGCTTGGGGCCCGGCTCCCGCCGCTGCGGGTGCTGCCGGAGTTCTGTTCCCGCTGTGGCCAGTGCTGCCGGGATGCTCTGTCCCTGCTCTAAGGCCACAGGGACTCCTGTTTTCCAAGTCTCTCCATTTAAATCCTGAGTCTTTTCTTTCTCCCATGGTAAAACACACAAGTTCCCTAATGCTGCATCCCCGCAGCGGAAATATCCTGCAGTTCTGTCTGCCAAAGCTCCCCTTTGGAAAAGGGTCACATCCCACCACATGGGAAAAAAACCTTGACAGGGTTTTCCTGGAGATCCTGCCCCTGCAAAACCTGCTGGGTCACCTGAGCAGCAAAATGAGTCCTGGGGACTGCAAAGCCCCATCTTCAGAGACTGTAATTTAATGACAGCTCCCATATAACACTGCATGCACTGTGGTATTGGTTATAAACAAAAATGTCAATATGTAAAATCCAGCAATTTGGAGATAGGAGCTGTTTTCCAACCCTTCATTTCTCTTGAATGCTGTTTACGGGTTTAATTAAACTCCTTATTGTTATTTTGTCCTAAAGCTGGCTTTCTTCACCTTTTAAATAATAAATACCTAGAGCCAGGTTGTCAATAAAGCCAGCAGATGATGCTCTAATTTCACATTCATTGCAAATATTTAACATGCCATCTCAGCCTTTAACACAGAATTTCAAAGACTTAATGTTCCTTTTTGTTAATGCTTGAAGTAGAGAGACCTCTATAAGTTATTTTTCTATTAAGATTTTTATTTTTATCAAATCTGATTCATTCCAGTTCAAAGGGACACACTTCAAAGCAGTTGTCCAGGATGATGTTTGTAAAGCAACTGAAGTTTGAGTCGGTTGAATTAGATCTGTTTTCTCTGCAGCATTTAGTCATCAAATCCCAGACCGGTTCGGGTTGGAAGGACCTGAACACCCATTTCATTCCACACCCTGCCATGGGCAGGGTGTGCTTCCAGTTGTTTTCAAAATAAATTTTCTTAATATCATATTTCTAGCCATTATTTATGCATGACTTTACATGGACTCTGTGTAAGGTCACCTTACGTGGACTTTCCCACTGCCTCAATTACAGATTTGGAGCCAAAGTGTACAGATGAAACCAGAACCCGGGGATACTCAACAAAGAGAGGAAAAAACCCCTCAGTAGCAGGTGGTAAAACCAGAGCAAAGATCAGTCAGAAGAAATCTGTGGCTCAGGGGAGCTGGAGTTGGTGTGTTTCAGCTGTAAAGAATTTTGTGACAATGAAGGAGAAAGAAGCAGAACCTGTTCCACTGGAGTGGGAATATATCTCCACTTTAAAATTCCCCTTGATGTAGCTGGAGAAATAGAGTTTATCTCACAGCAGAACCCTTTGTAGCAGGGAAATCCAGCAGGGATGTGGGCGAGTCGGGGCTTCAGGCACTCAGGGAGAAAGCTGAGCCTCACGGGGCTGGTTCACACTGAGGAAAATCCAGGATGCCGCTCCAAAAACACAAAATGCCCTTTTTTGCTGGAAGCTGTTGAGCCTCACAAAGCACAAACCCTGACAGAGTTTGCCGTTCCCCAGCTTTGTCCTCTGAGACAGGCAACAAAACCTCTGCCTGGTCCCATTCCCTCCCTCCAAGCTTTCACAGACCTGTGATCTTTGCTTTTCGTGGGAATAAATTAATTCCGTTCATACGCCAGAAGAGATTCTTTAACATTTTTCACAAAAGCAGGAGCCTGTTAGCTTTTGTCATGTATTAGCTGGGAACACATGAGAGGAGGCTGCTGAGAGGGCTGCAGGATTTGTAGAAACAGATGGCATTTTTCTTGCCTATGCTTCTAAATTAAAAATCTGAGGATAAACCAGGAGTAAAAGTTGACATTTTGTCTCTAGAGAAAAACCTCTTTAAGGCATGTCATGGGAACAGCCAAGCAGTTCTGTGGAGGGCTCGGGAGGTCTCACGTACCTGAGAAATACAGTTTAATATGCTTTAAATTTGCCTTGCCTTAATATTTTTGAGTGCTTTTTGTACTTCAATGCTATTTCTTTGTTCTTAATTAGGAAATACAGCAATGTGCTGCACGTAATGTGACTGGAACATCTCAGGTTTTGGTGCCAGGAATGATTTTTTTTTAACCCTTTCAGGGAAAAGGAGTTTATTCGTTTATAGTTCAGCACAAAAGTCCATCTTGGACCACTACTTGCCGTTCAGGAAATAACAGGACGTTATTTTAAATGGTTTTATTAAAATGTTGTTTTAAGATCTTAAAAAGATCACAGGAAAGTATGATAATACTTTCATTTTTACTTAGCTTCTGGGAGAAGACAAAACACTTCAAAATTACTCTCGATTACCTGCCGGTGACCTCCTCCCCCCGTTGTGGTGGTGGGACCAATTCCTCACCTTTCCTGGAGCCGGGCGGTGGAAAACTCAGTCGTGCCTTAAACGAGTTGGCAATTTCCCTCTGTTGACGGGGCCTTCACCTCCAAATCCCCATTGCTCTTGCAGATCCTCATCCCCTTACCTTTACAGAGGGATATTTCTCAAATGGATGTTGTTCTTCATCTTTGACAAAATGTTATGATATTGAATATCTGAACCAATTTCGTGGATCTGATCGGCTCTGATCCCCTCTGGCGTTCTGTCAAGTTGCAAACGGGCTAGAACCCTTCTGTTTGTGTCAGCATCCATACAATTGTGTTGGTTTTTCTCAGACAAAAAGCACAGTAAAAATAAAAATAAGGAATAAAATTCCTAGACTTTATTCCATGGAACTAATGAGCTGTACTTGTGTTCCTGGCTTGGAAAATCCTCTCTCTGTTGTGCCCACATGAGCTCGGCTCAGCTCAGCCTGGCCCAAGGTATCACAGCTGCGGCTTCTTGGGAGCGGTAGCCCCGGCACCGGCAATGACCATTGTCCCGACTGTGGATTTGGAAAGTTGTGACTGTTGATTTTGTTTGGATTTTAGAGCACCATGGTCCTCCATCGGGTACAAACTCCGCCAGGCAGAGCCCGGCCCCACAGCACCGACTGCTGGGATCGACATCGATCAACCCCGACAGGTTGGGAAAAGGGGCTGGGAATGGTGGGAAAAGCTTGGCCAGAGGGATTAGCGTGAAGGTAACGTCCACATCCTTTCACCTTTCCGTAGGGGAGCTACAGAAGGTGAAGCTGGAAAAGAAGTTTCTAGTAGTTACCGGCTGTCCTGGCCCGAGCACAAGCACGTGGCACAGTTGGATGCCGCTTCGGGTGTCGGCAGCCGTCATTCCCAGGTACAAAAATCCATCCGGAGGGTGTGGAGATGTGGGGAATACTCATCCATCGCGGCGCTCCAATGGCATCGTCACAGAGTTCTCAAAAGCTGAACGTTAAAATGCTTCCCCATTGTATATGGGTAGAAGAGCTGTGTATAAAAATGTACTAAAGTGTCTCACAGAATGTTTTTGCACATGTTTTAAATGTGATTATTCCCTTTAGGGTAGATGAACATTCATTATAGTTATGAAAGAAACAGAAAATGCTTGTAATGGAGCCGCTACAGACCCTTCGGTGAAGTTTCTTCAAGAACTTCGTGCCTCTGTCAGACTTAGAAGGAAAGATGTTCTGAATGTTTAGACTTAGATTAAAACCATTGCCCCGAGTCACCCTGGAGTCAAGATGAATTCAAGTTTAAATGTTCAAAATACAGAGCTATTGAAATGTTTTTCTAGAAAAACTGAAGGTTAAATCTGCCTACAGGTCCTCACCTCTTTTTTTTTTCTTTTTTTCCCCCCCTCTGATTTCCTGTGCAGAATCCCGGCTGTTTCCCAGTGGAGTTGGAAAGGGGCCCCCGAGGCTTTGGATTTAGCCTCCGAGGAGGAAAGGAATACAACATGGGCTTATTCATCCTCCGTCTGGCTGAGGATGGGCCGGCAGTCAAGGATGGGAGAGTCCACGTGAGTTTGGCTTCTCTAATCAATTTGTCGATGAAGTTCGTGCATTAATTTACCGAGAGTGGCAACAAACGTGGATTTGCACGAGTGCAGGGCCCCAGAATGGTGTCTGGGCCTCTGCCCTTCTTTCACTGCCTCTGTTGCTGTGGGCTTTTGGATGAGAGATCCACGAACGCCTCTGGCCGTCCCAAAGGAACTGTCTGCCTTGCTGGGGTGACAGTAGCATCTCTGGCCCGGCGTGTGAGCAGCAGCTACCCGGGGTATTTTAGGAGCCCCGATGAGAAATTGCATGGTGGAGCAGGGAGCTGGTAGGAGAATCACTGTCCAAGTCAGTTAATTTTTAAGGAATATTTGTCTGTAGATTGTGCTGCTGCTGTTCTGTGCCATCTCTGGAGAGATAAACCTGATTTTTTTCCAAATATTCCGTTAGTTCTTATCTTCGTGTAAGGAATTCACTCTCAGATATTGTAGTAAAAGCAAAGCGCATGGGTACAATAGAAGGAATGATGGTAGGTGAAACTCTGTGGCTATTGCCCAGAGCTGGATTTGCAGAGGCTGGAGCATGGAGCTGAGCCAGGTGCACATGAGATGCCATCCCTTGCAGACCTCGTGCTTCCCTGCTGCTGGCACGTGGTTGTGCCTCTCTTTGTACTGTATTTGCAGAACAGGGCTGGCACAGATACTTGTTGTGAGGCTTAATTGGATGTGGAATTCTTAGTATTGTTAACGTCTCTTATCCTGTTCTTCACAGTAATTAGTATTTTTCCTCACATGCTTGTAAGACAGCACGAGCGTAGCGATCAGTGCAAATATTCTTTCTCATATTCCTCCTTCGAGTGGTGTCATGCCAAGCTCCAGAGCTTTGCGTTTTGAGCAAAGCAACCAAAAGGTTGTTCAGCCCAGAGAAGAGGAGCTGAAGGTCAGACCTCACTGAGGTCTGCAGATTCCTCCCCAGGGGCACGACCAGCAACAGGACCCAGGGGAACGGCTGGAGCTGTGTCAGGGGAGGTTTACTTTCTATACTGGGAAAAGATTCTTCCCCCCGAGGGTGTTCAGGCAGTGGAACAGGCTACCCAGGGAATGGTCACAACCCCGAGGCTGCCGGAGCTCAGACTATTTGGACAATGCTTTCAAGCACAGGGTGGGATTGTTTGGGTGTCCTATGCAGAGCCAGGAGTTGAACTGGACCATTGATCCTTAGGGGTCTCTTTCAGCTGAGGATATTTCATGGCTCCGTATGGTCCCAGCTGACTCCTCTCTGCCTCGCATGTCTGACCTGTGCCAGGGGTCGTTAGGCGCCAAGGCTGCGAGATCCTGCTGAAACCGCCGGCTCCAGTTCCCACGGTGACCTTCCCGTGGGGCGTGGGTACGGCAGCCTTGCGTAAAGCCCCTTCCCACCCTGGGCATTAAGCCCCTCCCGGTGCTGGGATGTGCCGTGTCTGGAGCACGGCACACGGCCGGCGTGCACACGGGCTGAGCTCGCCCAGCCCAAGGTTATTCACGCTTCTCGTTTCTTGTTATTCGGATGCGGTGTCACTTTCTGGCTGTACTTTAACACTGTGAGGAGGAATTTGTCAGCTATCTAGTGGCAGCGGAGCCACTGTCCCTGTCCTATCCCTGTCCCAGCCTGTCTATGCGGAGCCGTCAGCAACCTCCTTTTACAGAGAGTCTTTAACAAAGCCTGTGCAGCCTCTTTAAGTTGCTGATGTTACACGCCAGTGACATCTTTGGCTGCTCTGTGCGGTGCCAAATAGGCTCCTGCTCTCTTTTTCCAATTTCCCTTCCCAGTTTCCCCTAATGGAGATCTCTTTCTGGGGTATGCTATTCCAGCCCCTTTCCATTGACCGGGGAGGTTAGCGTGAGCTGAAATTACTTGCCTGGTACCTGTGAGAGTTGTTTACTGGCCCAGAGACCTCACTACCGATCTCTCCAACCTGAAATACCTATTCCTTTCCCTACCTCAAACCTGTTGCGTGGTGTTCTGCGGCGGGCGTAGGGAAGGTGCTGTGTCCTCCCCTGGATAAGGTGACCTTGGACAGGTGTGATGTGGGTCATCTGTGTGCTCCCTCCACACCCTGATCCAAAATGAAAGTACATTTGAGCATGTCCTGTATCTGACTCATCACTTGTAAATAAATAGAAGATGTGGTTAAGATCTCTGGAATCTTTTCCTGGGGAGGCAACGTCTGCGCGCCTCTGAACTCCCAGAGCCTGGTGTCGCATCCTGTTCATCATCCATGGAATGGCGTCCCTAATACCCGCTGGATTTTAGCACGAGAGGGAAAACAGAAGCACCTGCTTCTATTCCTTTTTCTTTCTAAATTAAAAACCAATTCACAGTGTGTCAGAGATTCCTGAATGCTAACCTGCTGCTCTTTTTTCCTCAGGTTGGTGATCAAATTGTGGAAATTAATGGAGAACCTACCCAAGGAATCACTCATACACGAGCCATTGAGCTGATTCAGGCCGGAGGGAATAAAGTTTTGCTGCTGCTGAGACCAGGGACCGGATTGATACCAGATCACGGTACGTTGTCTTGAGGGCTGTTTGGTGTTGATGATCCAGGGCGGGGAAGTAAAGCGGCGTAAGGAGATTCTGCCGCTTGTTCAACGCAGTAGTCGGCAGTTGCCTTTGTGGCAACTGTGCATTTATTATTGAATTAAACTAAGAATTAAATCAAAATATAAAAATTGAAAATTATCTATTTTAATATATGAGGAATATTTGGGGTAAAATTAACTCATGACAAGTATGTAGGAGTACTGCACAATCTGAAATTATTCCGTATTTGTAATTAGTTTCTCAGCTCGTTCCAAGCTAATCAAGTGTTTCTATAAAAATACGCTGATTAACCCCGATTGCCTTTTAATTTAAATTAAAAATCTCTTTGCTACAGTATGGTTAAAATTTTGTTTCTGTACGAATTGACTTCTGTTTTTAGCCTTCTAAATTATGGAATGCTTTGTTTTTCAAAGCCAAAACTTCAGGAAGCAGGAAAGGGACAACTTTGCTCTCCAAAGGGATTCAGTTTGATTAAAGGTGATTTCTGCATCTACAACAGGAATCCACAACTTCATAGGTCAAAAAAAAAATAGAAAAAAAAGAGGCAGGACAGCAAAGTGAATGCTTGCGGGAGCCACAGAGCTCAGAATTGATGCGTTTGGGTCTAACTCAGCCCCAAAACTGCAAATCAAAGACTTGTGGCAGTGGCAGCATTTTAAAGCAAAGAACATTTTATTTCCTAATATGCATTTTAGTCTTTGTAACCCCTGATGCTGACACCAAGATGGTGATGGTTAAACTTCCTCAACTGTAGGGTCACTTCTTCCGATGAGGAGTTTTTAAGCCACAGTGACCAAGCCTGAGTTTATCCTTTCAAAATCCCAAACACAGAGTTGGAACTACCAAATACTCTGTGCGTTCAGTCACATACTGGCATTCATTCGAGGGGTAAAATCTGCCCAGAACTGTCTCAATTTCTTTTCTCCTGAGAGCTAGAAGAGGGTCCTGAACATCACTCTTGGCCCTGCTGGTCACAGTAATTCACTGAGATTGAGGGAGAAACAGAATCAGACCAAAGGGAACCTCTGAAGCATGTCCAGGCCAGCCCTCTGTCTAGAACGGGGCCTGGGATGAGGTGAAGGAACTGGTGGAGCGGGGAAGGGTTTGTTGCCTCTCGCCTTCCTGTTATTCCCACATTTCTTATTGGAATCTCGCTTGCTGTACTCTATGATTTTTTTGGTACATACTTCTGGGCTTTTTCTCTTCCTCCTTCAGGTTTGGCTCCTTCCAGTCTGTGTCCCTACGTGAAACCTGAACAACATTAAGGGCTTTCAGTGCTTTTCTTGGGTTTTCCTTAAAGACTTGGTAAATCTGCATGTCTTCTGTTTCATTTCTTCCTGTTATTAAAGTGCAAAGCTATGAATAACCCCAACTTTTCACTGTTTCAGATTTCTTTTAACATAGTGGTTCTAGTTCATTTGGTTTTATTAAGCAATGTAAGTCAGGGACTTTCTAATTTGTAGTTTTGCTGCATGGGCTCGAAAATAGTTTTGATCCGTCAGTCGCGCGGAGATCTGGCGTTCCGAGCACTACTTTTTTTCCTGAAATCCCATCCTCGGGGTTGTTGTAGGTTGTAGAACAACACAATACAGCAATTGGACTAAATCAAGCTTTGAGAATATGCCACTCTGTTTTTTTTGTTTTTTTTTAAATTGAACTCAGTAGTTTGCTGATTATTACTTTTTGAGTATTAAGTCAAATCTTTTGCTGTTCACTTCCAGGTGATTGGGATAGCTGTAGTCCTGCTTCATCAAATGTAATATATGAAGAACAGCCACCATTATCTTCATCTTCCCATTCTGCTTCCCCATCTGAAATGTGTTATTTAGAAGTACCAGGAGAAGCTTTAACCAGAGTTCAGCTGTCTGAGGAAGTGGAACAAGCAGAGAACACTGTGCCGGACAAGATAAGCACTTTAGCCGAAAACCAGCATGAGAGGAAGCCTCAGCGTTCTCCCCAGAGAACAAAGAACAGATGGGAACATCCCTCCGGTCCTGGGTTCAGTATGGCTAAAGGTAATTCAGAAACAGGGACCAGAAGGGACAGATGTGCTAGTCCAGCAAAGTCAGGGGCTGCTGAGGGCTACCCTCACATGGGATTCCACAGCCCCAGGAAAGGGGATCCTGAAAAAAATGATCTCTCATGTAAATCTGACAGTTCCAGGAGCAAGAGTAAAACCACAGAAATAGGGACAAAGAGTAGTGAAAAAAAAGAGCATTCCAGTGGAAATCGAGGAAGGTCAGCCAGTCCCCAGAGGCATCTCGGCAAGCCGGGAAGCACAGAAATGGTGAGAAGGATCCGAGGCGGAACGTCCAGCGGCGATAAGGCAGCTGTGGAGCAGTTGAAAGGTAGGGACGGTAAACCGGGATTCACTGGGAAAGAGATGAAGTGGAAGAGCCCAGGAAAGATGGAAGGGTGTTCTGCAGAGCAACATTACCCAGCATTCGGTGGGAGTAACCTTCCCTTCAGGGACTCCAGGAGAAATGCCTCCGAGGATGATTTATTAACGAAGTCCAGCTCTGGGGATGCAGGTTCCAGCAGATTCAAAACCTCCAGCCTTTCCAATATCCCGCTGCTTTCCACGGAGAAACAAAGGAGGGTGGAAACACACGATGCTCTTACACTGAACAGACACTGTGGAGAGAGACACGTGGAGCTGCCCAGCGAAACCAAAGATGGAATTTCACAACCCGAGAGGAATTCTCCAGTAAGGAAAACGCTGGTAACTCCCGGGCCGTGGAGGGTCCCCAGTGGCTTCAAGGGCACCCCAGCAGAAGGAGTGGCTGGAAAACGGGTGTGACTGACTGACACTATTTTTTAGAACCTATTTTGATCAGTTTTTCAGTAAGGGTAATTTAAAGCATTGGTTCGTCTCACACAGTTGTCCTTTTTTTTTTTTTTTCTCAGAAACTGGTTAGCTGGGGGGAAAGTATTTGATTTGTTCTTAAATTATCTAAGCTGCATGAAGGACCTTTCAGATTGCTTCAGTGAAACTCTTCCATGAGCTGCTGTCCCCATGTCCCTTTGCAGGCCACATCTGCTGCTCCCAATGTTGCACTGCTGCAGCTTCCCTGAGTGTTGTGAGCTCTGAACAAACTTAATGCCTCTATTGCCAATGTGATCCCGACTCACTTCCCATTCTCGTGCCAAACTACCTACTATATCCAGTCAATCTAATCGTTCCCACGTGGATTCCAGTCGCAGACAAGGCAGGTGTGGGCTGAAGCGTGTGTTTTCTTCAGAGCACATAGCGTCTTTACATCGGGAACCCACACAGTCTCGCTGGGTCAGAGAGAACAGCGGTCAGCTGGTTCTGTTGGTTCCAGGGCAGCAAATGAGCCACTGATGCTGCTCAGTTGATAAGTTTCCTGGAATTTTTAAACGTAATACAAGACCCTGTAGCTATATATGGTATTTGACATAGCGTTGTAATTCTGCTTTTTCTGAACACGGCAAAATCGCTTTAGTTCCTTGATTCACAGCGATTTGAATTGCAAACCTCCATGAGAGGAAAAAAATCCTGGGTTCTGTTAAATAACACGATTCCTTTGGTTTCACTCATGGCACCACAACATCCTCAGCCTCAGTGTGGAGCTGATACCAAAGTGTCCCATCTTTAACTATTTAATGCTAATTTGTAATAGGTTCTTTTCCCCTCTGTAGAGGTAAGAAATGACCTTAGGATAGACGCAGCTGCCTGAGCAGCTTTTTCAGTGAAGTTCTTGCCTGTGTATTTTAGAACTTTCCCCTCTTTACTGTGAATGTGTGATCGAGGAGTGTTGATGACATGCAGGGTAGAGAAGACACACCGTCTATGTATGGTTTGGGCTGGGAGAGAACATACTTTAAAGAGGGATGTTACCAACAGAACCCACTGATGCATCAGTTCTGTGGCTCCAAGAACAACATAAACCGAAGGAGTTTATTTTATCCTCAGTTCTAGTGATTATTTCCTGACATCTGAGGTTTTTGATGACTGCAAAAAAGTGGTAGAAGGAGGCCCTCAGTCCAGTTTGCAGGAGAAAGAGCAAATGATTGAGCTTTGCTTACTCAAAATGCAAACTAATAGGATGTGTTCTTTGCAAGCGAGTATGTAATTTTGGCTTTTAAACATTAAATGTTTTTGAAGGCTAGCAAAGCACAGTGAGGCAGTTCTGAGTGGAATTCTTCACAAGTACAGCTGACTCTTCAAACAGCTTTTACACAAAGACTTTGGGAATTCAAAAGGCTTTAAAGCAGCTCTGAACTGTGCTCAGTTGCTCGACACCAGGCGAGCCATTAAGGTTCGCTGCATAGCGTAACACGTACGAATACTCCCCGGGTGGATCACGACTGTGAAATATTTAATACTCTGAAGTAGCCTGTGTAGCTATTACCCTGTATTCTTCCCCAGAGGTTGGTTTATGTCGAGCTGTGTGCGCTTGGCCTGACCACCGCATATGGTGGCAAATCCGGTCCTTTAATTCCAGATGACTTAGCACGACTGAAATGATTTCCCTGCCGTCGACTCCCCTCTATTTTTCTATATGTTAATGTGACCTGATAATGTCTTACCTGTGTGTGATTTCTCCTTCCGTAGACCTTGTATCTACTTCCTATATCAGACTTAGCCATGTGGCCTTGGAATGCTACGCAATGTATGGATGTACTGGGTGTAAATGTTAATATACTGTACAGCACCTTTATACAGACTTCTGAGGTTCTGACTAGAGAGACCTGTAAATTGCTCATTATTTTTTATATAGATATTAAAAACAAACTTCAGTTCATGGCCTGTTGGTTCTGCACTGTCTTAACTGTGTTCTTGGTCGGCTTTCAGGGGTGCGATACAGGTTTTACTCACGAATGTGCCGCCCTTCTGTAAAACAAATGCAACTTGTTACCAGAAGTCCTCGATCCCCCTTAAAATAGCAGATGTTCCACAAAAATGATATAAAAACCATTAAGTCCTGTAGAAACAGTTGATCGTGATTAAGTACTTGTCCTGTAGGTTTATTTGTACATTTTGCTATATAAAATTGTCCTTTTACATCTCAAAACTTGTACAGAAAGTAGCTGTAAACAATTTAGTACAAAAAATTCTTCTGCCATCATACCCTCCTGTGAAAGAATGAAGCACTGAAAAGTTCCTCAATTTTTGCTTTTTTCATTACTAATAAATAGAAGCCAGTGGAGCCAGTGAAGTAAAATGTTACAGAAGCTTTAAAATGTTCTCTTTCTCTCCTAATGCCTTTTCTAAACATTAACCTGTGGAAGTCCTCACCAAAGCCGTTCTCCCCACGGATTTCCTCCCTGGATATTTATGGCGAGGCTCTACCGCCGTGCTGGGCTACGACAGCCACTCACACCGTGGAGTAGAACTGGTGTCACAGCCAGGATGGGATGGAGTCGAGTGTCGCAAGGAACGGACATGGAAAAATGTTCCACTGCTCATAAATGCTTTCCCTGTAGTGCACGTCAAAAGGTTTTTATCCCTTAACTACTGTCCTCAAAAAATACTCGTGTCTTTGCAGCAGACCCACTATAATCCAAAAGAAGGACTTTGGTGTTTCCCAGACCAGCAGCTGGCAGGTGGAATTCACCCGGTGGATCCTGCAGGGGTTCAGGGTAGAGGCAAAGCCTTAAGCACGCAGAGCTTTTAAGGACAGAAATGTTCTCCAGCTCAGCCAGGTATGTGCAGCAAAGGATTATTGCACTGAAATAATTCAGTGTAGCTCCAGGAAGGCAGACTGGGACGGGAGGGCTGCTCCCTCCTTGTCACATGCCCACTATCCAGGTTTTACAGAAACACAGCCCCAGCCATTGGTGTCCCTCCAGCTGCAGCTCTTGTATGGCATTAGCGTTTAATGTCCCACGCTGGTTCCTACTGGTTTCAGTGCCGGCTGCCAGGATCTGGCCCCATTAATCCAGGTTTTCTGTGTATGCCATGGGATGACATCACTGATGACGCCGTGCATTCTGGATAGTGTAGAAGTATGAAACAGAAAGAAAACTTCTGATATGTACACTGAGAATCGGTTTAAAAAATGTAATGACATTTCCGTCACTTTTTTCCTTTCTGCCCGCGCTGCCGGTCCTCTACTCCGGTGTCTGGCAGACGTGCCTCAGGCTGACGTTACGTTGGTTCACGGTGTAATTTCCTGTAACCACAAAGACACAGGGAGCGAGTTTGGGCCTGATAGTCTTAGGTCCGAATGTTCTTCATCTATAGATGAGACTCGGCGTCGGCCACGCTGCTCTGCTTGGTGAGCCCCGGTTTCGGGACAAGCCACGGGAGGGCTGGGATAAAGGGAAGTCACCCTGGATCCTCACAGCTTGACCTGATGAGAACTGAAACTAAAGTGACCCCTGTCCCTCCATCCAAAACTGCTTTGGGGAGATGAAGCCTCACCCAGCGTATTCCGGTCTCTGAATTCCCTGTGCAAACGCGGGCCTCCCTGCTCGGGTAGGCGGAATTTGGCCATGGTACAGAAGCAACCCCTGAGCTGTTCCTGTCAGTTTGTACATTTACTCTGATCTCGAATCCCAGCAGGCCACTGACAACTCTTGAGAGAGCAGGGAGGATGACAACCCAAGTGATGTTGTAGATTAATGGGTTCATGGTCAGTCCGTACAGCCTGAATGGACTGTGCAATTCCTACAGTGAATATACAAGGAATAGTGTCCATTAGCATTCAGCAATACCAAAATGGATCTCTTACCTCTTACATAAGAAGTCTAAGCAGGTGTTAGATGTAATCTAAACAGAGCTGTTACATAAGTAGATATCTGAGTCGAAATAGAGAAGTCTGAAATGATACTGAAGTGTCAAAATACACAAGTCTAAACAGTCTAAATACATGGTTTGTGTGTTAACAGAAGTTAAACTATCTGTTTAATTGTGTCAATAGGGTTCAACAAAAACAACAAAAACTCCTGCTCCTTCATTCTACCTCATGAGACTTATTTTATCTATGTTCCAAAACAAATACAGAGATAATTTAAATGTGACATAAAATGTTCCGAAACCAGAACTACCAGAGAAACACCTTTCAAAATACGGATTTTTTTAAAAGCCTCTTGGAGACAACCAGGATTCTACAGAATCCCAGACTGGTTTGTGTTGGAAAGGACCTTAAAGATCGTCCAGTTCCACCCCTTGCCACGGGCAGGGACACCTTCCACTATCCCAGGTTGCTCCTAGCCCCGTTCAGCCTGGCCTCGGATGCTTCCAGGGATGGGGCGGCCACAGCTTCTCTGGGCAACCTGTGCCAGGACTTCTCCACCCTCACAAGGAACATACCTAAATCTAATCCTACTCTCTTGTAGTTCAAAGCAATTTCTTTCCCAATACCTGCTAAATAGGATTTCTTCTTATGGAAAGAAAAGAAAGTTTACCAGCCACCAGCGATATGGGGAGAGTAGCAACCACCTTAATGGTAAACCAGTGCCAAAAGCAGAGGAGTAGCCTTCAGTTTTTAGATCTATTTTACAGATCTGACCTTGCACAAAAGGACAACGTGTTTTAAACACTGAAGCCGTCAACACATTTTAAAGGATCTTACAAAAACGTTAACCTATTTATAGCTCCCCCCCCCCCTTTTTACAGAGAAAGCAGGGTTTGGGTTGGATTTAAGACCTGCCCTGCGGCGGCTGAAACATAGCAGTGTCGTTCCCGTGACGCTGCCCGTCAGCCACGCACGAGTGAGATCTTAATAAAAACCCACAAAACTCGCACACTGCAACAAACCATAAACAAATGCGACAGTAGCCAAATTTTCCGTGCTAAGGCTCGGGAAAACGGAGCGAAGGAGGATTGCTCAGGAACGCTCCGATCGCTCCCTTGCCGGCAGCTCCCTGACCTCCAGAACGGACACGGGACTTCCCAGTTCCCTTTTTTCTGGGGCGCCCGGCGCGCCGCAGAGGAAAAGGAGAACGNNNCCGCAGAGCAAAAGGAGAACGAGGGGCAGGATCTGTGTTCCAATTGAGGGGGAATCCCCTTCCCCTGCGATTTTAATGGTACCAATTGAAGGAAACCCAGCCTTCTGCATGCCGTAAGGGGTGTCACACACTGACCCCACCAAATGCCGACAATCTCCATTAAACACCCTTCCCAGGAGC
>VZRL01004159.1:196550-263702 GCA_013397895.1 Origma solitaria | reverse complement strand
TATTTGTCTAATCCAAGACAGGGCTGTTGAAGAGTGAGTGGATTTTGCTTAACACCCCTTGACTCTCCAACTCACGGAATCAGCTGGTGGATGGGAATCACAGCATCTCCATTTGTCCGGTACTGCCGGCGGTGCACTGTGGAGGTGGCAATCAGCACTCACTGCTCTTCTCCCTTCAGAAGCCCAGCTGCAGAAGGATTTTCAGACAGGCCAGGCAAGGTGTTCAATTGCCTAATGCCCTCTGCCTCCACAACAGCTATTCCAAAGGCCCATCTCAGTCCTTTCAGGTCTTTGAAATACCCTCTCTGGAGGAAGTCTATACCCAGAATACCTGGGACTTCTGGACCAGTCACAATAAGATGTTTCTTCCTCTCGTTTCCAGTTTGGTTCACCTCGGCTTCCAGCAGGGCCAACTGCTGCAATCCACCCATCACTGCAGAAATAGAAACTGGCTCTGCCCCCATGGGTCTTAATGGGATCAAGGTGCACTGTGCAGCCGTGTCAACCAAAGCTCTGTGTTTTTGTGGTTCTGATGTGCCAGGCCATTGGACCCACACTGTCCAAAAGACGCGATTTTCCCTGGCCTCTACCTGGCTAGAGGCAGGGCTCCTCTAATTCTGGTTGTCATTTGAAACTCAAACTACTTCCATTCTGGTGGAACTCCCTCTCTGAGCATTACCATCTTTCAATTCACACACCCATGCTGCGAGGAGAGAAGCTGGTTTTTCATCCCACCTCCTCATGTCTTCCCCATGGTCACACAGGAAGAACCATAGTTCATCTCTTGGGGTGTATCCTCTCTCTCTAGTTTCTAGTAACAGGGCCTCTGGTCTGTACTGATGTGACTCAAAGAAGGCCCTCCTTCCACTCCTTCCTGAGTTTCTGGTGAGTCTTCTCCATCCTATCTTCCATCATATGGTTTCAGACAGATTCTTTTCCACAGCTGCGATTCTGGCTTGTGTTGGTCTGAGCACAGTGTCTGCATACGCCTGGAGTCTCCTCACCATGGTGCTCACTGTCTCCTCCCCATAATTCCATTACATAATTGCAAGAGCAGGGGCATACTCTGGTGGTGCATGTCTTGTGAGTTTCAGCCACATTATGGGTGTACATTCCACCATGTCAGGGCTCCTAACTGTCTGGTCTTCTGAGAATATGATCTCTATCACCCCCAGTTCTCTCAGGCACTGAATCCCTTCCTCCATAGTCTTCCAGGGGTTTAGCTGCAGCTGGAGATCTTCTTGGCAGAGGTATCTATCCTTCACACTTCTTAAGAGTCTTGTCCAGAGGCTGAGAGCTTCGAGCCCCCTTGTCAACCCTTGATCAATACTTGAATCGCGTGACAGGGATCCCAAATGCCTCACTTCAGTGCCATCCAGAACCATCCCATCACTGGTAGCATCCCAGATTCATACCAGCCAGTATAGTCTCATCAAGCCTCCGGATATAGTCTTTTCTCAAGGGGTGCAGACTTTCTATGGAGAGAGGGACTCTGATTATTTCTGGCTCAGATTCCAGAATCTGATGTTGGGTGCAAAGGTCCTGGCTTCCCCTCATCATCCACTGGGCAAATGGATTTGGTCTTACACCTTCTTCTCTGGACAGGGGCGGCTGTTACTGGTTTAGGCTCTCCACCTTTCTTTGCTCCAGCTGAAATGACTGGGATGTTAACAGACTTGTTCTCCTGCCCTACGGCATTGAGCAGCATACGATATGCATTAGCCAGGGCCCCACACAGTGCAATGAGCTTCTTCTTTTCATAGGTGCTGTTAATGCAGTTTTCCTTTAAGTACTTCCCTACCTTGGCAGGGTTCTTAATCTGGTCAACGGGGAAGTCCCAAGCTACCAGGTCTGAAAATTGCTTTAAGGTCTGGCCGATTTTCCCCCATACCCCACACCACTTAAGATTTTCCATAACTGGGGCAGGTACCTGTGCAACCCCTCTGGAAATTTCAGCCCTTAGTTTGGACAAGTGTGAAACTACATACAGGAGCCCTCCTAGATAACATGACAAAAAGATGATATCTTTAATATCCAGAAGGAATGGAACATTTTGGAAAGGTGATGGGCCAGACCTGAAGGGAAAGAAAGTGATGAAGGGCTGGGAGCTATCATCCCCTGACATTCCCCTGACAAACCCAGTGTAATCACTGATGCATTCCAAAAGGAAGTTACCCAGGCCAGAATGGGAAACCGACATAACGTATGCCTTGTCAATTGTTTCCATTAAATCCATCACATTCTGAAAAACCAGTAACGTCAGGCATAATAAGATGGTGGTCCTGATTCTTATTCCTGACTTATAAAAGGTATAAACAAGGGACCCGACTGCCAATAGCTGGGGACATATGCTATGTCCCCAGGTTACAGAAAAAAATTACCAAATCCAGCAGCATGGTAACTTCCTATTGTTGTTTCTCCAAACAGGGTGGGTTTTTGTTGTTTTGGGTTGGTTTTTTTTCTCACTTTCATGTGCCTTATGTTGGGCGCCAAATACTTTGTCCAGGTTTTGGAGACAAAGGTCTCAGGCACTCTGGGATAGGGCACCTCCTCCCGAGAGCAAGAAAGAGTATCCCCTCTTCCCCCCGCAAGGAAAATATTGAAGACAGCAAATGAAAGTGACAAAAAAACTGAACTATTTATTAACACAACAAATTAAACTACAGGTTAACACAAACAACAACCAGGGAAGAAAAAAAACAGAGAGGGGAAAAGGAAAAATGGTGCTTGCTAGGGGCTGCAGGTTTCCCCAAGATGGGACCGGGGCCTGCTGGGGCCACTCCACAGGCACCCCGGGGCTGGAGAGGAGGGCAGGGAGACAGCGAGACCGGGGGAGGGAAAAAACCAAACCAGCAAAACCCTTCCTTCAAGCACTCAGGGGAGAGCAGGGCAGAAGAGCAGCAGGGCAGAAGAGCAGAAGAGCAGCGCTGCAGCGCCTTCTCCCCAGGCTCCCTGGGGCAGGCGGGCCCAGCCGTTACCGGCTGCCGCGCGAGCCGCTCCGGTCCGTTGAACTGCCACAGCTCCGGCCCCGCCCCCCAGGCTCACCTTAAGGGTGCAGCCACCCTGGGCATTAAGCAAACAGTTAAGGAACAGTGGCTTCATGCTGTCACTCCAGGACACTCCACTAGGAACCCAACTGACTGACCTGATTCTCTTATCTCCAAGGTGTTTCCAGCAATGGATCTTTGCCTTTCTAAGCCAAGCTGTATGCCTGCTACAGCCCAGCCCAGCTGAATACTCCAGTTTCCAAAAAACCCCAAGCTTTTGGAGTTGTTGAGCAAACAAACCTCAGGAATACCAAGCTCCATTAAGATTTGTACTTTTTTGAAAGTTAGAGACACAAACCTTTCTTTCTCCAATGAAGTACCGACCTACCAGGTAGCTCACTCACAGAATGAACGGAGACAGCGACAACAATGGAGAGCGCAGATGGAACATGTCTGTTCAGAAAACATGATGGAGGTCTGCAAATTGCTGTGGGAAGAGGTGGTTTAAGGAGTACCATTCTGGTGGGACAGAATGAGTGTGAGGTTTTCTGAAGAAAAGCATGAAGAAGTTGTACTGGTTAGAAGTAAACTGGTGGGAGAACAAAACCTTGACACAACAAATGCCTTGAGAGAGATTTCAAGTTGGATTTAAAATTTAATAGAAAAATTACAATAAATAAAAATAAATAAAAATTACACAGAAAAACTGGCTTAAACCCACAAGACAGAGTATAACCTGGCACCCTGTTGGTCCGGGTGGTGGTTGCAGTTCTATCAAGTGGTGGCTGCAGTCCTGTTAAGTGATGGTTGTAGCAGAAAGCAGTGGTTCTGTGGAAGGTCTGATCCTCCTCTGAATCTGTCCAGCAGTGGTGGTGTCCCAAGTCCTGAGTTCCATCCACTCAGGTTCAGAGGGGAATGCTCAGTACCTCCCCCAGGGTGAGGAGTTTCACAATGGAATGATGCAATCCTGTAAGTCATAGGATATTTTTTGGAGTCCTCCATGGGTCATTGCAGCTGCCTACTCTGCTGGTGCCATTCAGTTCATTATGGCCCATTAGCAAAGGTGATCGCCTCAGTATGGGTGGGACTGTGCTGGTGCTTCCCCAAATGGAGTAATCACAGCTGAGTCATTGGTGTAAAGAAAAAGAAACATTACCCTGCCTGGCACCGTTTGCCTCTTTATCCTCATTTAGCACCCAGCTTGTAGTCTGAGGCGTCGGGTGTGCTCTACAGGCACCTACTTCGAGGAACCCATCATTTACAGTTTATCAGAAATGAAGTGGAGGAGAGTAGAATATACAGTTTGGCTTACAACCACGTAATGTTAAATTTTTCCTGTAACCACGACAGTGGTGTTTTCAAATACTCTGAAATGAAAGCTCTGTTTATTCTTTTGTTCATGATCAAACTTAGTCTGCAGCACTTTTTTTAAAGCTTTCCCACCCAGGGTTTTATTGGAAAGCTCTTGTGCATGATTAACTGAATCCTTGCTTTTGAAAGAGGCTAAATGTGCTCGCATAGTAACAAAACATTTGGTTATTGCTAAACGGGAAAAACGAATATTTTTGCTTGGAATGAAAAAATATTCTAAAACCGTGTTTTAATCACATATTATTTTCTGTAGATTGTGTTTTGCCAGGTCTGAAGAAAGTTCTTTTAGCAATTCTTGTAAAGCTACATAATTTGGAGCTTAAAGGTCAAGTTTGTTAGTCTGTTTTGTTTGTGTGTAGAGTCTTCTGATTTTAAAATAATTGCTCTTATTCTACTGCAGTGATGTAAAAGAGCTTAACCTTGGGTGTTAAAATTTCCACTCTTGTCAGAAAGGATACAGACCATCCACTGAGAGCCCTAAACGAAGCTTAAATCTACTAGCACACTTTTCTTCCACCCCTGAATTTCCCTTGACTGCATGGAAGCTGTTGCTAATTATGGGCACACACATAATTTTGCCATTTCCATTGAAGGGGAAATTCTTGACTGAAGTGCTTTAGGTGCTGTCTAACTTACAGACAGTGGTTTGTGATATTGCTGCCAGCGCTCTTTGTCAATAACCAGGATTTCCTTTCTGAGCTACTGCAGCATTGTTCAGACACCTCTCTGGCTTGTCCCTGAGCAGCTCTGCAGAACGAAGAATAACAGTCTCATGAGAAGGGTTCCCTGAACAGGACCATCTAAAGCTTTCTGTACACGTGTTGGTGACGATCTGTCCCTGCGTGAGAGCAGAGTCTGCATGCAACTGCTCTTACTTCAGCTGTTAGACATACTTCATTTCTCCTCCCTCAGTCTCTGGCAGGAGTTCTTAAGACAGCATTTCTTGTAGAGCAAGAACAATTTTCTTCATCAACAGCTAGTATTTCTCTCTGACTCCCTATGGGACTACTTCCTTCTTACCTGTAGAAATTGTCAGAAATTCTATATATGTAGTTTTTTTAATAAGATTTACCATTCTTTCAATTTTCCTTTTTAAGTTCTGTTTAGCATTTCTCACACCAGTTGCAAAACACTTATTAGCTTTCATCATTTCAGATTTATTTTTGAGTTTCTCAGATTGACTTTCTAGATCTTTTATGTGATTATCTAGCCTTGCACTTTTATTAAGGGAATGGCCTCTTGTGGTTCAAGTACTGAGTGAGGCTACCTGGACTCTGTTTCCACTTCTGTCAGGAAGTTTCTCTGCAATCTTTTTTGTCACAGAGCCCTAACATAAAGGTGAGGAAACAATTTTCTCATTTCCAGGCATTAGGTGAAGTATACTTCACTAATGACTGTGATGAGATTACTGGTTGATTGTGAAGTGCTATTATCAGTCATTTTACGTAACTTTCAAAGTGCATTAGGCTTTTAACAATCATTTACTGAAAAAGAGGTTAATATTAAGATTGCTTGACCTCTTACAAGATACTCTTTTCAATGTTTTCATTTTGCAGTACTTCGGGCATTTTGATTGATATATTCAGTTTGGTACCCCAGATTAAATAGCCTAAACCCTCCCTCAAAACCCAAAATCTGCAGAAAAAGCAGTTCAACATTTCTTAGAACAGAGTTAGAGGGACTCTCTTGTGTTGTACAGTATTCCTAACACTACTGTTACTGCTTCTACCAGATATAAAAGCTTCTGTGGGTGAGGCATGGATTAACACTATAAGTAAAGGAAAGTTGTAAAGTAGGTACGTTTGTTCCAGCGCTGGGATGCATGGGAGAATATTTTTCTCCAAAGTGTATGCACCCCAATAATGCTCAGTCCGGTTTCTACTGAGTTACAAGTTATATATGCATAAAGTTACACAATGCCCCTATATATATATTCATGATCTATTCCTGCTTTGTATTATAATGAGTCCAAAGTTCATTCAAGTACTCTTGCACCTGCGCAGTGCCGCCTGGTGGTCATGGGCAGGGGTCTTAAGATGAAGTAAAAAAATCCTCAGGTTGAACTCTTCACCCTGCTTCCCTGCACATACTCCCTGAGTCTCTGGTCCAGGTCCAAACCCTAAAGCTGGCTCGGGCTGGTTTCAGGAACCAGAAGTAAAATATCTGGTCATGGTTCCTTCTCTTTATCAGTAGTTTGGCATCTTCTTTATATTCTCCTTTGCTTGGCAAGCACAAAAATATTAAGCAAGCTATATGCATCGTTTTAGCAAGCAGCCTCCTAGTAAATCATTATCTACCTCCTAGTCCCTAAAACACAAGCTATATACCTTGTTTTAACAGACACCTTCTAGTAAATCTCTTAGCCCCCCCTAAATCATGGGGATACAGCTTTCCATTACTTCTATTTCCCAAGTTTCAATGACTTCATTTTATAGCCGTAATATGTTCTTTTAACAGTTATTTTTAT
This sequence comes from Origma solitaria, assembly GCA_013397895.1. Lineage (NCBI taxonomy): Eukaryota > Metazoa > Chordata > Aves > Passeriformes > Acanthizidae > Origma > Origma solitaria. The sequence continues at coordinate 256,877 of VZRL01004159.1, read as the reverse complement.
GTGCAAACAAAAATCAAGACCCAAAATTAGGAAAATGCTCTACCAAATGCATAAAGATTAAAAATATGAGCAAGTCCTTGTCAGTAAGTTGCTTCCAAGCTGTGTAATGAAGAACAATATAGAACAAATAAGAAAGAGCAAATAGTGGGCAAAAACAGTGTGCATATTCATTATTTTAACAGATGTTTCCTATTAATAAGGCTACTTAGCATTTCTTTTAATGTATTCCTTCATTCTTCCAACAAACAGAAAGTATTTTCGATTCAGTGCTGTTTTAATATTTAATAACCACATTAGTTACGGAAAAACCTTATTAGAAAGAAATTCTTTCATGTGAATAGAAGGATTCTAAAGTGGTATCTGTCAGCACTTAAAAATAGTGGAGCAGATGAACTTCTTTACAATATATAATACTACCACAGCTAGGTATGAAAGTGTTTATAAGAAAGAATTATTATTTAGGGACATTGAGTTCAAAAGGTGTAAAGTGATTTGTTAAGGTTTTTTTGTCCTTTAGGCTAACAGATTTTTAAAATATTTATCCATTTTTCTGTTCTCCAGATTCTGGTATTGTAGCCATTTAGCTTTTCCCTTTGTTAACTGAGGAAGATTGAAACCATGTAATCAGTAAACACTTGTTAGTTTTACACAAACATGTCAAAAATAAAACAGAATTCTGCTACTGCTAATTTTCTAAAGAAGATGGTGACAGCATTGACTGATAGCATTTATATGTTCAGCTTCAACTCCTCTGTAGTCCAAGTTAAAATGAATGAAATTCAGACAGCTGATGAAAATGGAGAAGAAAACAAATTATAAGAGAATGGGTTCTGCCTAAAACAGTTTAAAATAACTAGATGCTAACAGATATGATTAATGCTGGTTAAGTAACCAAGGTTCAATGCCTATCTACAGAAAGTGAAAAACTAAAACTAATAGAGGGGCCAGAATGAGGATAAGAGAATGAGGCCACATTGTCACTGGCCTTGTTGAAGCTGGCCACTGAGTCTCATGGGTTTGCATCATGTTTGATGCAAGAGCTTCTGATCTAGCTGCCAAGTGCTATTTTAAAGAGTAACAACAGTACAGTTTTAACTATGGATGTGAACATTGCTCGGGAAAAACTGGTAGGATCAGGAGGACAGATGCTAACTGAAGACAGTAAAAGGAATCATCTATGTCAAAAATAAATATATAATACAAAATTCATCTTGGTTTCCATGCTTGCGTGTAGCATATAATTCCTTTTTCAGAAGGATGTAGAAATAATACATTTGATTAATAATGAAGACCTTCAGTGATAAGAAAAGAACATTATTACTGTTTCAATCCACAGAAAGCAATACTCGTCACAATATTTCTCAAGCCCTTTTTGAAGAGGAACAATTCTCATTCTTCAGACCAACTAATTTTCTCTCTTTATTGTACTTTCAGAACATTGTTATTATAAATGTCTCTTCAAGTTCTCAGGTAATGGTTAAGAAAGAACGGACTGAAACATCTGTTATTCTAAATGTCTCTCCAAGTTCTCAGGTAATGGTTAAGAAAGAATGGACTGAAACACCAATTGGTGGTTCACCAACCAGTCATGAAATTATAAATAGGAATTTTCTTCTTTGGACCGATAAATAGTTTCCTGGACCTAATGAAAACATAGTGGATGATCCTTGTGACAATTAACTAAGCCAAAACGATTTTTTTGCTTCCTCAAATTCCTTTGTGCATGACACTGAAACCACTAAAAAATTTGGGGCGGACAGGAAAATCATACCTGAAAAACAACTCAGTTCATTTCAATTCAAGTGGCTGATTTGCAGAAGCATTAAGGCCATAAGCCAGGAGACATTAAAATCCCACAAATGGAATCCTATCAATACATACATAATTATGGCCCATACATTTCGATTCCAGTTGGTTGACCTCAGAAATTAGTAACATTTATAATAGATGTATATTGCTAAACGGACTTGGAGAAAGAGGTGTTGTCACTCACTCACACTCTCCTCTTAATTCTCCTGTCTGACCAGAGAAAAATCTGAACAGTCAGTTGGGGTTTACAGGTTGTTACAGAAAATTGCATGCCAATTCTGCACCTTTAACTGCTGCTGTTCTAAATTTTTCTGAACTGATAACTCTAATTCAGAAATAGTCCCAGTCACGGATGGCAGCCCTGGATGCAAGACATGCTTTTTTATGGAAGTTGCACATCTTCTACATCCAAGATTTTCACTACTGAAACAGACTAGAGTGCCCATATAACTTTAACAGTCTCCCACAACAGTATAAACATTCACCCACAATTGCATATGTTGTGCTTGCCAAGATTTTATGAACAGTCTCAATCTCTCTGGATATTTTGTTCAGAGGAGACCCCCCTGAAACTGTAGGAGAAGCTACAACATTCACGTGGCAAGCATTTTGTGAAGTAGAAGTTGAGATTCCACCTGAATCTCAAAACCTTCTTTTTAATTTACTCTACCAGTTTTATTTTCAACCAAGAGTATTTCCTTTCTTTTCTGTTTCACAGGAAAGACAAATTAACTGCACATGGATGGATGGATTAGCTACACCAGCTATGTATGTATAAAAGAAATAATGTCATTAGTTTTGGCCATAATACTATTTCTGATGTGTGTAATTATCTGGAAACTTAAATTTTAACGATAGCAAGTCAGCAGGTTGAATTTATGACATTATTTGATGCCCTAACAGTACAATTCCCTTTGACTCATAATCAAGACACAGAATGGCCATGGTCCCAAGCTTATAATAAATCTACTGCAAGTGCTGGGATTCCATGCTAAGGTAAGGCAAATTTGAACCTTCCTGTTGTGGTTGCACATGAAGATGAATTATATCTCTTAAATGAGTGGGAATGGGAAATAATTGATGAAAAAGAAATCAAAACTATGCGTAACCATGACATTTCTGACATATTGACACTCCAAGCCAGTGAAGAAATAAAAAATTAGGGTACCAAGCAATCTATTCACAAAACCCGCCCCCGCAAATAAAATATACATATTGTTTTTACTAGAGCAAACAACAACAAAAAATCCTGTTACTAGATATCAGCATCAAATTGTTAGTATAATTTTACTTTTATACAAGTAAAATTGCATTTTGTTCACGGGGAAAAAATGTAGAAATATTGGGTGTAGAAATACTGTTTGTTTTTCCTTATTGTAGAATGTAAGTTGTGAAGCTTGTGTACAATGGTGACTTCTAGACATACCTACACCTAACCTAATTTTTTTACAATGGCACTGCACAAGAACACTATTTTATGGGCAAAAGTGCATCATCACAGATGAGAGTGGAAATCAACACATACCATCTCTAAAGGGAATTGAAGGAGACATCATTTTGATAGAATGCTGAATTCAAAATAGTGTTAAATTCATGGCAACAGTCTTACACCTTGCTGTAAACAATGTCAAAGAAAAAGATGATGCAAACAATGTGGAAGGGAAAAATACTGCATACATATGCTCTTTTAAGCATGAGTCCTGGAATAGCTTTAAAATATCCAATCTACCACTTGTAATACTCCTTTGGAAAGTCCCCAGTTCTCAGAAGTTTGGGTCTACAATTCGAAATTGTTTTTAAAGAGTCATATTTAACAATTTAGCCTCCTATCGAACTGTGTCCTCATGTCTACAGCTGTCTTGGTTTGAAAGCAGGTGCCTGCTAAGGAAGGTGGGAACCTTCCTTAGAATAGAGAATGTGGCCCCCCTTACCTCTGAATTATTATAACTTTGGAATCAAGGGCTTTCAGGCAAAGATATGGGAAAAGGAATAACAGTTCTTTACTAGTATCTCTAATGAGGCAAACAATCAACAACAGCAGTAGCAACAACAAACAAAACTAAAAACTCAGTGCCAGATGTCCCTGGGCTGCCGGGCACTTTCCAGTTTGGTGCAGACATGGTCATAACCAGCAGGGGCGCTGTTGGCTCCCGGCTGGGCAGGGCAGGTGCGATGACTCCTGCGCAGCTGCAGATGGCGCTGTGGCATGAGGTCAGTGTGGCAGGACGTTCCCCTGCCACCTCTCTCTCCATAACTGATGCATAGATAACTCAGATTGAGTCAAAAGCCCATCAAGAAGTTACCTCTTGGTGCCCGACAGTCTGAGATCTCCAGCCTTAAATCCACATCTTGGCATGGAGAGAGGATGTGGAGAGAGATGAAAGAAATGAGTATGTGACCGAAAGACCCACTTTTACACTATAAAAGACACATGAAATATCACAGAGGTAGAAGTTTTTGTACATGGACACTGAAGCATGAAAAAGCTTCTCCCCAGGGTCTGGACACAACTCTGTGGTAACTTCCTCGAGGATTGAGTGAAGATTCTAATGTCACAAAATTGGAGTTTTGTAAGATACATTGGTTTCCTAAACTGTATTTTCTTTGCTAGCAATAACAATAGATACCTTTATTGTGCACTGCATTCTTAGCTATTCGTAGCTTTGCGTTTGTTCTTTGTAGTATGTAGTTTTGTCCTAAGCCTGATGTCTATTATTTACTGTGTCTAATAAATGATAATTTATGTCATATTAGACCTAATGGGCCATTATTAAAGAACTTACAGACGAGACCGGGTCTTGGGGTGCTGGCCACCCCTATAGGAGTTACTGCCTGCTGCCAAATGCCTAGGCAAAGGCAGAGATTTAGCTAAACTCCTGTCCCCATTGGTAACAGTCAGGTCTGTCCCATGAGGGTAACAGACGGGCTGGGCAGAGAGGGTGGGCAGTAGGACAAGCAGGGCAGTGGCCAGCACACAGAAGGACGGGCTGGCCAGTGGCTGGCGCACAACAGGACAGGCAGGGCAGCAGGATGGCACGCAGCAGGATGGGCACAGCAGGGAGCTCAGAGCAGCGAGCTGGAGTGGCAGGAGTGGCTCAGCCAGGCTAGCCAGCAAAAGGTGTCAAGAACTCTGTAGTTGTGGCAGTGCATTCTGGCAGGTGGGGCGCAGCAAGGAAGAGGCACACCCCAGGAGGGGAAGAGGGGGTTGAAATCCTGTGCTTTTTTCCTCAAATGAAAACTCACCCCAGCAAGGAAAGAGAAAACAGTGCAGAGCTGGGCTTTCTTTCCACAGTCGCCATGAAAAGGAGACCCCAGTTTCCACTGTTTCCCTTCCCAAGTCTGGTGAGCCAATGAGGTCTCAATGGCCAGATGCCTTCTCCCCTCACCCCACCCAGTCACATCCTTTGTCTCTTACAAAAGAGTAAATGGTCCTTGAGTACCTGGTCATTGGGGTTTCTCCAGAAATGGAGAAAATTCCTCCCCACACACCATTCAACAATAACGCTGGTCCTTAATAAAAAATCTAGGTCATCAACAAATGTGATTTAACCCAGCACAGTCATTCAAAAGAGTTAAGCTGTTAATGCAGGATAATGTGTCCACAATTTGATTGGCTTGCTCACTATCCTTGAAAATCTCTTCTGCAGGATGGACAGTAGGCAGCCATCAGTCACAACCATCAGTGTCAGGCTGGCCTCCTCTCCTGCCTGGGTCCTGCACAGAGAGCGCAGGAGGATGGAAATACCAGGAGAACTGCATTTGGAGGGGGATGCATGAGACACTTTGGTTATTATGTCACTGGTTGACTGTAAAACCTGCATCTAAAGGTTTCATTTTTGCAGTTGGAAGGCTGAGAGGGAGAGGAGAAAAAGCCATGCCTTTCATGTCAGCCTTTATTTTAGACCCTCAAATATCCAGCCATCAGCATAACCATCTCATGACCATCAGGTAACCTTTCAGTAATCTTGCTGTGATGTTTATGCACAGACAAGTCACAAAAGCAGATCGGATCTGTTTTCTTCTTATCACTGCTCAGTTCTTGCTCAGGAGTGTGTGTTAGAACAGGTTTCAGTTTGTCTTAAAAATGGCAGAAGTTTTGTTTTGTTTATACTCCACTATTCATTAAATTGAGAAGATATCCAGGGATAACAATTACCTCCAGTTTTCTGGTAAGAATAACATACCAGCAGTTTTTGCAAGTGAATTATCACTTTCAGATTTTTGCATTCATTTGCATTTTGAATATTAAGTTGTAATATTTTGTCACATGTCACAATTGTAAATTTTACTAGTTTGAATATAATATTAATTTATAAAATTACTTTTAAAAATTCTACAAAATTCTTTCAGAGAGTACTTTCTTTTTTGAACATCAGAGATGATATTTTTAATAGAATTCTCTGCCCCTGCTTTTGGGACACCAAATTACTTTATTTCACATCACTCTGAATAGACACCTGAAGTGGACTTCATATTTCTGAATACTTCCAGCTGAGGGTTTGGTTTTAAAATTTGCCCTGCAACTAATAGAGAGTTGTGAAATTTATTGGTATTCTTCTTATACCAAATCGAGACTTGTAGGGCATTTCAACTTCTTCAATGTGTGATTCTAAACACCATGGTATGCATTCTTTCAATCCCAACTACGTTCTTTTCCCAATCATATTTTTCACAAAGTCATTTTCCACAACGTCTTCTTCTTTATAGTGACCATCTTAAATTATAAGATCAAAACGTGTTATGCCCCCATTTTGTGAAGCTTTAGGTTTTTTAAGACACCAGAAATAGCTGAAGATGACATGCAAAACTGATTCAACTGCGTTGCTTTGATTATTTGCTTATGCTAGCTATTATGCATTAAGGCAACTTGAATGGTTTCTGTATTTCATTATTGCTGTAAAAGGTAAAATTCAAAGCCCTGAGATTCAGTGTCTGTCAAAAATATTATTTATAGTTATGAAGAATCAGGAGATCTAGGAGTTGATACATAAAGGATGAGTGACTTTCAAAACTGGCCTGATATGATATAGCAATCAGACTTTTTATTAAATTGGGCCAGTAATGGAAGCGCTTGTCCGTCTCCTATCAGGTCCATATTCAAACAAAATTGAATATGAATGATATGAGGAGGAAAAAAAAGGAACTTTCCATTTGTATACACTTTATAACACACTTTTCTTTTTGATATACAATTTTTGCACCATGGAAGACAAGGTATTGAGAGTCAACATTACTTTCTCCTGTCCCTCTCCACTCTTATCAGATTTCACTTTTTTTTTATCATGATACATAGTATATTCTGAGGCCATGTAAGACCTGTTTGACAAATATTCTTTGTAAGCTTTCGTAGTGCTGGTTGTTCAGGCTGCTTACAGAATAGAAGATACAGCATGAATGGTAAGGATTTTATTCTGAGTAAATCTCCACGGTTAACATAAGTAAAGATGACAATAATAGTCACAAAACAAAGTGATCGATTATGGTCTACCTTTGCACAGTCACTTCAAGCCCCTGTGATTAAGATGTTTTCTGCCCCAACAAGGACCAATTCTTGCAATGTGACAGATGTTAAAAGACTGTGATGCCAACAGTTGCACTTAATGAGTTCAAACTACCAATGCACTGCCAAATACCATCACCAGTTGTGGTCTATAGAATGTTGGCTCCAAATCTTTCAACTTTCAATTAATTGTCTCTGTTACATTCAGTCATCCAGCGTTTCTCAGGCACTGATAATGGTGCTGCAGTCATGATAGACTAGTTGGGGTAATACGTAATGGATGAAACATTATTTATTTCTAACAGTAAGAAAGAGCTATTAAAGAAATATATATACTGCATTATACTTACCGGGAGTGAAGCAAAGAAGTCATGGACAAGGTTGAAAAGAAGTCATACTAAAAAGGAAAATCATCTTTGGAACCTGTGCATGCTTGTGTATATATCTCTTTCTATCATTTCATCTTTGTTTGTGGAAAAGGTGAATAAAAATTAGGCAGAAGAACCAAACTTTCTGCAGTGGGTCTGTTCTTAAATAATTCTTGCACATCAAATTTATGGTTGGACAGGAAGAATTGCTGTCTTGGTAAGACAGAGAAAACTAATGGCCATGTACCACAAGGAGATTTGAATGTTTGCAGCCGAAGTTGCACCTTGTCAAATATCTCTTCATTGTACAATGCTAAATTCCTTCACAGAAGTAATTTAAGTGCAAATATCAGGTCTTGTTTTATTAATCAAACAGCAAGCAAACAAAAAAACCCCTCTATTTTGAGTGATATACTCTGTCCTCTAGAGTAATTATTACATTTGTAGCTTCAAAGTAAAACCTCGAATTCATTATAATAACTTATTTTTAGATCTTATCAAACATTGATAAGGAATTAAAAAGTACATTGGCCTCTTTTTAAGGTGCAGAATCATCATGTAATTTAAATCAGCAAGCTGCAGAATAGATAAGCTACTTCCATGAAATGGGGAACATAATCTTGTATTGAGAAGAAAATGGACCAATGAGAATTATCAGCCATAGTTCACTCAAAGAATTAATCTAATACCTAATACTGGCAATATTGGTAATATTAACAATCTAATATTTCTTCTTATGATATTGTAAAATCTGGAGAATAATGAGGTGACAAGAAACTTACAGCATGGATTTGTCAAGATAAATCCCACGTAAACAAACTTTTTTTTTCCCTGCAATTACAGGATATCTGATTTAGCTAATAAAATAAAAATATTTGATAAGGTACATCTAGTCTTTATTCAAGTAAAAATTTTGTCTAACAGGGAAATGCATGATCAGAATGAAATTGATGTAAAATTGATAGACTGAGTAAAAAAATATAGTCAGAGAAAACTATCAATGAATTTCTATCAACCTAAAATAAAGAAAAGGTGATCTTTAATTTTTTTAATTACACATTTTCTTTATTTCCTTAAAAGATGTAGTAGGCTTCCACATCAGAAGTGGAGAGATTTGCAAAAGCTTTGGGTGCCATTCCCAGGAAAATATAGCATTAAGTGAAGAAATGCTTCGAAATTCCACAGGTGACATTTGCTAAAGAAAGTACAAAGTGTTTCTGTATGACAGAGCAGCGTCACCTCCATTAAGAGGTGGAGGAAAATAGGGAGGCAGCAACAGTTACTGTGGTCTGTAAGTTTAATGAGTTTAAAAGGTTACTAAAGAAGTGCTCTGTAAGTCAAAAAGAAAAGGGGAAAATAGAAAAGGTGTTTGAATGCACATCATCTGGAAGGAAAAACAGTATAATAAGTATCTAACAGACTGCAATTTCACAAGAGTAACAAATATTTCTAGGAAGAGGAAAGAGTCTCCTCTCAGTGTGGTGCTATATAATTGTAAATCAAATTATAGAAACAACAGCTTTTGGCAGATGGTGCTTTACTTTTTGTTGAAGTGTCTTTTAAAACAGTGACATAATTCAAAATATCACTGAAGCAATGTGAAGAGAAAAATATGCTCAAAGAAAGAGAAAACAAGAAAGACAAATTAACAGATTTTCAGAACAATTGAATTTTATCTAGCAATAGCATGTTGAAGGCAGCGGATGGTAAGTCATTGTCTTGTGATGTTTTCCTCTGTTAGGCTTCATATGTTATAAATTTGGCTGCTGGTACCTTCTCCAAAGATAGAGACTTAGAGAAGTTCCCTCACGCCATGCACGTGCATGTATGCCACTTCACATGTTGAAATATCAGCTACAGAACCAGCTAGGTTGGAAAAGAACTTTGTGATCATCAACACCCCCTTACACCCCTAACACCCCCTTGTGAACCAGACCATGGCATTGATAAACAGTTCCAGGGTCGCTGACTCCACTACCTCCCTGGACAGCCCATTCCAATGCCCAATCACCCTTTCTGTGAAGAACTTCTTCCAAATGTCCGATCTAAACCTCTCTTGGTGCAGCTACAGACTGTGTCCTCTCCTCCTGTCACTGGTTGCTGGGGAGAAGAGACTGACCCTTACCAGGCTACAACCTCCTGTCACAGAGTTGTAAAGAGTGGTGAGGTCTCCCATGAGTCTCTTTTTCTCCAGGATAAACAGCCCCAGCTCTCTCAGCCACTTCACATAGGGCTTGTGCTCCAGACCCTTCACCAGCTCTGCTGCCCTTCTCTGGACATGCTCCAGCACCTCAGTGTCCTTCCCAAATTGGGAGGCCCAGTGTAGAAGAAATTGTTGTGTGCCGTGGATACCTCTGATGTGTATGGATGTGGTTTGGACAGAGAGCTCTCGAGTCCAGTTTCAGAGCATGCAGGTTTATTGCAAAAGAGGGAGGGGGGAGGGAAGCCTGCCACTGAGCCACCAGGCGCAGCCCCGAGGCAGGTCAGGGAGAAGGAGAGAGGTAAGAGCGGAAGTAAAAAAGATGAATAAGCCCACATCCCGTTGTTACAGTACAATAAATCTTGTTCTATGCTGAATATTCTAATTTTCACTAGCCAATCTAGGACAAGATATAAATTCTATATCATTTACATAAAGCCTATGAGAGTCCTTGTATTGCCATACGATGTTACATATTGAACTCTTAAAACTGCTTTTTCAGCTTTCTGCTGAATTGATTAGATCTTGGGAGTTTCTGGATCCACCCTGGAGAAGGGTATTGTCTATTCCAGAGTGACCATTGTTTAATCAAAAGGCTGATTAGCCTTGCCCTCCAGCTATTTCAGTGACTGAGGTTTTTGGTATCTCAAAACTTGTCTTCATTTCAATTTCTCCTAAGGTTTTAATATTCTCAGCATCTTTTGCCACATAAGGCCTTCCTATTTCTTCTTCCCCAACAGCCCAGAACTGGACACAGAACTCAAAAGTTTTGCCTCACCAGTGCCATGTACAGGGGAGCAATCACTGCCCTGGTCCTGCTGGCCACACTATTGCTGATCAGGCCAGGATACCGTTGGTGTTCTGAGTCATGTGAGCACACTGCTGGCTCATGTTCAGCTGCTGTCAACCTCCACCGCCAGGTCCCTTCCTGCCTGGCCACTGTCCAGCCGCTCTGTCTCCGGCCTGTAGTGCTGCAGGAGGTTGCTGTGGACAAAGTGCAGGACCTGGAACTTAGGCTTCTTAAACCTTATATCATTGGACTCAGCCCATCTATCTAACCTGCTCAGGTCTCTCTGCAGAGCCTTCCTGCCCTCCAGCAGATCGACTACCCCCCCACCCCTCCAAACTTGGTGCCACTTGCAAATTTGTTGATGGTAGACTTGAGCCCAGCATCCAGGTCATCAATAAAGATATTAAACTGGGTCCAGCACTGATCCCTGGGGATACCACTAGTGACTGGCCACCAGCTGGATGTGTGGCCATTGCTGAAATGCAACTCACACATTTTCACAGCTTCAGTTTTAGCGTTGCTAGGTCAGAAGATTCCCTTGGGTGCTTTTCAGTCTCAGAAACATTAACTCAAAATCTGTTCATTTATTAGCAGCAACTACAGAATGCACCTGGGCAGAAAACTCAAATCAGCTCTTAATGATATAACCATTCATGAGAAAAATTAGCAATGTGGGTGCTGTTCCTCTGTAAACTCTGCTTGCATGCAAGCAACTATCACTTCTTTAATGGGTAGTATTTCTAAGATTACGTGTTGATTTCTGCTTTTTACTGAGAAGTGAGAAGGTTACTCTTGTAGGGTTTGCTTGTTATCGTTTTCTTTTTTTTCCCTTTGTTTTTCCCCCTCTTTGATCTAGCTCTTTTTCAAAGTTTGTAGTACAGAGAGGCTTGTGGAATTTAATTTTTAACTTTAATTCTTGTAAGAATTTAAGATAGGGAACTGCCTGCATCTTCCTCTGGTCACAGGACACTGCAGCAGATCACAGTTTCAGCAGTAATGAAAGCAACTATAGAACAGTTTGGGAGCTTAATTCAAAAACATGTTTAGACTTCTGACAGATTTTTTTTTTTTTTCCTGAAACATATATGACCTACAATCTACTGGAAATAAGTACCACAAGTTATTCAATAAAATATCTGTATAGAGGCAGAAGAATTTATGTTGGAAATGTCTAAAAAAAAAAAAAAAAAGAAAAAAGTGGAATGTAACAGTACCCACTTATTCTGTACCACAATTAAAAAAAAATTCTAGACTGTTACTTCTGCGTATTGACTCCTTTTGAGCTCTTTTATAGAAGCTGGATAATCACATCCTTCCTAAGATTGCATGTAAGAGAGGATATCTAGGTGATCCACCGACAAATTTGCCAATAAATAAATGCACTTCAACCTTTACTTAGTGCTAGAATCTGCAGCAATCTAATGGCTTTCTAATCAAATTCTAGGCTGAAGCTCCTGCCAGGGACACTGTAAAGTTTGGTCCAGATATTCTTATTATTTTATTTACACTGGTAGATGCCCTTGTTACTAGATTTTGTATCAGGGCTTGGGAGTCTGGCTGTAAAGCAGTGCTTACACAAGTTTTGGCATTCAGTTTCAGTTAAATATGTGTGGTATATTTAACGCCCTTTTTTTTATATCCCACTCAGATTTTTCTTTCAGATGTTCCAAATTCAAAGCCATAATCTTTTAGGAAAAAAAAATCATTTAGGAAAAACCTTGTTTGTCATCTCTTGTTATAAAAGAATAAACATTTCATCCAAAAGTTTTTAGCTGAAGAAAACTATCTCTTCTCTGTTTGTCTTCTGAGATTGCAAATGTGTTGATAGGTTAACATTGTTTATAAAGATATACTGTTTTATAACACGTTTTGCATGTTATTGTAACTTTTTAATGTGAAGATTAATAGAGATGAATTTTGAATTGCATATGGATAAGGTGATTTGGGGTAATTCCTTTATCAACTTCCACTTTGAGGGCATTATTTTTCTTTGCGGTACTTAAAAACAGCTACAGAGGATTCATGATCGTCACACTTGACTTAATGTACCAGATAAACATCTTTTTTTTTACAAAAAGGTGTGTATTTTTTAATAATGAAAAAGTTTTAAAAAAAGGTGAAAGTATTATATTTTCTCTGACCATTCCATTAAGTTATTTCACTGTGTTTGGGAACAGAGAAGTGTAGGTTGCAGGGAAGAGTAAAATCTACACACACTTTATTATTACCTAAATGCTGCCTTAGCTATTTGTGTGCCCTTCAGTCAGACATTACAAATGCCAGGGACAAAACCTGCAGGATCCAATTTCTGATATTCTCTGGCTCCTTTGCAGCTTTGTCCTTGATGCCCAATAAATGCCTACTTAGGATAAAGAAAGGGCTCATGAATATTGTAAGGAGGGGAAAGATTCATTTTTGTAGAAAAATACAGTCTGTCTCTCCGAGGAGTGTGATCTTTCTCAGCCGATGCAGGGTTACTGTTCTGCAGGCAAGTATTACTTGTTGCTGGGAAACAGACCTTGGTAACATAACAGGTGATAAGTATTAATGTGTGGTTTGGAAAGAGCATCATGAAGAACAGTCTTGATTTGCTAATTGAGGAGATTTGCCTTTTTGCATTGTGTCTGTGTCTGACAACAGTAGATCAACTACTGTTTGTTTTCTTTGGAGGTTGTACTTAACTATAAAGCCATCTGACTCAAAGTGTTTCTGAAGTACCTTCCTTGTCTTTGGACTAAACTGTCTACAAGTATTTGATTTCTGTGTTAGGTGGGAGATCTAATTTCTAGTGCCTTTAGTTTACACATACTAAACCAAACATAAAATTCTTATATAATACATTGGTTCATTCAGTTTAGTTTAACTCAACTTAAAGATGTAATGGGTGGTTAACCTTGTCGCTTTCTCCCTTCTTCTTCTCCGTTCTCCAAGCTTGAATCACCACATCTCAGAAGACTGCAACTCATTGGAAATTATCTCTCAGCCTCCACAGTGTGTTTGCTTTGAATATATTTTTAATTTCTCCAAAGCTTAGGAAAACACATTCAGATTTCGTAAGCAATCTTTTTCCAGTGTGAACTCCTTCTGACTAGAAATAGTAGGATACTGCAGTGGGGTTTTTTTTCAGGTTGGTGTGTTTCCAGTGCAAAAGGATAATCCCCCAAGTAAGATTTAAAAATATAAATTAAAATAGGGAGGAGAAAAATCAGAAAAACTCCTCTTTTTTCTGGAGAGTGATTTCTAGTATTTTCCTTTTTTCCTTGTCTTTTCCTTTTTTTTTTTTTCTTTTTTTTTTTTTTTTTCCCCGTATGTAAAATCTAAACCACATGAAAGCATAAGACTCTGATGCCATGGGCTTTCATCCTGAAATACATCAATCACATATTGTAAACTAATATTACTATGTATTATCAATGTCATTAAATGATAAGGTGACAAGCCCTATAGCAGCTATGAAGTTGCTATGCTTCTATTTCAGAAAGGCTTTTAATAAATGATGACTGAATGCAAAAAGTTTGTCTTCTTACATGAGATTTTTTCCATAGGATATTACATCCATTTTGGTTTGGCATCACAGAGGACATGTGAAAATCATCAACTTAGATAAGACCTAATATGAAGATGTATTCTGAGATCTCCATGTGTTTAAAATGTAGTATTTGGAGTTTTAAATATAGATTTCCAATTTTCACCAATTTCCATTCAGTAGAAAAGGAGAAAAGAGTGTGACAAGGGAGGGTCAAAGTTTAATTTTGCAAATTCTTTTAAATTTGTTTCATAAAACCAAGACAGTGACAGATCACATTGAATGCCTCTTCTGTTGAACAGCTCCACATTTCAGCGTAGAAAACTAATATACAAATTAGATAGTCTGCAGCCCACTTTGTTGGCATTTCTCACTATCTAAAAGGGGTTTGAGTAGGAGACACTGAGTAAACAAGCAGTAACTACAGTAAGAAACTACTTAAAACTGTACTAGTACTAAAGAAATTTGCCACAGCTTACAACAACATAAAATTTAACGGCATCTTCCAGAGTAGGATTCCCTGTTGATTCCAGATACAGAATCTGTTTGACCTAAGAGTTACTCTAATTATGTAATTTTTAAGTTCAATATTTGTCTTGCATTTGATGCAACAGGATAGAGAACAAAAAATTAGAATAGTCTCTCTTGAACACATGGGCTGGAGAGTGACAAAAAAGGATGAAGGAGAGTTCCAGAAAACTGGTGCTGCATTTGATCTATATTTTTGTGAGAAACTGAAGTGGGCCAGATAATTCATTACCCACATCTCAGTGGTAGTTAAGGATAGCAAAATATTCACAGGAGAATTTGAATTTCTTACTATCACTTTCACTTTGTGACTTTTAGCTTTGGTCTTACATTTAATCCTTCCCAACTGACATGCATCATGCCTATGCATAAAGCACTTTCACTCACTTGGGATGCATGATGACCATTGGCCTTTCTGCTGAAGGCTCTTCTGTTGATGAGGGGCTGACAATTCCAAATTCTTAATGACTCCTGCGCTGTGAAAGTAAACTCTTCCGATATACCATCTACGGTATAATGTCTCCTCATTTTTTGTCTTTCTGTTTTGACTCCTGGAAAAAGAAAACATTCCTCTGAGACATGGTAAGGTAGGAAATGAAGTAGTATCTCAGAAACAGTGAAAACTTTGTTTAAACACTATAAATTAATCCCATACCATCCAATGTAAGTGACACACTATTTCTCCTTGTTAGCATTAAACTTGAAAGCCATTGTAAGCAAAAACCAAAAACATAAAAGTAATAGAGATACAGTCTTCAAAGCCTTAGATACTTGCAAACATTTTCTTACCTGGATGAGGTGCATCACAGGCGTTATACTCAATGGAGACAGTGGATGGAAACCCAGATCTTGTGTTTTGATTACTAGAAAATTTGTCACTGCAGTATTTGATGGTCTCAAAAATACTCATGAGTTTGTCATTGCAATGTCTTTGTGAATCATGGAAGCTTGACCTCTGAAATGTGGATAGGAAATTGGTGCACAGATTGATGAGAAGACCTCCTGCTGTCATATAGTGAACCTGAAGCAGATTTAGGAAGAGATGGAGTTTCCCAGCCCCTAAGAAGACATCTTTAGCAGGAGTTGTGGGGTAAGAGTAAGACTTGGAGTAGGCATGACCAACATAACAACCTGCTCAAGCAATTGCCTGGGTCTTCCCCCGCTGCCACCCCACTGCAGCTCTGCAGAGGCTCTCTCTTGTACTGTTTTCCTGTCTTGTTCCTGTAGCTCGTTCCGTAAATGTTTTGCACCCCCACATATGTCAGCGCAGTGGTGTCCTGCACCATAATGGAGCTCAGGAACAATGACGCAACCCTCAAAATTTTATAAACACCAAGCATACTAGTCAGGAATACAGCAAACCAAGCCTTCTCATGAATGTATGTTTCCACTGATAAGGATTTCTGTGTGCTGTAGAAGGCCCCTGAGTACTACCAAGTCATCTAGAGCCACATCATGTATCCAAACATTTATCCAGTTCACACATCATGGCAATTCTTGAAATGTATGGGCTTTGCTGCTATGTTTAATCCATGATTCCCTTACACCATACAGCATTCTTGAAGTTAATCAGCAGATACCTTTCCCAAGTCTCCAAAAATGCAAAGGAAGTTGCAAAAACCTGCTATGACCCCTTGTATATGAAGAAGAAAAATACATGTATATGGGATTTTTAGTAAATTCAGCTTAAGCTTTCTGACTGTAGGCCAGTCATTCAGACAATGCCTTGAGAGCTGCTGGAGCTCTTAACCATCCCTGCTAGGACAGCTGATGTAAGAAATTTAAAAGCAATCAGATGAAATAGGCTCTGAAACTCATAAAGCAGATGTGGATGTCATGATTCAGATTACTTACTGCTGTAAATGCTGCAATAGAACGGCAATGCTTTGCAAATGTGAGATATCCAAGCTTTATAATTTATAATTTTTCTCTCTTGTTTATAATGAATACAATTCCTTCATAAGCCAGTAGACGATAAGTTTTCCTTGCGATTTTAACATTGCATTTAAATGTGAAAAAATAGAGCTTGTTTTTGTACATACTTCAGCAAACGTTACAGGATATGGCAATTGTACTTCACAGACTGATGCATATTGCTTCCACATTTTTCCCTACAGTTACACTTTCATATGTGAACAGCTCACTCAAATAAAAAAAAAAAAATAGAACAGTACACTTTTGGCTGTGCATTCTTAATTGGCTGAATTATGCCTTAGAATGAGTGAGTGACATTTTACTGAAGTCAGAAGCTCTTCCTGGTGTATAACCAATGGTGATCTTTTTCCATCCAGGTTTAGTCACACATACTGAATCTTTAGGTTAGTAATAACTAAATGTTTCTCCTTTGTGGCTGGACACACAGATCTATGTGATGGTTTCTTTTCAAAGTGATTCCATCATAAATATTAATCTTATTTAATGTTGTGCAAAGTCTTTAAGTAACAGAAATTACTATTTGGCCTTATGCAATAAATGTCCTGTGTGATGTTAACTATTTCGAGAAATTTCTGTTTAATCACCACTGCATTTTTGCACTTTAAGTTACTTGTATCTTTTGAAATGCTTTCATTTTTCACTACCTTTCTACTACCTTTTATCTAAATCTTGAACTGGATGGCTATAAAGACAAAAAACACTACAGAGCAGCTTTTTTAGCTGTAATTAACAAAATCTGTTGGGTTTTGTTGCTGGAGATATACATTTTAAAAAAATAAATATTGCTACTGTTTCTTAGAATACCATCAGACCAGTGTTTGAACTGCAGCCTTCTGCTCCAGCTGATAGGAAATGCAAAACTGAGGTTTATGTTACAGGCAATTTTACCCATTTCAGGTAGTGCATATCTGTGCCATGTTTAAGATCTCCTTATCAACATAAAATTAGTTTATTTGTTGTATCTCTATCTGAACTTTGTTTTTTTGTGAGGTGTAAGAGCAATTGCTGTTGCATTCTTAGCTATCGGTATTGCCCATGAGAGATACTGTCATCCTTCCAAGGGCCCTTCTTCATCTAATGTAACTCCCTTGAGGTATTTTAGCAATTAAAATGAGTGACTGTAGTCTTTCATAGTTTAATTTATACACTATTCAAACATTACTTAGGCAATGCTTTCATTTGGTTAAATTTGCTCGAGTACAATGGAAATTCTCCAGTTTTGCCTTGAAAATTTGAGTCTTCCGTGATGGTAGTCTCTTCACACACTTTCTACACAGTGATTTGCATTGAGTTGGAAGAGTTATGCACCTCTACATGTACCCATTACATTAGTAATGGGTGAAACTTTAAGGGTCCAGTGAAAAGACTAACTGAAAGAAAGAAATTCCAGATAGTAGGGCTTTACTTAAATTATTCATATCTTGCAGGCATACAAAGATGGGGTTAAGTCTTAGGACAATAGTCTTCCCTGTACTACTAGCTTTGAGCTAGGGTGATAGTATATTTTTTGCTGTATTTCAGCTCCTGCTGTTCATCACAGCCTTTCAAAATTTCTTGGTAACAATGACAACAGGACTTAGTAGGAAAGATAATCTCTATCAGCAGCACCACTCCTGTAATGCACTATCGATTTAGCCAGCCTTTACAATGTGAAGAACACTGTATGTGTGCTTAGAAGATAACTAAACACACAGGGCTTATGTATTAAGTATCCACACTGAGTATATGCTATGAGAATGTATTTTGCTTTGAGCAAGGCATTTTGTCATTCCAGCAGTTTACAAATAAATTGTTTTGATTTTCCAAAGGAAATCTGCAATCACAGCAATATGCTTGTCATACAT
The DNA here is from genome assembly GCA_013397895.1 of Origma solitaria. NCBI lineage: Eukaryota > Metazoa > Chordata > Aves > Passeriformes > Acanthizidae > Origma > Origma solitaria. The sequence goes on along the minus strand of VZRL01004159.1, from coordinate 238,377 downwards.
GTACCCCTCTCTTGTGGTCCCTGTAGAGAGGGACTGAAAAGATAAATAGGTAGCAATCTCTTTATTACTTTGGTTCTTGAAAAAAGACAGTTTTTTAATTCCAGCATATGTGTATTTTGCATGAAAAATCATAGTATCTGAGACAATACCTTGAACTGAAAGTACTCCTTGGTTGTTGCGGTGCTGTAATGGTGACTCAGATTTTTCAAAGGATTTATAAAAATTACAAACCAAGAGGCTTGGTGTCATACCCCATTTCAAAAGAAAGACTAGAAATTAAGTGAACTTATTGCTGTTTATCTAAAGAGCAAATGTAAACTAAAATGATTACATATTTTGAGTATGAACTGTTCATTCTGCACAGATTTTAAATATACCTGTGGAAAAAGAAAATCCTTAGACTTGCTGAGACTAAACATACTACATTTCCCATGATACCTTCAGAGGAAATCTGGACTGGTTACAGTATGTAGGGATGAAGAAGCACATCTGCTCTGTACAGGAGAGTAAGAGTGTGTACGAGATGCAAAGATGTTGTTGGTTTCTTCTGTGTACAACCGTGCTGTGTTAACAGATTTTCATTGCTTATGAAACTTAATGATCACAGCCTGCTAGGTACATCTGCTACATCTAGCAATGGGTTGTCTGTGCTTTAAAGCCAGTGAATTTTTGTTTTGTGCTTCTGTCTTGAGATCCCGTCTTTGTTCTCCCTGGAGGATTTGCCCGTCTTAGCTGGAGTGGCTACAGAAGTACAGAGAGTCATGCATGCACACATATGCTGACAAGCGCAGTTGGACAGCATAATTGCCTTTTAAGTATGATTGGGAACAGAAGGCCAAAATAATCACGAAGGTAAAATGCATAAATGGGAATTTTAGCATTTAGGCAAAGGTAAAGGCAAGAAATCCTCAGAAAAACTAAATCTTTTTTACACGGGATTTAATTCAAGTCACAGAGCACATTATGTATTTGTGAGGTTTATCCTGCGAGATAAGCACTACCCAAGAAACAACACAGAAGGGTACCAGTTAAAATTGGCCTGAGCCAGGAGAATATTTTAATCAAGTTTAAGCAGATTGAACAGGTGACAATCTGGGTGTTTCATGCTGAGATAATGAAACTTAGTTATATGCATTTTCCTTGTTTGTGAGACCCTTCAGACATAAAACTCTGGTACCACAACAGAGAACTCTAATATAGATATATTTTTAAACTTCTTACACATCTGAATTATTTTTACCAGAGATTGTTTTTCCCTAAGGGCTTGGATACTGGAAAGTATGGTTCAACTTCCACAAACACTGCAGTTGAGGTCTGGTGTAAAATACTGTAACTTCCTTCATTACATAGAGGCAAAGCATCCAAATCATTGACCTACAGGGATAAAAACCCCAGCTGCCATTTGCTCAATCTATTTTGGTCAACTAAAGTGTTTTTCAAACTTAGTTTATTTTTAATTAGTGCATTTATCTGCCTATATTCATCATGGGTGATCAGATGATTTACACTACTGGAAGACCTAATTTGCTGAAAATATACTTTGCTGGACTGAACACAAGGCAGTAACAGCCTGTAACTATCTTTTTGCAGACCTGATCACAGTTTATTTGTGTTGAATTTTCAAAGTGGCTGCTGTTACAAAAAATCTAAGAAGATCATGATACATGTGGCTTTTTCCTTTTTTTTCTTTTTTTTCTTTCTTTTTTTTTTTTTAATCGCTATTATTTTTTATTTTGCCTGAGTTCCTGCACTGAAGGACAGTAGGTTTATCTTCACCTCATGAATATTTTGTTGAATTGACGCACTTCAAATTTCTTCATATAGATTAATTTCTCTGCTATTATTTATTTTTTTAATTTATTGTGCCCAAAGTGGTATAGGAATCTTCCAACACTGTGTGAAACATGCACAAGGTGTGTGGAAGAGGAGGACAAAAAGAAGAAACACAACAATCATAAATTCACAAGCATTCATTTTAAAAAGAGATCACATTTAACTGAATATTGCTTTCCCTTGATGATCTTTTTCTCACTGCCAGCTCTGTTGTTTCATTCTCAATATATTTTACTCAGAATCACATATTTTGCTAAATAGATTAAAGGTTAGATTTAATCTTGGATTCATTATAAAAGTGAGACCATTCCCATCAAATACAAGTCATGAAGCATGAATGTAAAATCTTCCATGATGTGAGCTCAATACATCAAAGCAATAGCTCCTCCGTGTAAAAAATTGACTCCTCCTAAGACCAATGATAGGTAGAGGCATGTGGAAAGTACTTATCAAACATTTTAACATTTCAGTAAAACTTTCCTTTTCAGTGATTTTCATGAGGAAGGAGAGAAAAACCAAACTACAGCATGTTATTTTGTATCACCTTATTAAATTTATTGGAAGAAAGGTGAAGTTAAAATTTCATCATTCTTACTGAAAGCCAATTTTAATCCAAAACTTGGCTTTAAAAGACTGAAAAAAAAAAGAAAAAGAAGAAAGAAAACTTATGCCCATTTTTTTCACAAACTTTCATATAAAAATTCTTGGCAATATTCCTGTATTTCTAATGAAAATTTATAAAGGACAGGAAGAGAAATGCAGAACCCAATGTGAGATGAATTGCTTTTACTTTCTGTGAATGAGGGCTTCTCTTGCAAAAATTTGCCAGTCATCATGACATGAGATTTTTTCTGCATAATTTTTCCAGCTTTCATAATCTATGATTCATCAAAGAATCTAACCTCATGCTGAACTAGACTAAAATTTTGTTGCAGAAGCATTTGAACAGAGAGTTTTTGACTTTGCTGAATTTGAAACATAGAGAGCAAAACCAAGAGAAAAATATTTTTTTGTGTGCTGCAGTTTGAACATGAATTTTGTGGTAAAGTTCTGGCTTCTGACATACTGGAAATTCTCTGTTAGCCTTTTAAGGAAAGGAAATCTCAAAAATAATCCTGAAAGTGTTATGTAGAAAAGTTGAATAGAGTAATTATTTCAATTGCCTACATATTAATTTCAGTTTATTTTCAATTTAAATATTATTCAGCTTCATACGCCATTGTGCGAACAATTTATAATTGTAATAAAAAATTTGCAAGCTTGAGGTTGGTTTTTTAGGCTCTAGAGGAAACATTAAGATCATTCATTATTTGCATGGGTTATTGTTTGCATTAGCAAGCAGTTGTTTTTTTATTGGTTTAGTTGCTGACATTGCTGTTTTCTTGTGTCTGTCCTTCCTGTTACATCCACCTGTTATGATGAAAATGATCTTATTGAGGAGACACTCCATTATGGCGATAAATCTTCCCTCTTCCAATTTAAAACTGTTATTGTTATCCTAGTGCTACATTCCTTGCGATAGAGTCCCTCTTTATCTACCTTGTAAAGACCCTGGTTTTACTGGAATGATCAGGAAAACCAACAGGGTTTAGATATATAGCGGAATATGTTAGGGTAAGTATATCTCTATCTGTATCATCTCTATATATACATCTCCTCATAAATATATAAATATTGTGACTTGGAAATCCTTGGAAACTTGGGGGAAATTTCAGAAAGCCAACAAAATACCAGAGCCTTCTCAGATTCAAGAGATAAAGAGCTGCTGTAGGAGAACCCTTAGATGTGTGCTCTTCCCTTGAACACATCTACCTGTATTACTATTTCATTTAAACCAGAGTACCAAAAATAAGGATAACAAGCAACAGAAAGGAAAAGAGTGGTGAAGTAGGAACATGTAGTGAGATCACACCATATATGCACTTATTTATCTGAGGAAATATGAAAAAAAATTCTCTATTTTGTCTCTCCAGCTTGTCTGTCTACTAATCTATAGTTACCTTCAGACCTTGCAGAAGATATAATGTTAAGAAAAGTTTGGAAGAAAAGAAACCTGTAGAGAAACCGAAAGCCAGAACAATTAAATGATGTATCAAACTTCCCCATATTTGGAGAATTTTTATACCTTTTCTGGAGAAAGCTTATCCTAAATGCGTCTTCCAAAACCTCACACTATATAAAGTCTGACAGGGAGCAGAAACTTTTTATTGTATTGCTATCACTAAACAAAAAACTCAAAACACCATACCGCTTTGCTTGAGGTGAAGTTACAACCCACTCAATAAAGCTTGAATAGGAAGTGCACATAAATCAAGAGCTGTTCAGTCTCACATATTCTGTGCAGAAGTGGATGATCTTTTAAATTTTGAAAGAATAGATTCTTAACTCTGTGTCACTTACATGACTTCATAAAAAAGTGGATGAATTACTAAAATATTAAAACGAATTCCTGCAAAATGAATTATAGCCAGAAACACAAAGTATAGAAACATGACACTCCAAGGAAGTACTCAGTGATTTCCCATTCTTACAACTCGCTTATATACCATTTATGACTATCAAGGTTGTGGAAAAGAGGCAGAATACTGAGGACTGGGTTTGATAAATCTGCCCCCAGCTAAGCAAGCTCACTTGCAGCTTTCTTCCTGAAGGTGTGGACATGTATACTGTTGTACGTCTTTAATATACAAAGCCCCAGCACAAACCAGATATTGTTCATACACAGATGATGGTCTTACCTCTCCTCCAGTCCTAGCAAGCAAACCCCTCCCTCCTATCTGAAGAGTGACCAAACATTTCCCATTTGGGCTTGTAAAAGTAGAAGACAAATTTGTTGCAGCTGCATCACCTATACTCAGTTCTGCAAGACAAAGATAACTTTGTAGGTGTTAGAGTATCCAAAGTCATATTACATTGATTTATGCCTAAGTGCTCACATTCTGTGGTGTATCAGAGAACACTCAACCTTTCTTTTACTTCTACAAGTCAAAGACACTTCAGACCACTGAACTATCAAAGCAATCCCTTTCTTCCCCTGCAAGGGGAGGGGCAGAAACAGAAAAATGCAAAACCCCCTACAGCGAATTAAGAAAGAAAGATGCGTCAGAATTAGATCTTCTCTGTTGGAATTTCACATTGTTATAATGTGGTTTTTTATGTTCTAAATTGCCCCAAATTTAGATGCTTTTCAAGCTACATTTCAAAATACCAACCATAAGCATTGCATGTTGTGCATAAGGATTGCATTCACCAGCATTGTTAGGTGTGTCTGTCTGTATTCGCATGTTCCAGAAAATCTGTTAATGCATACCAGACATGTGAAGTAGGAAGGAGAGTTGAATCTGGAGAAAAACACAAAGTTGTTTGCTTTAGTTTCTGGGGTCCATTGCTATCAGAAGTGAGCAATTCAGTTTCAGGTATGTGAAAAAAGAAAAAGCAAGCTCTATTTTGCTCAGCATAGCACTCGGAAATGTCACAAGGCGAGGAGCACTCGCCTCTTATAAGCTGCCTTGCAGTTTCAGAACATATGGTATGTTAGATCACATACTGTTCTGTCTCCTACCATGAGTAAGAGCAGTAAGACAAGTGGAGGAGTTGAAGGTAGCATTAATTTCAGTCTTGCAAGCACTTATATTTGGATAATATTTCCTTACTTCAGTGAAAAGGGTACTAATACAAAAATTAAGCCGGTGGTGGCAAATAGCTTAAGAGCACTAGGCTATGAAAGGGAGGCTGATCTTAGTCTGGATAATTATCCAACCCGCCAGCTTTAGGAAGCCAGTGATCCACTGTGGTACTGATGTGTTGATGCATAGTACCTTCATTAAAAAAGGAGGGATGAGGATACAGACAGAGGCTAAATCCTCATCTTGCATTTCAACCCACCTACTGGACATCCTCAATTCCTCAAAGACAATCAAGATGCTAATTTTCCCAAATGCTTTGATTAGTGTTGTTCTTTCTGTCTTCAAAACAGTGAGACAATGTGGATTCATGCCTTCACTGTAGAGAAATGTTCGCATACAGTATTCAACAGGTTATGGCTTAGACAAAAGATGTATTTTATCAACAGAAGATCTGGCCCTATTTTCTATTTCAGTGTGGGTTTTTGGGAAAGTGGGAGGAAAACAATGGAGAGCCTTACTTTTAAAAACACAGTCTCGACCACTATACTATTTTGGACTGCTCAAACAATACACTATATGGAATGTTTGTGGTCTAAAAAAGTACCACTTTTGCCCTCTTTTTTCTTGTTTTAAGGCATCATTACCTGTTTACAAATTGATTCCCTATGTAGTACCTTTAGGTTATTATCAGGCCATTCGAGTTGTATCTGAGGAAGCAGTTAATTTCTAAACTACATCTATTTAAGATGTTTTTTGTAGCAACCCACCTCTGAAGCAGGGCAACTAGGTTCATTTTTGAAGGATCCCATCAAAACCTGGACTTATTAAGATCCTCGTTCTTCCAGTGAGCACCCCAATACCTCCTCTGTGAGGAGTTCTGGACATGCAGTTTTCTTTCTGACAATTCTGGAAGTCTGGTGACAGCAAAAGTGGGGGATGAGTGTGTGTCTGTGTGTTTGGGTAAACCTGGACAAGTTACTGAGCGAATGTTCTGAGTTTTGTGTCTGCGCTGTGTGGCTGAAGGTGTGAGAAAGACACCGACATAAAAAAACACGCTACGCTGTCTCCACAGGATCTATTGCTTAACAGCGGTTTCTTCTTTAGTTTGAAAACAGCTTGTTTAAGCTAAAATTTAGCTGCAACATCCAAGTGGTTTACTACAGAAAGCTGAATAAATGAAACTGTACTATGTACCTTTACACAATGTTACACAAATTCACCAAACCTATTGAATGTGTGAAATGCAAAAAAACCCCCAAAAAACAAAACACTGCCGCAAATAACATATTGGAAATTGGGAAAATACAGGTATTCTGAAGAGATAAAAGGTGGGATAACAAGATAGGCAAATACACTAAAATCCTCTTCTAGGAGGAAGCATTATAAGAAGGCTTTTGAAAAAGCTCTGTTGATCAAATTGGAGGGATAGAGATAAGTATGTATTAAATGAGATGAGAAGAGTCATAAAAGCAGAGAGAGAAAGGAGAGAAAAGATTTATGAGAAGATTGTTTTGGTCTGGAGGAAAGGATGAAGGGATTTTAAGCACAGATCTGAGGGGTAAATTAATACAGAAATACAGCATAATGGAAGTTTCTGGGTCCTCTCTCTACAAACAGGCTGGTGTTTCAAAATAGCAAAGACTGAATGTATGTATTAAAATTCCCTTAACTTTATGATGATTAGTCAATTAAGAGTAGACTTTCATTTTAATATGAATTAACAGTTTTAAAATATAATTTTCACTTTTACAATATTTTTTTCAAATTAAGATTACAGTGTCACAAGACAATTCAGGTTAGCAGGGAAGTGTTCATTTTGACCTAGAGCAAGCTAGGTCAAATCAGACATGGTCAGACCAGGTCTCAGAGCATTATCTTTTATGTCCCATGCCAGAGAACATCACCACTGTGTACACCTCATCACTTTCTATCTAATCTGTGGGACTGCATGGGATCCACCTGAGGGTGCTGAGGGAGCTGGAGGAAGAGCTCGCCAAGGCAGTCCCCATCATTTATCATCAGCCCTGGCTAACCAGGGAGGTCCCAGATGACTGGAGGCTGAACAATGTGATGCCTGTCCACAAGAAGAGCTAAAAGGAGGATGCAGGGAACTACAGGCCTTGTCAGTCTGACCTGAGTGCCTGGAAAGGTTATGGAGCTGATCATCTTGAGAGCCACCATGTGGCACATGCAGATCAACCAGGAGATCAGGCCCAGCCAACATGGGTTTAGGAAAGTCAGATCCTGCTTGAAGAACCTGATCCACTTCTATGTCAAGGATGACCTGCTGGGTGGATGAGGAAAAGGCTGGAGTTGTTGCCATCTGGACATCAGTAAAGCCATTGACACCATTTCCCATTGCATTCTCCTGGAAAAGGTGGCAGCCCACAGCTTGGACAGGTGCACTCTTTCCTGGGAAAAAACTGGCTGGATGGCCAGGCCCAGAGAGTGGTGGGGAATTGTGCTGCATCCAGCTGGGGGCTGCTCACCAGTGGTGTTTCCTAGGGATCAGTGTTGGGCCCAGTCCTATTAAATATCTTTATTGATCTGGACAAGGGGTTCGAGGGTATCCTCAGCAAGTTAGGCTGGATTAATGGGCTGAGGTCAGCAATATGAAGTTCAATAAGGTGCAGTGCAGGTTCTACACTTGGATCACAACAATCTAACACAGTGCTACAGGCTGGGGGAGGAGTGGTTGGAAAATTGCTGTGCAGAAAAGGACCTGGTGGCTGATAGTGCCTGAATGTTAGCCAGGACTGTGCCCAAATACCCAAGGCCAATGTCCTCCAGGTTTAGCATCAGCTGTAGTGTGGCCAGCAGGACTACGCCAGTAACCATCCCCCTGTACTCGGCTCTGGTAAAGCCACAGCTTGCGCTCTGGGCCCCTTAATTCAAGAAAGATATTGAAGTGTTGTAACATGTCTGGAGAACGGTAATGAAGCTGATGAAGGGTCTGGAACACAAGTCAAATGAGGAGCTGCTGAGGGTGGTGAGTTTGAAGTCTGGAGAAAAGGAGGCATAGGGGGATAAGCCACTGGTGGGAGAATGCACAGAAAAAATGACAAGACAGAGAGAAAACTTAAAGTTGTAAAGTGATTTAGTAACCTTACAGAGTTGGAGGATAAATCAGAGATAAAAATAAGCTCTTAAGACACTGTTTCTTCACTCATCCCCCTTCCCTCTTAAGGCACTGTTTATCCACTCACCCCCCTCCTTCCTTCCAACCAACAGCTCCGGGGCAGGGGCAGGGTATGGGTTTTTTTCTTAATCAGTCCATCACCACAATTCTTCTGCTATAAACACTATTTCTCTACTCACTCCTCTCCCTATTAAGACACCATTTCTCAGCTCACCGCCCTTCCTCCTTCAAACCCACAGCACTGGGGTGGGGGCAGGGTATGGGGATTTCCTTTGGTCAGGGTCAGTCCGTCAGGGAGAAGTGTCCTTTACTTAGCCATGGGGGTCCCTGCCATGAGAGACAGTCCTCTGCGAACTTCTTTGGCATGGGTCCTATTTCATGAGCAGCAATCTGCCTGAATCTGCTGCAGCACAAGTTCTTGTCCATAGGGTGCAGACTTCCAAGCTGAAGCCGAACTGAGGCCAAGCTGTTTCCATCCCAGGAGCAAGGCCTCTCTCTCTCTTGCAAAGCTTTTGCAACTTTCAGTCTCTATTGGGACTCACACTGGATCACAGCTTCCTGCAGGCATCCACCCCCTCTGGTGTGTACACCTCTCCACAGGCTGTGGGTGGATCTCTGCACCCCCATGGACCCCATGGGCTGCAGGGGGACCACCTGCTCCCCCCACGGTCTTCACCACAGCCAGCAGAGTGTTTTCAGCTCCAGTGCCTGGAGCACCTCCTCCCCCACCTTCTCCACTGACCTTGGTGTCTCCATGGTATTTTCCCTCACATTTTTTTACCTCCTCCTCCTCCTCCTCTGGCTAAAAAGAAGTGTGTGCTCACATTGTTTTGATTTCTTCTTAAATATGTTTTCACAGAGACGTAGCTAACATCTCTAATTGGCCCAGGCTCGGCCAGGAGCATGTCCGTCATCTTCAGAGCCATCAGAGATTGGCTCTGCTGGACATGGTGAAAAACTTCCAGAATCTTCACACAGGACACACAGGAGCCATCTTTGTACTCTACCCTACTCACTGGCAAAAACTGGGCCAAGCAAAACCACCACAACACACCTTCACTGCACTCAAATCTGTTAGTGACTTTGCAAATGCATCTTCCAGATCACTTGGCAGCCTTGGATCCAGGCTATTGACTCCTATGGACTTGTATGGGTCAAGCTCATGCAAGTCTTCCCTGACTGAATCCAAATCCATCACTAGTTACTCTCTTCCTTGAACTTAGTTCCTAAATGCAGTACCTTGGGATCCCTTGCTTGGTAAAGTCAGAGACTTGGGGTGTCAAAAAAGGGAAGACAATGGGGAGAACTACAGGACCATCACCAGAGAATGCAGAAGTGCAATGAGGAAGATCAAGGCTCGCTTGAAATTGAGTCCGTTAAGGCATATCAACAGCAAGGAGGGCTTCTACAGGTACGTAAGCAGCAAAATGAAAATTAGTGAAAATGGGCACCTCTGCTGAATCAGATGCGTGTCCAGGCGACAGAAGATGCAAAGAAGGTGGAATTACTGAATACTTTCTTTGCCTCAGTCTCTACAGCTGAGATCAGTCCTCAGGGACCCCAAACCTTGAAGGTAAGAGAGGAAAACTGAAGAAATTAAGACTTTCCATGGTGGTAGAGAGTTGGTTTAAAGATTGTCTAGGAAGACTTAATACTCATAAATCCATGGGCCCTGATAGAATGCTCCCACAGCTGCTTAGGGTACAGATGTTGTTGCTAAACTACTCTCCATCATCTTTGAAAAATCATGGAGAACAGGAGAGGTGCTCAATGACTGGAGAAAATTCAGTGTTAATCCCATCTTTGAAAAGTCTAAGGAAGAGGATATGAGAAAGAGCTGGCCAGTCAGCCTCACCTACATCCCTGGAAGAGTGATGAAACAGATCACTCTGGAGGTCATCACCAAATCTGTAAAATAAAAGATTTTTGGGAGTAGCCAGCATGAATTCACCAAGGGAAAATCATGCTTCACCAGTCTGATAGCTTTCCATGATGATGGCAGAGTGGGTCAACAAAGAGAGAGTGGTGGCTGTTGCCTACCTTGACTTCAGCAAGGCTTTTGGTGCTGTCTCCCACAACTTCATACGTGAGCTTAGGAGTGTAGACAGTGAGGTGGATCAAAAATTGGCTGAATGGCAGAGCTCAGAGGCTGATGATCAGTGGAGCACAATCCGGTTGAAGTGTAGGTGTAGAAACTCCTGTTGCCCTTGGCCTGTCACACCAGTCTCAGCTCCACTCGAGCTTTAGCTCTCCTCTTGTTGCCTCTGCATACCTGGACAGCATTTCTAAGTTCTTCCCTTGAATCCTTTCCCTTTTACCACTCATTTTGTGTTAGAGGTCTATCATGAGTTTCCCACTAGCCAAGCCACTCTCCTGAGGTGCCTGTTTTCCTACCTATGATGCTGGTGATTTTTGTCTTTCCTTTTTATACCTTTTTTATGCATTTTTATACCCTTTTCCTACCCTGGTACTCTCTATACACCCTCCTTGTATCCTGCACAAACACTCCTTGTACTTTAGCCCCACAAGTTTGTAACTCTTGTAGTCTGATATTTAGCTTAGTTTGGGGTCTAACAAAGTGAAGAAGACCAAACATTCATACCATCTCAGAACTAGGGACTCCAACCTTGGACAGAGCCTTCTCTCTGGAACATGTTTTTGTAAACTCAGCTGTAGTCTCATTTGGGGGGAGGGGTAATTAGAACAGGGGATAATTACTTCATTTATTAAGTTTCTTATTGGGGAATTTTAGGTAGATAAGAAAATTTTGCGAGGTCCATAAAAATTCGGTACGCATTGTACAGTCTTTGTCTCAGCTGTCATGCTTCTCAGTGTGTTTCCGTCCTTGATGAGCTGAACACCTAGGATCCTATTAAACCGAGGTAAATTCTCTTTTCCCTTTACTGCTGTGTCTGCATCACCTAAACATGCATTCTTGCACATTGACTTCTCCATCTTTGAAGCTTATTTCTTAGTATTAAGCTACTTTGTGGTAGAAGTTTTTTTGCATTTATGATATTGTGGTGTACTGGTTTTCACTTTATTCTGCCAGTTGGAGCGCAGCACCATGGGAATAAGGATATTATCTTTGTTTTCATTCTTGACTTTGGAGATGGCATGGAAAGATTTAGTGCTCCAAAGACTTAACCTCTTGTCTTTGGCTCCTTTGAGACCAGCTTAAAATATAATCACATATATTATTAGGCCATGAGCATTGTTTTTGCAGAGTGGCAGGGTTTGTTCATTGTTGTCAAAAATCACTTCTGAGATAGAAATTTGTTTTGTACAGGTGGAACATGTACAACGAATGAATTACGTAGGACAGGGCAGGTTCACATATGCAAAAATTCTCGAGATTTAATTAATTTCTGTTTGCTTTTCATTATTAAACTCCTTTTTATGGTAGCTATTCTGTAAAGGACAGGTATAAGCTGTGTGAAAAAAAGGCCCTGTTCCCCTTGCGGGAAAAGAAAAAGAAAGAAAGAAAGAAAGAAAGAAAGAAAGAAAGAAAGAAAGAAAGAGAAAGAGAGAAAGAAAAGAAAGAAAAGAGAGAAAGAAAGAAAAGAAAGAAAAAGAAAGAAAGGAATGGTGTGGAAGGAAGGAAGGAATGGTGCAGAAGGAATGGTGTGGAAGGAAGGAAGGAAGGAATGGTGGGGAAGGAAGGATGGAGGCAATGGTGCGGAAGGAAGGAATGGTGCGGAAGGAAGGAAGGAAGGAATGGTGCGGAAGGAATGTTGCCGAAAGAAGGAAGGAATGGTGCAGAAGGAAGGAAGGAATGGTGCGGAAGGAAGGAAGGAAGGAAGGAATGGTGCGGAAGGAAGGAATGGTGCAGAAGGAAGGAAGGAATGGTGCAGAAGGAAGGAAGGAATGGTGCTGAAGGAAGGAAGGAATGGTGCGGAAGGAAGGAAGGAATGGTGCAGAAGGAAGGAAGAAAGAAGGAAAGAAAGAAAGAAAAACCATGTAAACACACTTTTTCCTATTCTTCCCTGTTGCTCAAGCTTTTTTCTCAAGGTACCCTTGCTCTTGCCACAGGCCAAGTATATTAACTGAAAGGCCCTGAGCTAGGAGACAGTAGGGATTAGGTTGGAGAACCAGCTGTTGTTTAGCACTTTTCATAAGATGCATAAAATATGAAAGAAAGGAGAGGTTCCACAAATGATAGGTGTCTCCAGAGGTATCCTAGTTTTCCCATGCTAAGGGTTAAGATTAGCAGGATTTATAGAGTTTCTTGTTTAATTAGTTTGTTTAGGGAATAAACAGTTTTTCCGCATTTCCTTTCTTATTCAAGTCTCTTACTGCTCTTTATTCCTATGATAAATAATAAAAAATACATGATGCAAAATATTTTGCATTTACAGAGGATACTTGTAATCTAAGCACTGCCTTTTTTCTCCACTCCCTTATTCTGTCTCTCTGATCTTTTTACCTGTCTAATACCTCACACAAAAAGACACTATGAACATGTCAAGGCCAGAGTTTAAAAGGAAACATTTATTTGCAGATGTTGTGGCATTCATTCCTTTTGTGAATCACTTCTAATAGTGTGCATCTTACTTCTATGGATTGTTAAATCCCACAGGATGTCACCCTGAATGAAAATTAGTGTATGTTTCATTTTTTTTCCATATCTGACAGCTGGAAATCCTTTTAATGCTCAAACTAATTATGAAGAATTAGAGCTTTATATGCAATAAGGGTGCCTTTCACTGGAGAGGTGTTTTGGTTCCTGTTTTTTCACACAGGTACCTGTGTATCACAATAGGTTTATTATCTAAGTGTGCAGTCGGAGAGCTGCTGACGGAGCCAAGAGGCAGAGGATGCAGGCTAGTTCAGGCACCGCAGGACTCATCACAGGAAAATGTTAGTTTTATGTGCCCAAGTCCTCTTTTAGGACACAAGGTCTTCTGTGCATCGTTGCTGTCTAAAAAGATTCACATCAGCCTAACAAGCTGTGATTTTTCCAAAGATGACGAGAGCTAAATTAGGTCAAAAATGCGAAACACAGAGGGAACTTATTTTAAAATGCTTTCCTCACTTACTTTCACTAGAGGCATCTGTGTTTTCTCAGAAAAAAACCTGCACTAGCTATAATTCCAGTTGCAAAAGCAAAAGTTTTTTTCAGATATATAAATTGGAATTATGACAGTGTTGTTGAATTGCATCCATAAAATAGTTTTTTCTCCTTTAACTCTGGGAATGAAAGGACATTCAATGAGACCATCTACACTACCTCCAGCTGGTGTAACAACATGCTTCAGAGGAGATCAAACAGGGCCACCAAAGGAATGTTTACTTTTCCTTTCTAAGATTCAATTATTAGAGACATGACACTAATTCCATATAAAGATATCTCATTTCCTCCCCAGAAAATATATGTAAAAGATGCGTCTTCAAAATCATAACAATACAAAAAAAGGGGAAGTAATTTTTTTTTCTGAAATTATTTTTATAGATCTCTTACAAAGTTTATTTTCCAATCATATTATTTTCTCCTACTCTTTTGCCCTTCTATCACACTTGTTGGGATTTTTCCCAAGAAAATATATTTTCCTTTTTTTCTTGTCTTGATGGTTTTTCAAACAATTCATTAAACATTTCTACTCTGTGACAGCAAGAAAACCTATCTCCTATTTATTTATTTGAAGGACTTGTATCCCAGTCGGTAAGGTCATGAGCTAAATAGAATAAACAATACAAAATAGAACCAAGAATAAACAATACAAAATAGAACCAAAAAACCTGAAATATTGGTCAAAAGGTAACATTTGCCCACAAAGTTATTTTGTGTGAAAACTAAGATATTGCAATTATTTTACATTCTAACTTAAAAATCTCCATGAACAAAGTACAGATGGGGCAGGACTAGGCAATATCTTTGGCCATATCTTCCTTTTCAGAGGAAACATTTTCATTTACTAGCATTTTCATGACCTTTTAGAAATATCCTGAAGAATTACTTTGATTTGCAATATGACTTTGACATTTGTCCAGGCAGCAGGTCCTAGAGTTTGCTGAGTTTCAGTTTAGGAGTGAATCTTTTCATAGTAGAAGATTTGCACTTCAGTTGAATTTTTCTACTGTCAGTATGGTCAATTAAGGCCAGATACATAAAGTTATTTAAAATTCTAAAGACACTAAGGGTGACTCAGGAGCCTAACACTTCGTACTTAATGTTTTCTTTTTCTTTTTCTTTTTTTGTTTTGTTTTGTTTGGGGGTGGGGAGTGTATAATGACCTGAGTGTTTCCATTCTATTTGTCATGTTTATTTGCATCAGTATGGGAAGTCCTGAAATGCCACTTGTTCATGATCAGCTTGAATATTAGACAGCAGCAATCAGCAACCTTATCTACTTAAGCGACTTGCCAAAGGACCTCATGTACAAGCACGGAGTGTTCCTCACATCAGCCTTCAGTGCCTGACAGATGGGACTTATGCTCATTGCTCAAAACGGGCATTTTGAAGTCCGAAAAAGGTAGAGTCTGAAGGTGCCTTTCCAGTCTTCATTTATGTGAGTCAAGCAGCTTATATCATCTGCAGAAACAAGACAGTAAGGAAAAGTCCTAAAAGCTGCGCAGAGGAACTATGATTTAAGACCAAAAGTTGCATCATGTCCTATTTGGTGTAATTGTTGGATGATGTCTCAAATATTAACATGCCTACAAAAATTAATTAATAGTCTCCAATTCCTTGATGAAGAGCAGGTCATGCTCCATTTAAGTGGTCCTGACTTTGAGCCAATGATCTCCCTCAAAATCAAAGGGAAGGTCTGCGTTCTTTCAGTTCTGGCCTCCAGATGTGAAGTCCTTTTCATCCCATGTCTGTGCTGAGTGTCATGAATCTGGAAAACTTCAAACTTTTTGGAACTTTGTGAACCAGAAGTAAATCCACAATTCTGTTTGTAGTGAAATAAAGGTACACATATAACTTTTGCATATTAATATAGCTGAATTAAGATTATGAAAATTTCTAGACTACCATAAGTAGGCATATACGAAACTTCAAGACCTGTTGAACCACAAATAAATTGATAACAATTTTCACATAGATTTCTTCACATCATAATTTTAAAAAGAGTTTCATAGACAGTTTTGTAATTGTTTACCCTGCAGAGTTTGCTTTTAATTAGCTGATCCTCAAAACTACAATTTAATTCCTGGTGAGATTCTTGAATGAATAATGACAAATTCTTTTACTAAAAATCCTTGTGCATAGATGTGGTTGACTTTGTTCTATACAGGATTTATTTAAAAAATTTGGCTATTATTAGCCTTGCCCTGTGTTCAAGTTTACCATGAGATCTGACATAAATAAGCCAGTGTATTTAATTAAGGGCATGATATAGCCCTTAATTAAAGGGTTAAATTATGTCCTTAATTAAATAATTAATTAATATCTAATTATTCTTACATGCCAACAAATAATACAGGATGACCCTTAAAAATCTGTGCTCTAAACACAAGCTACAACTTTCTCTATGGTTCAGACAACTTTAAGCAGCTGAATTACTAGCCAAGATTATTAATTCTACAGAATTTCCAGTGATAGTTCCTGTTTAACATCTGTTAGCTGGAGAATTTAGTTGTTTTCAACAATTGAATGAAATATATTTTGAAGTGTTTTTTTTCAGTAAAATATATTGATTTTGCTGTAATTAGGGAACTAAAAGAACTGAAAACTCTGGGTAGCTACTGCCACTTCCCTAATATTTTCACTTTCCACAAGAACATAAAGATGATCTGACTGGCTCAATTCTTAAGAAGTTGTCCTTACAGCTGAAGTTACGGCCTTCCCCCTACAGCATATGTAGGAGAGCATGCCGTGGTGTGTTCTCTGTATTTAGCAGCCATCAATGGATTTCCTTAGTGCACCTCAAGCTAAACAAAACTCAAACACCTATAATCCACTACATCTAAGCAAAAACTTCCACAAGTTGGTAACTCACTGCATAAAAAACCACTGTTTTTCAGTTTTACTGAACCTGATTTCATTTGTTTCCCTCTGTTTCCACACCAGAAGAGAGATGCCCATCAAAGTTCTCCATGAAATCTCTCTAGATTTCTGTGTTATTTCCCCTCAAATGTTTCTTCTCCAATCAGCCCTACCTTGCCCACTAGTCCCTCTTTTGGAAAGTATTTAATGTCTTTGATTATTCTTACAACCTTTCTCTGATCTTCACTGAATTCAGCAGATATTAAACTTTGGAAAGGCCAAATAATGCTTTATGAGGCAAAATGTAATGGTACTTCACATCAGGGAACTCGAGAAATTATAGTAAGGAAGAGGAGAATAATAGGCTGGAATTGAACCGAAATCAAAACAGACAGTAAATGTGCAAAGTAAAAAATATACCCCAGCTAATGTACAGATTAAGGAAGCTATTCCACAAATTGCTAGCGCCATGATCCAATGAAAGCTAAACTGCTTTTAAAAATTGTTTTAAAAAAAATTCCTCTTGGTTTCAAGGTCCACAGTGTCAATAATATTCTGGTTTGTTTTATTGGTGCTATCACATCTGAGAAGCAACCAAAAGCTGTTTCTTGGCTATTGGTGAAGTTCCATAGAGCACAGAGAAGGTAGGAAGGCTCAGCTGAGAGATGAAAGGGGCTTGTTTGGAGTCTGAGGAGTAGAGGAACAGGTATTTCTCTGTCTCCTCCTCTTGTTTCCAGTCCCTTCATACACTAACATTCATTTCTTTTTCCTTGTTTTGCCAAAAGAGTGAGAGGGAGGAGCCAAAAGAGTCCAGAAGCAAGAGACAAGGGCTGAGGAAGAGGAATGGAAGTGAGACAGAGACTGGTGCTCTGGGTTTTTTCGCTGGAGTTCTAAAGGAGGACTTTGTACACAGAAGGGACTGGTGGCAGGGAAAGAAGGCACTTCTCCAGTAGTCAGCCTGCACCTCTGCTGGAATAAGTGTGGCAGAGTTTTCATCCTGCCTGCTTAAAGCCACCCTCCCTGGACCATTGCCTGACACCCAGACACAAAGCTTAAATTGCATGAGGAAAGTCTGAGTAGTGCATACTTTAATTCCGGATAGGAAATATGATGCTTTTACTGCACAAAAAGAAGCATAAACTTCCTCTGCATTTACTCTGTTCACCATGATCATATTGCTATCTCTCCCTAGATTTCAAAACAAACATATTCATGTGGTAGCAAAACCTCTATAACATTCCAATTAGCTGCAAAATATTTTAAAATGTATAGTAATCATTAATCATATGAGTGGTGCATGCTGACTCAGACCACTGCCCATGGGAATCTCTTGGAAAAAAATGAGGTTTTTGAGAAAGGCTCTGAAAAATTACCCACCTACCATATACCTAAAGGATAATATCAGTGACGAATGATATCAAATGGCAGAAAATTTTGTAAAAGCTTTAAGAATATGACATAAAAAGGCAAAACAGAAGCCTAGAAATTAAATAGTGTGCTTCCTAATATAAGAACAGCACTGATGGCACTGTGTCAAGTGATGGACCAAAAATTATGAAACAGTCTGACTAGTATATAAATTTCTCAACTTTTGCCAGGATTAGTTGTTTTTCACCTTAACTTATATATAAAAAAATATTCTAAATAAGAGTAATATATTTCCAGTGAAAGCCCCGAAGCACTGCAGAGAGCCCACCACATTAAAAGATCTTCAGAAATTTATAATCTCAGTGAAAAATGAGAACAGACTAAAGAAATAATTTAGAAACATTAATAGAAAAAAAGGAAGCACTAAGATTTTTCAAAAAACATTATTGTTGATTTAAAAAACCCAGTGGTTATATTTTATTGTTATTTCAGTCAAGTATTGAAGGAAAGGAAAAAAAATTACTTATCTGTGTGTATTTTTAAAAGTCAACATAAAAACTAAAAAAAGTTAAGTTTTTAATTTGCTGTGAGAAAGATTTCAACGCATTATTCTTGAAAGTGTCCTTTGCACCTGATAAATCAGTGGCTGATTTTAGTTAATTCTGCACAGGTAGACCAAAAAAGCCAGGACCATATACCGATCTAAGCAGCCATAATAGCAAAGAATTATTGAGACCCTGTAGGTGTAGAGACAGAAGTTTACTTAGGAAATGTCCTTTAAACAACAGTAAGGACAACTTACACAAAAAAGTGGTAAGGCTAGAAAACATGAGAAAGGATTGCCCGAAGCCCCTCCTTGCTCTCTATTTTAACAAAGGGAATTGTTCCAAATATCTTTCATGACAACAGTACACATGTGCCTCTTAAATGTAGTCTTTCTGTGCACTAAGTAACCTTTGTGTCTTCTATCATTGTTGAGAGTGTGCAGCCCATGCTTATCCTCAGCACATCAGAGTCTTGCTTGATTCCTACACAGGTGGCTTACTAAATCCTCAGTCAGATTGTTCAGGTTTTCTGCCACTTCATGCCTTTACATCAGGGATACAGATGTCTAATATTAAGAAGAAAAATGGGTTATCAGCTGCTCGTTCTCCTCCTTATCCATCGCTAACCCCACAGCCTCCATCCTGTCTTCTTTTTATCATGTCCTTACTATTTTTTTCATATATATATAAAACCAAAATGAAAACGTTCCCGACAAAAGGCTTCTGTGATGCAAAATGACAGGTACTGCCTTCATAATACTGCAACACAAACAGGATTTCTGTGTCACAGTGAGTGGACTGCAGTACTAGAGCAAGATCAAGTGAGGAAAGCTCGGAAACAAATGGGTAAGAGCTGAAGTACACAAAGGTAAAGATGTACAGTAGGACTGGGGACAAAGTGGCGGGTGTCAATTTCATAAATCCTGTAAACAAAGAAATGAATCAGGAAGCTTGCATGATCTACCTCTAATGATAAGGAAAAAGATTGCATGTCTGCTTCATTGCTGGTAACTATTACTGGCCACAATTTTTTCTTTTTTCCAAAAAGAGGACAGAGACAGACTGACTACCTCCATTTCTGAGGAACATTCTATGTAGGAATGTTAGCCTGAGGCATAAGATGAAATTATACAGATTGTGCAGAATGTGAAAATTTAACTTCATGGCAAATCGTTTTAACCAATTAACACTGTCATTAGTCAGTTTGGAATTTTACTATCTAAAAGCCTTGCTTTGGCTATAAAAAGAAGCAGTATTGCCCTATACAAATTCAGAAAAACACATACCATAACACAGTCATTTCTAACCAGATTCTTTCACGCAAGATATTCTTTGGTGTAATTAAATTAATATGAAATCGAACATTTGACTTAGTAATTCTGGTTTTATTACTTTTGTTTATAACTTTTTTAATGATAATGCAATATTTATTACATTTGCAAACTTATTTCACATCTTGTGCTTTCTCAGTTCTTGAGCTTAAGTGGAGGCACAACGTTTTTACCTAATTGTTCTTTTCTTTTTGTTTCTCTTCACTATATTGTATATTCATCATTTTGCCTCTAGACAGGAACAAATGGTTCTGCCAAAAGAAGCTCTAAACTTTAATGAAGTTTCTGGATGGTACCTGTGATTGATTTTAAACTAATCCAATTTCTTGTAGAGACCGTGTATCTCTTTTTGACATCACTGATTTGACATCACAACCAGTCAAAATCATCTCACATATGAGGGATGAACAGCCTCAGAAGTACCACTGACAGCATGCAGAGACTCAGTGCTTTTCAGAGGGATGTCAGGAGAGAAAGGCATTGTCTCCTATACAGGAAATCTATTTGTGAATAGTGTCTGTTCTTTCAAAAGTCAAAAATATCTCTAGATGGTTTTGCAGACAGATTTTTACAGTCATCGACTTTATACTCAAAACAAATTAAAAAGTTCATGTGAACTAGCAGAGCTCATGATTTGAAGCCTTGCTTTTTATGCTCTGCATCTGTTTCTAGGCAAATGTAGATGGAGGGAGTTACAATGTGCTTCAGTTATGCCTATTGCATCTTTATATTCAAAGGTAAATTCCAATAACCTCTATTACCTTTTTCTCTATTCACTCTGAAAAAAAATCTAGCAGGAATATATCCATAAACTCCAACAGAAATTGGCTCCAGCTGGAAAATTACTCACACAAAGGGATACAAGAGCAATAATAATTTAATGCTAAGTTTTGAAATAAAATCATAAAATTTCATCAGTACTTTCATTTCTTCCCTCCTCGCTTATGCATCTTTCTCCTAAGTTTTAAAAAACCCAAATTATTATTGAGATATTTTAACAGTGATTATATCAAAGCTACTACCCTAAAGTTCCAGCATCATGGGCTTTGAATTAAAGATTTAAAATATTTTCAAAAGTATGGTCCAGAGCTCAGTGACTTTTTTTTACCCACCCGATGCTCACAGCATACTTATTTATAAAAATATGCGTTTGATGTTTTAGCTCTAAATGAGTACTACCAATAAGGGAACAATACATTAAATCAACTGTACCATCTACCCAAGCTATTTTCAGTAATTCTGCTCTTAATATTCATGCCTTCACAGCTGGTATCTCCTAAGGATTTACAGCACATGCCTGCAACACATGGGTTTAAAAGTCATACTACTAGATAACAGTGAACTGAAAAATAAAATCTCCCTGTTCTGATTCCTAGAATTAAAATTATAGAAAAATAGGACTGGAAAGGACCCAAGGAACAGCCTATTTTCACTCTTTAAAACATAGGATCAATTGTATCATTTTTCATGTTACAAAGACTCCTCAGCCTTTTAAGTAATTCATTGTATTGTATTGTTACCTTTATGAATTGAAATAAAAATAAACTGAAAATTCCCTTGTGAATTTTTTGTTCTGAATTTTAAACCAATATCTTCTTTTTGATCTTTACAAAAGGCTTGGCATACCTGATTTCTTCTTTTTCTCTCTACTCTTTCATTATCTACTTATTGTCCCTCTTCGGGACTTGTTCCAGCAATTCCATGTCCTTCCTGTGCTGGGACCCCAGAGCTGATGCAGTGTTCCAGGTGGGATCTCACCAGAGTAAAGTCCAGAGGCAGAATCCCCTCCCTGCCCTGCTGCCCACACTGCTATGGATGCAGCCCAGGATTCCACTGTTTTTCCAGATTGTGAGCACACACAGCCGGCTGACGTTGAGGCTTGCATCAACCATCACCCCCAAGTCTTTCTCTCTAGGACTACTCTCAATCATTTCTCCAACCAACCTGTAAATGTGTCTGGGATTGCCCAGACCCAGGTGCAGGACCTTGCTTTGTTGAACTTTTTCAGGTTTCCACTGGTTCACCTCTCATGCCCGTCAAGGTCCCTCTGCATGGCATTCCTTCCCTCCAGTGTGTTGCCTGCAGTCTATTTTTACCACACAAATAAAGTTCTTTCTATTTATCTTAATAAATTTTATCCTGTTTCCCATATCATGTCTCTGATTTTTCAAGGTGATTTTGAATTTTAAACCCTTTCTCCAATGTAATTCTTAATCCAGTTTTGTTTTCTACAACATATTTATTGCACAAACTTTTAATTCCTTCATCCAAGTGCTTAAAACTATCAAGAAGTACCTCTACACACCATCATATTATTCTAATTATTAGACCACCAATTCTCCCTCCGTGTGGGTCATCTATTGTATGTACACAACAGTTCATTTTTTTTTACTTCAAATTTTTTCATTTTAGAATGAGTGTTGTGAAAGACGGATTTTGCCCTGTGATTTACTCTATTTCTAACACACCACCACACGAATCTACATAGATTCCAAATGTATGATACTGATTGAGCTATTTTGCTGCCACTCATGATCTAACAATTCTGAAAGGCCACTTCTGGGTCATCCATATGTTGTGCAAACCTCAGGTCATAAGGAGGAGCAGATTTCCATCACCCATGCCCTCAAAAACCCCAAACAAACAAAATAACAAAGAATTGGAAAGTGCAAACTTCTTTCCCATGAAAGAAGTGAACCCACAAAGCTTTTTTTTTTCCAATATGTGTCCTCATTCCTTAATCTTTTATTGTAAGAAACAAGGTAATAAAAGATTTTGTACTTCTTTTACATTAGATGGGGATGCAAGAAATAGGTTGCTGTCAGCACTTCTCTATACTATTCTAGACTGATTCACATGAAGTATCATCTATCAGTTTCTGTGAGACTGCTCTCAAAATAAGGCATTATTCAGTATAACGATGGCAGAATCTATTCCTGAGGTAATGCAACCTCATATGTGATCAAGGAAGGGAGATATACATGTACCAGCAGAATGAAAGAAAAGACAGAGACACTAATGTCCTTGAGAAAATTTTAATCTTTGTTTTGAACTAAACCAATTTCTTTATTGTCACAGGCAAAATTCAGTTTGGACAAGTGCAGACAAAAACTGGTTTGAATATTGAAAAAAAGACAGCTTTATTCTAAGCTGCTTCCTAAACCTCTTCATTAGATGGCTGAAAAGTTAAGTATACACCAGCCACTGACTTCTAATTAAGAGGTAATAAATGCAGATTTCCATGAAGATTCTACAACTTGGTAATTGCAGTTTTATTGAAATTGGAAATGGTGAAGTAAACTCAGTCTCCATTGTGCCATACATGTAATTGATAAGTTAATTTCTCCTCAGCACTAACACAGTTTTAATATTTCACCATCAATGTAATGAAAATGAAAAGGATACAAAATGTCTAAAATCATATTTCCTGCAAAACCACTGTTTGCTACCAGTGAAGCATATTTATTTCATTTGCTCTTGGAGTGGGCTCATCATATTTTCTTTTCTCCTCTCTTTTTTTCTTTTTCTTTTTCTCTTTTTCTCTTTTTCTTTTTCATTTTCCTTTATTTTTTCTTTACTTTTTCCTTTTTCTCTTTTTCCTTCTTTGTCTTTTTCTTTCTTCAGTGACATTTTTGAGCCTTAGCATTTTGTGACATTTTCTGTTTCATATTGATAATACTCTGGCTGCAGTATTAAAAGTACACCCAAAGGAAAAGTTACAATCACACACATCAACAAAGGCTTGCATGGGCTCTTTTTCTAACCAATACTTACAAGTTGACCATTTTTGTATGAAAACCCTAAGTCGATTTTTCATTTTGGTTTTGTCTCTGTTGTGGTTTCTGTCAAGATTCACCTCATTATGCAAAACTTTTGACTCCATGACATTCCTCCAGGATTCAATCAAGCAATAATAAAAATAACTAATTAAATAATAATATAAGAATAAAAGAAACTAATGCTTTGAGGTAGGCTATGGCTGCACCAGCAGAAAGCAGACTCTCAATAAATCAGGAAGAAATAATCTTCATAGAATAATTTCTTTCAATCTCTGTTCCACACATAGCTGGAGGAGTGATTAATCTTGTTGATTTGGGGCAAGGGTAAGCCATCTGAATTTCTGCAAGGGGTTACTACAGTTCTACTTCCTGCTGTGCAGACTATGGGGCACATCCATAGCCAACCACAGCATTTTAGGGATTTTGGGTATGTGATTTGATTTAAATTGATATATAGTGTGAAATGCTTCCTCACTTGACCTTCAAAAAAGTGAGAAAATTAGGTTCGCTTTATGGGAAAGGATGAGTCAGGACTGTTTGCACCTGCCGCAGCTACTTTTATTTGAAGAAAAATTCCTTAATATTTTCTTTAACATCAGTGTTGAAAAGACAAGATATTCATCCATTAATATCCCTGACCTGCAAATATCCCTGACCTGCATGGATATTTGCTCCAAAGTCTGAGTGTTGGAATTCAGTTATATTTGCAGGTTAAGTTCAAATTTAAATGCCGTAAATAAATGAGTTCTTCATGTAACATTTCCCTTTTTTTTCTGAACTGCTTGTTAGCATGAAGTTATTCTTATGTCTATATAAGTTCTAGATGGTATACTTTCCTGTGACAAAATGGCTTTTTGCTGTTCAAGGATGTTGGTGATGCCCTCCATTTCTTTCTATTTCCTACAAAAAAAAAAAAAAAAGAATATTATTGAAGTAATTTGTTTTGTTGTTTGTTTCACCTGTTAAAAGATAGCAGAAAAATGTTTAAGAAAAACTTGAGAGCTTTAGTATAAAGGAAAGGGATCATAGGAAAAGAAATGATTTGTCAACATGCACTGTGAGATAGTAAATGAACAAATATAGTTAGTTTTCCTGACAAATTTTGAGCCTGGGTGGTGATCACATGGGATGGGAAGGGCAGGTGGTATGCGCTGGAGCAACTTGGTGGACAACAGGCATACAGCCAAGGTCAACCCACCCCATATTTAAACTATTCAGAATACCTTACTGAATCTTAATTCAGAAAGACATCTGAAAAAAAGCTCAACAAGATACCATGTTTCTTGTTTTCCCTCCAGTGTGTTTCCCCTAAACAAATGAGCACACTGAGGTGTAAATAGAAAAGCAGAGAAAGAAAGAGCAAAATGAAAGTCTAGAAACAGGCAGGGCTCACAGACAGAAGATAAATTTATATCTATCTTGCTTCCAATATGCTGATGCCTCCTTTCTGCTGCTTCTTTATTGAAGTCACTTAGTGAAGGCATGATCATGGCAGGTTTAAACATAAGTAACAGTGAGACTGTCACACTTTTTATATCTACATAGATTTTTCCAAAACATCCCATCTAGGCTCCAGGCAGTAGTATAAACTTTAAATATATGAATCAAATGGCTGAGATACTTGGGACAACCAACAGTGCAGTTTGAACCTGCCATATAGAGAAACATCTTATATGTGGCCATCGTGGTCCCCTCAGTCTATGCCAAGCCAGGTAAAATTACAAAACTTCAAGGTCAAAAGCTGGATGCTGTACTGATCTAACCAGTGAAAGTTATAGTAGATTTATGACCATTGCATAGGCAACAGAAAATCTCCTTCCTCCACATTTACCTGCAAAGCCACTGTGCCTCTGCTTTTCACAGATGAAGACTCAGAACATGTCAGAATCAGCAAGTTTAAACACAGCATTACTAATGCATCTATATACATAATATCAGGCATGAATGGCATATCAGGCGTATCCGATGTATCATACATATTGTTGTTTGCTTTTACAAAACTGTTGTTTTAATAATCATGCTGTGAATTTTGTGGAGAGAAAGTCTAAATATTTCCATTTTCTTGTGATTTTAGTGAGCATTCAAGTGTAAATATTTTCCCTAAAGTGTCTGTCTCCTGTCCTTACCATATTTTTTCTCTAGCATTTGCAATATTTTGTCAATAAACATACCTCCATCTATTTTCATTACCCTTTTATATATCTTCTAGATCTAATTACTTTGTATATAACAAAGATAATACTTGTTACAGATAAGAAATTCTTAAGCATGGAACCAGCTTTATGCTGTTCTCTTCAGTTTCCCAGTATGCAAGTAGTGCTCAAATTCTGTAAAGACAGTAAAATTTGACACTAAAATCCACTGGTCCTCATCAGAAGCCAGCACAAAGTAAGAACTGACCTGTGGCCTATAAGATAATCTGTATGTCAAATAAAAAAAAGCACATGTTTGCTTTATGATATCTTTCTTCAGAGAGGTTTGGACTATGGGTAAATGGGGAGTTAAAAACTTGCACAGTGTTTTCAATCTTTTAATCATCTTAAGCTATTAAAAGTAGAAAAGGAGCAGCACCAAATATCAATAAATACTAAAATGGAAGAAAAAAAATTTTAAAAGCAGTAAAATGAAGATAGGCAAATTCTCCATCAACATACCAGTTACACAAAGAATTCAAATTATGTCAGATAACTGATGTGTAATATTTTTTAAACTCACGTTTTATCTCAGTATTCTGCAACAAGATAGAAATAGGGCCAAGGTAGACCGAACTCCATCTTTTGAAAAATTAAAAAAGAACTCTACTTCTATTTGTCAGGAATGAGCCAAAGAGGATCTAGTTTGATTTGCGATACTAAGCAAACAGTCACGCAAATCAGAATTGTATTGTAGGGAAGCAATATCCCTTTTAAAAGAAGGTAGTCTTTGGTTCTCTCTAGAACTGCCTGCTTGTATGTAAACTCTTAGGGGAATAGTACACTGCACCAAAATTCACATATAATTGGCAATTCAAATAAAAAATGAAAAATAAAACTAAAAAAAACCAGTGAAAAGGACACTGATAAATCAGTTACCTCAGTTTCTTAAGTAATGAAACATGCAGAGTTCTGCATTGTAACATAAAGGCAAAAAATATGAGAAAACAAATTTTAAAAAACTTTTGGTTAAAACAACACTTAATAAATGAGATATTTATTATGGATTTAATTTTTTTCTCAATATTCTGTTTGCTTAAGGGTATGAAGGATCAAATCAGAGTCTACATGAGCTTAGAAATAATACAGTTAGACTTAATGGGCATAATGATATTTATATGCTCAACCAAAGCACAAAAAGAAATAAACCCCTCAGATACCAATCAGACACAGGTATGATCTGTCCTGGTCAGATTCACAATGTGTTTTGAGCTTTATCCCCTGTGTCCATTTGACACTAGTGCCTATTTCTGATATGGTGAAAGGTTGTTACACAGCACCATGCAACCCTTGTTATCACTGTCCTTTCTCTCAGGGTTATTCACATTTTTTCCTTCATGGGTTTTGATGAAAACCTTTTGATCATTTCTGATAATCTGATGTAATAGACTCCTTTTGTGCTTTTGTAGAACCGGCCTATTCCTTGGTCCTGATAAACAGTTCGTGCAAAGGGAAGATGACAGTGGTTTGACTTCTCTGGCGGAGACACCTCTGGTGCAGAAGCAGCCCTGTGTGTCCAGTGCTCATTGCAGCTCCTGGCTGTCAGCAGCATGCTCCAAACCATCCTAGCCAAACAGATGGCTAGGAAAATGGTCAAACCCTTCAACGCTGTTTATTTTGAACTGTGTCTCTCACACCCATGGCAATACGTAATTTTCATCATGGAAGGCATGAATGTGAAACAAAACTGAATATTGGTCCCTGGTCCTTCAAGCGATTTTTTTTTTGTACATAGCAGTCCTGTAGCTATTAAATGTGATAACAAAGCTTTTACCTAGAAGGAATTTTTAGGTTGAGAAATTTATAACTTTGATCATGAAAGCTAGTCCAGGTGAGCACAGCAGAACAGGAACACATCTTTGTTCATTAAAAAACTGTGAGGTAAAAGATAGGACTGACAGATTGTCTGGCAAAAGCTTTAGCATCAATTCATCTTATAACAACAATTTAGAATACATTTTCTCCTCTAAGTTATTTCATTCAAGGGTATGTGAAATATACTCTGCTGGAAAAATCTCAGTTTCTATAAGTTATACGCAAGTACCTTTTTAGTATGCTGAATTAATTTAACACTTGCAAAGCACTTCATGTGTAGTCTGCCCAAATCTCTCTTAACTAACCCTTTACAGTAAAGATCCTACTTGCACATATTTTGATCACATAGATTTCTTTTTCCGCAATTCAGATTGTGTGTATTTCAGACCATGGGACATTGATTGGTTCTACAAAAAGAAAGCAGTTCAGTGTGCAGCTTTGACCTCCTGTGAGATTAGGAATAGACAATGGCATTGAGCTCCTTGGTTTCAACAAAACACAGCTGGAAGACCTGCAGATGTAAAATACGTTCCTCTAGAATTAAGTCTCAATTTAGCAAAATCAGAAACCCGTTTTTCTTGCTGAAAATTGACTTAAACCTGCTGCCAGAACAGCAAGTAGAGCTAAGAAAATAGTGTGAAAGAATGTTCTAAGATGGGTATTGGCTTGATCATTATACATATGTTAGGTTTAGGCTCTTCATTTTGGTTTATAACAGGGGTTTTTTTGCCACTTCTTTGCTTTTTACGCAAATGTCTGTTTTCATGTTTAAATCTGAACAAATCACCAGACATTTGCTACTTATTTTAGGCCTGCATTTAAATTTTAATAGACTAAATATTAGACAGATAGTTTTAAAAGATGTACCGTTGTTTCCTTTTTAAATGTCTGACTGGTAGCATTTAGTGAACTAAGCAGGGTTATTGTAAATCTGCAAGTAGGAATTTACCATTTTCTGTAAACATTAATTAAGGATTTACATTATGCTTTCAACACACTGAATTGTACTTGAATTGTAGCCCCATAATGTTTCTTATCCTAATCGCCATAAATAATTATAAGGAATTTCCTATAACTAAATGCTTGCTGTGGAAAAGTTAATATCTGAAATGTATCAAACATTATGGACCAAATTAGAGACATATTATCGACAAAAAGAGGAAAGGATTTTGTTGCAGGATAGCAGGATACAGAGTAGGCATTGTGTGCGAGCAAAAAGATTGTTGAAATATGGCTCGAAGAGCAGGGCCAGAGGATGCTGGAGACTCTGCCTCTGCAGGATTTGCCCCTGCAGAGCACAGAATGGGCATTGTGCAAGCAGAAGGCAGACCCTTGACGATAAGCTGCAAGGACAATGTCCTTGGTGGTCCGGAAAGTACCAAGTTTTATGAAAGAGGAATTGTGGTCAAAAGTATGCAGAACATCAGATTAGGGGACCACAAGCTGGGAGGAGACAAGCTGATGTAGCTGTGTGTAACTAACCAATAGTAGAGTGGCAAGTAGCCTTACTAACCAATGAAATTGNNNGTGGACTGCTTTTTTCCCCTCATCATTGCGGTGATAAGTCACGGTCCCTCTCTCTTAAATGAGTTTACTCTTAGATGAGTTTTCTCTTCAATAAGTCTCTCTTAAATGAGTACTCTTAAATGAGTCCTTCTCTTAAATGAGTTTTCCCTTCAATGGGTTCCCGCAACAAGTGGTGACAGGTTCCTGGATCCTGCAACATCTGGTAACTGCAGGGATTTTACAACAGGATTTGATTATTTCCCTTGCTTCCAGGTTTACCAGCAGACCTTACCACGCTACCAGCAGACCTTACCAGCCTTTTCCAGCTGGGGATCTGATGGAGAGAAGGGAGAGGATTTTGAGGTTTACACAAAACACCACCGAGCTACAGAAAACTTGGTAGAAGTAACATTATTTACAATATAAGGTTATTGTATATTAATGATTACTAAATTCACCTGAATCTGCAGGTGAACACGGGCTCTCTGATCTACCCTTCTCTTCTGATTTATCAATCATTAATAATCAGCAAGAAAGATATTCTTCCTTCCAGAGCATTTTTGGCTAACCCAAAATGCTATTCTTATTCATAGCTAAAGTATTCTGTCCAACGAGTTTTGCCAGCCTCTAAGCTTCTTGAGTTTATTCCAGCTACTCACATTTTCTAGGAAGAGAAATGTGTTCACTGGTACTTGGCAAAGTACAGAAATCCAGGGATATCTGTTTGGCTCTTCTATCAGAATAAATTAGTAACTCGAAAATTAATTTCTTGGGATGCCAAATAAACTAATAGGATGAAATTATGTATTTTAAAACAAGAAAAACATACAGTCTATAATTAACCAGATATTTTATCTGTCAATTCATACATAACAGCAAGCACAGGAAAGGCCATAAACCTGGAAAAAGATGAAAAATAAAGACAGGTTCCTTTGTAGGTCAAATTGTATCTGCAGCATGTTGATATAGAACTCTAACAAGACAAACATTTTGAAGATTAAGCAGATAAAATTATCCTGCTGAAAATAGTATATTTTCAAGATATTATAAAAATATTTTAGGAAGGATATAATAAAAAGTAACAGAAAAAAGAGCATTCTGTTACATACTATTCTCTTTCTCAGATTAACCATGAAAGTTTGATGACATCATTGTGTTTTTCAAAAGCTTCCCTTTAGATTCCAGTCTATATCTTGTTGGTTTTTCTTATGGGCAAAGAGCTCTTTTCCCAATCATCTTAAACTTTGGGGGGGTTATTCCCAGAACCAGTATAGGTAATTCATCAAGTATCAGATCATATTCTGATTTACAGAAGGTAATTGAAAGTTGCCTTCTTTTTGTGATTAAGGCAGCAGCCAAGACAACTTTCTCAATGCTTATTTTCTTCCTCAATGCCTGTTTTCTTTCTCATAGTCTATCAAACTATGGCAAAGTGTGGCATTGACCATTTGCTTTTTTTTTAATATCTTAGTGGCTTTTGGAGCCCAGAAATATTATTCTGTTAAAGATAAAAGTAAATTTTTCTACATTTCCCTTCCTTTGTCCCAATACCTCTTCCTATAACAGCTTTCCTAAACTTTCAAAAATTACTCTTTTACATGAAGGTAACTATAAAAGCTGGGTAGTTTCTTTTGTAGCTTCAGAATTAAAATCTGAACAACATCCATCTTTCATAATCTCCACTTTAACCAAATTATTTTCAAAAAATTTAATATTATTAGAAAAAAAATTACTTTTGCTATAAACTTAATAAAATTAAGTAAAAGTTATTTAATTTGGCCATTAATAGAATATATATGTATATATTTTTTTAAGAACATACCAAGAAATTGCAACTGTGATGAGAATCACAATATACCTCCTGGCACCAGTCACACTGGTGACCACCCATGGGTACAAACTTTAGTGTATGCACCTGATTCTCTGAATGCTTTGTCCCCTCCACC
Organism: Origma solitaria; assembly: GCA_013397895.1. NCBI lineage: Eukaryota > Metazoa > Chordata > Aves > Passeriformes > Acanthizidae > Origma > Origma solitaria. The sequence continues at coordinate 207,367 of VZRL01004159.1, read as the reverse complement.
AGCTCACCATCTGCCTTATCCACCTGTTGTATGTTGCTTAAATCTTAGGCTGAAATCTCTAGTGTATGGACTGTTTTGTACCGTTTGTGAAATGATTGGGACAACTAAATTCTGACTCTTGTTGAGATCCATATGGATCTCCATCATTCAGGCAATGAATAACGACAAGATCAGAAATATAAATTACTTTGTGCTGATTTTACATAGTCTCAGACATAAACTTAGTGAGTTTGGCCAAGTTTGTTTTCATCAGCTATGAAATAAGCTTAAAACTCTACCACCTGCAATGCTAGAAAAATTTACATCACATGGTCTGTGATGATGACCTAATCTTGAGAAAGGAATAGCTGCTTGAAATAAATATGAGTCTAGATATGTTAGTCATGGAATCAAAAGCAAGCGTGCATAACTATTTTATAAACTATATCCCATGTTCCCCAATTTAACAGAATCATATCATCAAAAAATACATCTTGGATTTAAAATTAAAATCTTGACTGATGACTTGGTAGTATCATATACCATTCAAACCTGAATTGCAGTAACTCTAGTCCTGATTCAGTATATTTTATGAAATATCTACTCAACTCAAAATGCTGGTGGAAAAACACAGTACTAATTTTATGTTTGACACTATACAAAAAAACCCATGAAACTGAGCTAATATCTTTACACTTTAAAAATCAGAACTGAATTAACTTCTTGGTAAATTATCTGAATTTTTATTTCTTAAACTACGTATTATGTAAAGCTTAGGCTAAATGTTCACTGAGAAAATGGTAAAATTACTTTTGTATTGTATATTTTGGCTGGATGAATGGTGCATGTCAGGATTTAGTACAAGGGATTAGCTGAAGCCAGTTTGGAAACAGGGTAGAAACAAATAAAGAATCATGAAAATGTTACATGAAAACATTCAAAATGTAGAAAAGGTGTACATAGGTCCTGACAGGCAGCAGGTAGTCAAGATGTACCTAATATTCATAAAGCAGCTTTGTTCTGACTTGACATCCAAAAAAATCTGAGTTTTAAAAGACTTTGGTGAGCAGCAAGAGTTGCAAGAAACCTCATTTGGAGCTTTTCCCTCTGCCAATGGCAGCGAGCATTTGGGTCCTCACTTGGCAAAAACCAATTTTTTTGTGTAGCTTTCATAATCTGTGTGTAGTGGATATTGCCTACCTATAAACAGTAAACACATCCCACTTCAGTAATGTCTCTGCTGAGGCTCTTTCTGTTGCTCTGTGGGGTCCAAAATATCGGCTTCCATGGTCAGTATCTCTTTGGGAAGGTGAATGTCTCCCTGTCCTAGTGATAGCTTTTCAGCTCCAAGTCTAAGTTGGACAGGAATGCCTGCCCCTGGATTGTTTCTTCACACAGACAGTTTGTGTCCCTTGTACGCAACAAGGAGCCCCAAAACTTATGAGTTTGTGATCTTTTTCTTAAGATGCTAACTTCTGGAATTCAGAAATACTGAAGTATTGCATACTGTATTTTTCTTCTGCTGAACGCAAGTTGAAAGTCTTTGCAGCTTCAAACTGAAAGAGGGATGCTTACAGACTGGCCACACAGAGATATGTATACAGGGTTTTATGTATTTTATGTTGAATATTTTGCCTTGAATATATGAAAAGGGCAATAAAAACCTGTTAGCATCACATAATAACTAATTTATGCTCAAAATAGACCTAAATTTCTCAGCTCATCGCACCAGTTTCTTAAATCATGGGCTTGGGAAAATAACAAGGGTTAGTCAGCCTACATGCAAAGACTGTTTGGCAAAGATGTTTTATTTAGCCAGACACCTTGTTGCTGGATGCTTTTGGATGCTGGATACCTTGATGCTGTATGCTTGGGGAAAGAAAATGTTGTTGAACTTTGATATATGTGGTTCTCCACCCCTTAAAAAGAAAGTGGTCTTGCTTTAGAACTAACTGCTGATTTCATAAAAACATAATGTAATTCAGTAAAACAAGATGCAACATCTGCACCATGAAGATGCCACCATGAAGATCTGGGATTTGCGAAATGAGTAAAAAAAATTCCATGCCTAACCAAAAGAACCAACCAATCAACCCAGTAGTGACCTTCATGCGCAGATATAGCTTGCTGCTTATTTTGTCTAGTGTTATTTTCTAACACTTTTCTAGTGTTAGAAAAGTATTTTCTTTTATATTGAGGAAGGAAAGACTAGCCAATAAACATGTTTTTTGGCAAAAATTTAGTATAGAGAACAATTTAATCAATAGTATTTTTCTTGCCTCTTTAAGAGACATATTTTTCTATTCCTTTTGTTATATACTCATTTTTGCTTTGTAGTGTCTACATCCTCCAAAACTGTCATTAAAAACTCTATGAAAAATTCATTTTACTTTATTTTTCCTGGGTGATAGAGGCAGTTGATGCTTTAATAGATCCAAGCAGTTGTTTTCTAATTCTGGTATGCTGTAAAGAATTCGACACAGCTGGCATGGTGAGAGCATCCCTGGGTCTTAACATGCCCTACCAAAATCTCCCCCAGGATGCCTCACAGCCCTAACCATGTTACTGGGACCCATACCATGTCCTGGTCTCCCCAGTCAGACTCAGAGGCAGGTCTTGCTTTCAGTCCTGCCACTGGCCCTGGCTGACTCTGGACCTGAGTTATGCTTCAGCCATGCCTGCCATGCAGGTGCGCTTCATCACACATTAATTATAAAAATGAACTCAAAATCTTGAACTGTGTGCATATAAATGTAACTTGCACATCCACTAGCAAGTACACAGCTCTCTCCTAAGCTATGATATGTCAGTGCACATAGTCCAGAGACTGCCCAGACCCTGCCCACACAGCTGTTGAACAGCAAGGTTCATCAGTAGCTATTTATGTTCCTAATCGTTTACTCTTCAAACAAGCTGATACATTAATGAGCAAACTCAAGTGCCATGCCTACCTTGTTTTTGATGACAAGCACAATTATTGTTTTTGATGACAATTGTTAAAATGTATTTAACACCTCTTGTGCCACAGCTGACATGTTAATTTACAAGGAGAGAGGGTCCTGAGCAGAAGAACCTACTATACAAGAGTAGAAATAGAAAAAGTCACTCTTAGCCACAGTTTGATACAGCAAGGTTATGAAATGAGAAATATTACAGGAGAAGGTCTTCCAACCTGTTCTCCAAACTCATTTTTTCTTATATAAATTCTTTTTTTCCCTCTTCTGTGTACTACTTACTGCAATGTTTTTCACCTTAAAAAGATAAATTGCAGATGAGTTTTAATGCCCAAAAAAGAAGGAACTCTAAAGCTGAGAAATAACACTTGATCAGTAAAATGTGATAAATAAATACCCACACATAAAAAGAATTCCATATCCTCAGCAATTCCCTGAGCTGGAGCAGGAGCCAGTAATAATAATCCCCTGAGTTCCAAAAGTTATTCTACTGAGATATGTCAGAGCTTCCATACCTTTCAAGCAAATGAAATTGTTACCTACTGGAAAGGAAATGAACAAAAAGGAAACCCCATTGTGAGAATGAAAGCAAGCGTTGATAAATATATTCTATTTTCTTAGAAGCTGAATGTTACACTTGAATCAATTAAAGTAAAATATAAGTTTTACTTCTAGGAATCTAAAGTATTTGAACAGTTAAAATTTTCATGTAGTTCTTATTTTATATCTGTATTTTTTTAAATGTGTTTAGTTCAAGATTATGTGTGTATTATATGATAAAATTACAATTTGAATCCAAAAAGAACCTATATAACAGCAGCCTTTCCATTACATTTTATGTACCATAAAAACTGTTGCAGTCAATATTTTAATTTCAGTTAGACTGAAATTAAATGAGACTAAGAAAACCCCAAACATGTCATTCGAAGCTGATGGTTGTCATGGATTGTACACAACGACTAACAGTTACTATACGCGTTTGTGCAACTTCGTACCCTATAAACAATTTCTGAAATAAGCCTTGGGTAACACTTCAGCAAAATCATTCATTTTTATTATTTCCTTGGTTCTCAAGATGTTTTTAACATTTCTAGATACATGACAAATAGCCTGCCAAAACCTGTGTTGCCATCTTTTCACCAGGTGTGAAAAACAAGCAACCCTCCTCCACATCAGGACTGACAATAGAAATTATAGGGTTGAAAACAAAATTACAAGGAAATGCAAGAAGCACTAAATGGCTTTCTGAAATTTAACATAAGGCATCGTCATTTTGCTTTGCCTTTCACTTTCTGAATACTAGGAATAATTAATAATTACTGAAACATCTCTATTAAGGTAACAGAGGTCACATACGGGGCCACACATGGATACAGCGTGTGTCTTCCAGTCGGAAGCCCTAACTTTCAGGGGATTTAAGTAATTGTTTCACTCATAAGGTGGTAAGTGAATTTAGGTGAAAAGTCACGTAGCAGTAACACACTGTTTAGAAGCCTTTGTCCAAATACGTAAACAACTATATAAAACATTGATTTGGCTGTAAAATATTCCGTCATTTTTTCAACTGCTACCATCACCATGTTTTACCTCTCAGCTCCTCAAATGAATCATCTGCTGTCACTGTCTTATTTTCTTTAAGCTGGTGGCGAAAAATCACAGGACCTTTTATAACTAACATGTGCCCCAGTGTAATAGGCACAGAACCTATATAATAAAAAGGCATGCATCACACACTGAATCGGGGAACTATTGCAACTGCCAACAACTGCTCCTAACTAAGCAAAAACTGAGTCATCCATTCATTAAAGGGTCCAATCAGTAGTAGTTGCTATGCGACATCCATGTGAGAATTGTGCATATCTTGATTCTAACTAAATTATCTGCTCTTGTTGTAGGTTTCCACTGACACACTAAATGGATTTTTTTAATTACTTAGAAGTAATGATATGATGAACTTTTTTAAACTTTGTGCTTTGTAGAAATCACAGTAAAAAATATTTCATTTGTAAAGGCATCATGCAAAATTGCCCTTCTTACATTTTTTATATTTTTGTCCAACATTTTTACTGGGAGCTGATTTACCTGATTCATTCACACGTCTTGATTATCCTCAACATGGGTTTGTTTTTTTTTTCTGGGGGAGGGGATTTTGAAGGGACTGGGTGTTTGCAATTTCTTCTCCTAAAGAATAAAATCTACTAAAACACAACATAGGTATGGCTACATTGATATACAGGACTAGTTTTCGAGGAGTTATAAAACTTTCCAAGCCACACCTTTTTCATACAAACCATGTCCTCTTCCCAGTGAGGTTTTCCAAAGCACAGGGCTAAACCTGCCCCAGCTGCCCACCAGCTTGTCCTGCCCCCCAGCTGGGGGTGGTGAGAGAGTTTCCACAAATCCCAGGAGCCCACAGGAGCCACGGTGCGTGAGACCCTCAAGGCTGATCTTGTAAATGAACTCTGGGGCAAAGGCATGTGTTGAGAGCTTTGCCATTTGGATACCCTTGGTCATGAGGTTGCCCGCTGAGTAGCCACCCCATGTTCTCCTTAGCCTTTCTTTTGAGTGGAAACCTCTCTTCTTGTCTTTCACAAAACTCTATGTCTTCTAGTCTGGCTGACATCTGGATTGATCCATGGCTCAACATTCACGAACTGTCTCCATGTTCCTCACCTCCATTTCCCCTTCATTTCCACTGAATGCTTCTTATTTTTCTCTGAGCTCAGGCAGTTTCTCTGTGCTTTTTTGCTCTTTGTCTGAAGGGGAGGACTGCTCTTCAGGTTGTCCTTGAAGTTTACCAGCTCTCCTATTTACCTTTACCCTCTAGCACAGCTTCCAGAGGGATCTTGACAAAAGAGTCTCAGAACAACCTGAAGTCTACTGATGTCCACAGCTGTGATTCTGTGAAGGTGGTGAAGAATCCAGAGCCCAAACCCTGTGAGGAGTGGCTGGGAGAGCTGGGATTGTTTAGCCTGGAGACAAGGGGGCTTAGAGGGGATCTTATCACACTTAACAACTGCCTGAAAGGATGTTGTAGCCAGGTGGGAGGCAGTTTCAGGTTGCACTAGGGAGTTTAGATTGGATATTAGGAAAAAATTATTCACTGAAAGAGTGGTCAACCTTTGGAACTGGCTGTCCAGGGAAGAGTTTGAGTCACTTGAAGGTATTTAAAAGACATGTGGGTGTGGTGCTTGGAAACACAATAAGGCGGGACCCAGGAGTGCTGGCAGTGTTAGACTTGCAGTTGGACTCAAAGATCATAAAGGGGTCTTCCCAGCTAAATAACTCCATCATTCTGTTTTTTAGGCTTTTCTCAAAGTCTTAGCTCCACAGTTCCATGGTGACTGCCCTTGTCATACTACATTGTCCTTGACCATTACATACCCAACCAGTTCTTTGCTGCCTGTGACAAAAAAACCCAGCAGATTATTTCCCCTTGTCTCTGTTGAGAATGAAGTACACCCCAGAAATTTCCCAGATCACACACACACACACACACACGCACACAGATGTGTTTCCTACCAAGCAGATATCTGCAACATAGAGTTTTTCTTTTTGAGACAGTCATGGCTCACCAGCCTCGGCTTCGGAGCATGGCTTAAACGTTTAGTAAAGTATGGCACAGTTATACTCGATATATTCTTAATGATTGTGAGATGTATCCCATGTATTTTATCTTGTGTGCAACGAATGACTAGTAATAGTATTGATAAGATAATGGCTTTACCAGCACAGACAATTTTAGCTGTACAACACATAAAGAAAGAAAGGGGCATTGTTACCCATAGGTAAGGCTCTGTAAAGGAAAACGCCATGTAACATGGCTTCAGCTAGGCTGAAGTAGAAGGGAACTATGGGAGAATGATTCAGCTAGAATAGAGGGACGTGAGAACCTGAGAGACTGCTGCATGACACTGCGTGTACGCCTCGTGGTGTTTGGTGTTTGGTTGACTTGGGCTTGCCGTGCCTTTAAAGTATGTAAACTAATAACTGACTAGCAGCTTAAAAACACCAGGTTTTTTGCAATAAATGGCTCTTCTTTGCTCTCCTCTCTCATTAGCACCACAGCCTGTGAACGAATGCAACAAGACAGGAAATCAGAATTTTGTCTTATTCAAAATTATGTTTCTGAAAATTAGAAAAAAAATTGGATCATATTAAATAAAATAATTAAAATTAATATAATTAGGAGAGGAGTGCTTTAAATTGAAGCATAAGTATTGTAAATATCCTGATTTGATAAAGATATCATAGTTCAATGGGCTTGTTATTACAGCATCTCTCCTTACTTGTGAGAACTAAGATAACATAGCCTACCATCTGTCCTGCCTCATGTACAGTTCTTAATTCTGGTGAGGATGACAAGGGTATATGGCAGCTTGAGCTCTGTCCTGGGGTGGCATAATGATATCTTGTATTCCCTATCGTTTTGTATGCTTGACCAGAAATATGGTCCTGTAGCTTTAACTGTGTCCCGCAGCTGGGAGCTCTGCCGCCAGCGTGGGATATTTTGAAACTTTCCCCAGCTCTCCTACGGGGGAGTGAGAAGGAAGGGACACTGGTTTGTTGGTTTTTTTTTTTTCCTCCCTGGGATTGTTTTTCATCGTTCTGGACCCTTTTCTTCAACTTGCTTTCTCATCCAAGAACCTGAGGAGCCCCGGGGGACAGCGGACGAGAATCGTCCAGGGAGCCACCAGAGAAACTTCACCTAGCCCTTCGGGGCCCCTGGAAAGGGGAAGCTACGCCTGAGGAAAAGGACACTAAGCTCATCAGCTGTTTGTTCAGGTTTTCTGACCCCTTTCCCCTTTTCCCTTTCCACTGTGTGGTCTGTTAATTAAACAGTTCTTTCCACTTTAGGCTGAGATATTCTGTGTTGTGGGGGGAGGGGTGCCAGAAACCTCTGCTGTGGGGGGAGGCACCTGCTCGGAGTGCTTTCCACCTAGCATATTTGTCTAATCCAAGACAAGCTCTCAATGAGCTTTTTCTTCATTGCTCACACCTTTGGTTCAGTACATGTAGCTAACTGGAAGATGTTGAGACTCATTCATAGTAGTCTGCTAACCAAATGCTAGATTTTCTTGACAGCTCAATGTTAAAATTTCCCATGGAAATTAATATATCAATTTTTACTTGACTCCAATTCAAACCTGCAAGTGCAAAGGGTGCTGTAATTTTCAGTGTTATTGCACCAGTCAGACCTTTCATCCTGAGTGCCTCTAAGCATGACTTGTGCTTAAAAGTAAAAGCATACATTTATACATGTGATACCAGCTTAAAGTATACTTAGTGACTCCAGTTGTTAGAGTGATTGCTCAAATGAAACATTTCTGCTGAATACACCATGCTGTTTCTATCAAGTATGTGGGATTCAGTTACCCTCATACACTAGAAATACATTTATTGAATAATAAATAAACAAATATAAGTAGTGATCAAGAGAAAAAAAAGAACTGCTCTGATGTTAGAAAAGCTTTCTTTTATTCATCCATGTAATTCAAATAATTTCTACAAAGCCAAGCCCAAAATTCCGTGTCTTCATCTAGCAGCAGAAAGTGATGTAGTTTGGCAGTTAAACAAGTGCTGCCTGTATACTTAAAGTTGAGTTGTTTGTGATTGTGCTTTTAAATAAAGAGTTCAGTTGAGTTTTTAATGCAAGTACTAGACTGGCAATCACTGTGAGAGATCTAGATTGTATGACAATCAGATTCAAGTACGGCATTGTCAATTACATCTTGATAATCTCAAAAGTCAAATAACAAAAAGAATAAAATTGAACAAATGCCCCATCTCAGCTTACTCTCTACTTGACTACTTCAGCTTGCCTTAGATACTTCAGCTGGGTTTTGAAACAACTCAAAATTTTCTCAAAAAAGAAGCTGTTGCTTGTCATGAGATTCCTAGCCTGATTACATGTTTGTACTACATAAATGTCTCATCCAAGGTAATTTTTTCCATTGCACTAGGCTTTGTCCAGAGAGAGTTGTCACTGCAGTTTTAGACACCATGATGCAATTCTCTTTAGAGAGAAGAATCATGAATGTTTTAGGTCAGCAGACCCTTCACCACATGTACATAGTGGGTACAAAGTATCTGATCTACTTGATAATCTAAAGAAGTTCTATTTCTACTTCAGCTATATTCTACTTCAGCTATATCCTTCAGCCATATTTCAATATGATCGTTCAGGGTAGTCTCCCTAGAAAAATGTAGGAATAAAAGAAGCTAAAAATGTCTGTAAAGAGTGACAGCATGTTTCTAAGTAGAAGAGGGAAAGAGAAAAAGAGAATTGCACTTATGATATGGCCTAAAGCATTCTGTGTATGATACAGCAGGACACAGTTTGCATTGACTGCTGCAATTTCCACCAGTGCTGTTCAGAGTGCATGATACGGTATAGCTCCTGACAAAAGTTCTAATTGAACTTATGCTGAGTGTGCGGCAATAAAATGTTGCTGCTGCATTGAATATGCATTTCTGTGATGTCAGCCCTGAGACACAAGAGGAAGTAGATAATGCAGCGCAGCACCTTGACACCTGTTGTAGAGTCTGCTGAAGTGAAGAGGATTTTTTCCAATGGTCTCTGTAGGGCTTGAAAGTAACATCGGATTTCTGGAAGGAAGCTTTCCCTCCTCTAAAATTATTGGACTATGACTTCACGTTTGAACATATTAGGCATAAAGCAGTAAATTATGTAGCAAGTATGATAGCAGAATTGAAACCTGGTGGGATGAATCCTGTGATTGGCATGCCACGTTGGATGGCTACATGCTCGCTTGTCAGGAGCAGCAGGCAGGGCAGGAGAGGTGTGGCTGGTGGCCGTGTGTGTAACGGAAGGCTGGAATGTGTGGAACTTACTGTTGGCAGTGGCATGGTTGAGATGCCCAGGACAAAAAAATAATGGAGATGTCATCATGGGAGTCTTCTATAGACCACCTAGCCAGGACAATGGCACCAATGAATTATTCTTGGAGGAGCTAAGGGACACTTTAAAACCAAATTTCCTTGTCCTTACAGAGGTCTTCAGCTGACTGGCCATTAACAAATAATACCACACAGCTGGTTAAGAAACAGGTTCAGAAGATTCCCAAAACACCTGGATGAAAATTTCATGGCACAAATACTAAGGGAGCTGACTAGATAACATTTCCTCCTTGAGTTGTAGCTTGTTAACAAAGAGTAATTTATGTGAGTTAATTAACCATCTTTCCACATGACCATGTCTTGTGTTTTCTGGTTTATTCCCTTTGTCTTCACATCCTTTTCCAAAACATAGGAACTGTTGCATTTTATACCCCATAATGAAAGCTAGTTTTGAAATACCAAAATTCATCACACACTATTGTTTGTTTGAGCAGCTTTGCATGCTTTAACAGCTGTAGCAAACATAATTCTGGGATAAGGCTAATAGAAAACTAAATAGGATATTGTGAAGGGTTAGTGTGTCTTACACATCTTCATTAAATAACTGACTGTCTTAGTTTGATAGACAGGTGTCTGCTAAGGAAGGTGGGAACCTTCCTTAGAACAGAGAATGTGAACCCCCTTCCCTCCGAATTATTATAACTTTAGAATCAAGGGCTCTCAGGCAAAGGTATGGGAAAAGGAATAAGAGTTTTTTACTAGTATCTATAATGAGATAAACAATCAGTAACAAAAAGAACAGTGAACAAAGTAAAAAAAGGTAAACAAAACAAAAAAACTCAGTGGCAAATGTCCCTGGGCTGCCAGGCACTTTCCCGTTTGGTGCAGTCACGGTCACGGCCAGCAGGGGCGCTGTTGGGCTCCCAGCCCAGCAGGGCAGGTGCGATGACTCCCGGGGAGCTGCAGATGGCGCTGTGGCGCGAGGTTGGATCTGTGCCGCGCGTGATGGCAGACGGGCTGGAG
>VZRL01004159.1:156594-196290 GCA_013397895.1 Origma solitaria | reverse complement strand
AGCTTATCAGTTCCCAAATCTCTTGTTCCCATCTCCGCCCAGCCAGAAAGTCTTTGTCTCTTTTGTGAGAGTAAATGCCCCTAAGTACTGATCGTTAGTTACCTGGCAACAGAATGGTAAAAATTCCACTCCTCCCCCCCAACCTCCAACACTGACAAAAAGTGTTGGAAGGAGTTAAAAGGAAATGGTGTGCTGTGCTGAAAGCTCCACATCCTTAGCCAAAGCAATAAGAGCAAACCCTTGGGTGGTTTTGTTCCTTTAATTGAAGGGTGCATCATACAGCTCAAAAGAGTAGAGGCCCATCTGTAGCATTAAAGTGGTGCAAGACTTCAGTTAGTACCCATCTTCTGAAGAGAGTGTTGCAACAAATTTCTCCTTCAGTGGAATTGCTAGTGAAGTGGTGTTAGATGGAGTAAAGTGGTTTGTAATTGAGATCCTCAATAAATAGATCTATCTTCTCCTGAAAGTGTTAATGGAATTAGGCAAGAAAGATAAAGCATGAGAAAAGGCCTGAGAATGAGAGGCTGTGATTCAGAATGTTGGTTAAAAATATGAACAGGTTTTTGGATGCCTTTGCACATAGACAGAAAAGCACATGGCTCATGCATGAATCATAGAATCATAGTAGGATTTTTGTTGGACAGGATCTTTAAGTGTCATCTAGTCTAATGCCCCTATCAAGGAGAGGGACAAGGGGGACATCTTCAACCATGTCAGGTTGCCCAAAGCCCTGTACAACCTGACCCTGAATGCTTCCAGGAATGGGCATTCCTGACCTCTCTGGAAAATCTATTCTAGTGCCTCACGATCCTTGCAGTAAAAAGCTTCTTCCTTATTTCTAATCTAAAGCTAGCTTCTTTTGATTTAAAAACATTACCCCTTGTCCTATCTAACCAGCCCCCCCTAAAAAGTCTGTTCTCATCTTTCTTATAAGCCCCTTTTACATACTGTAAAGTCACAATAAGGTCTTCCCAGAGCCACCTCTTCTCCAGGTTGCACAGCCCAAGTTCTAGTGGCCTTTCCTCATAGGAGTGGTGCTTGATCCCTCTGATCATTTTTGTGGCACTCCCCTGGACGTATTCCAATACATCCGCATCTTGCCTGTGCTGGGCCCCCAGAGCTGCTGCAGTGTTCCAGGTGGGTCTCACCAGAGCAGAGCAGAGGGGCAGAATCCTCTCCCTCCCCTGCTGCCCACACTGCTCTGGATGCAGCCCAGGACACGTTTGGCTTTCTGGCCTGGGAGTGCACATGGCTTGGTCATGCCCAGCCTCTCACCCACAAGCAACTGTAAATTGTTCTCGCAAGGCAGCGCTTGATTTGGCAATTCACAGCCTGTGTTGATAGAGAGTTTGCCCCTACCAAGGTGCAGCACCTTGTGCTTGGCAGTGTTGAACCTCGTGAGATTTTCATGGGCCCACTTCTCCAGCATATCCAAATCCCTCTGAATGATGTCTCATCCTTCATGTGTGTCAACTGCACCCCAGACCTTGGTGTTGTGTACAAATTTGCTGAGGGTGCACTTAATCCCTTTTTCTCTGTAATTGATGAAGACATTGAAGAGCACTGGGCCCAGTAGGGGCCTATGAAGCACATCACTCATCACCAAACTTTGTGTAGACATTGACCACCCTCTGAACATGACCATCGAAAGAATTCCTTATATACCAAGCATCCACTCATCAATCCTTCTCTCTCCAATTTAGAGATAAAAGTGTTGTGGGAGACCACATCAAAAGCTTTACATTAGTCCAGCTATGTGATATCTGTAATCCTTCCCACGTTCACTGAAGCAATCACACCGTCATAGAAGGCCACACGGTTTGCCAGACCAGATTTTCTTTTGGTGAAGCCATGCTGGCTATCTCAAAACACCTCCCTGTCCTCCCTATGCCTTAGAACAGCTTCTAGGAGGATCCATTCCATGATCTTCCCGGGAACAGAGGGAAAGCTGACAGGTGGATAGTTCCCAGGGTCCTCCTTTCTAAAATTTTTAAATATGGGTCTAATGTTTCCCTTTTTCTAGTCACTGGGAACTTCAGCTGACTGACATAACTTTTCAAATATCATGCAGAGGAGCCTGACAACTACATCAGCCAATTCCCTCAGGATAAGGGGTGCATCTTATCAGGTCCCGTAGAATTATATATTTTCAGTTCCTCAGGTGGTGTCGAATCTAATCTTTCTTTGCAGTGGGGAAGATATTGCTCCCCCAGTCCCTGTCTTGCCTCTCATTCACTTGAGAGGTCTGGGAAGTGAGATTGACAGTGAAGACTAAGGTAAAATGTTTTGAGCACCTCGGCCTTCTCCTTTTCTTCAGTTACCAGCTTTGCTTATTAGGTGGGCACAATTTCTTTGCCTTTCTTTTCTGGCTGACATACCTGACATGCCCCTTCTTGTTATTCCTTGCATTCCTTGCCAAGTTCAGATCCAGCTGCACCTTGGTCTTGCCAACCTCATTCCTACACAGCTGGGCAGCCCTCCTATACCTTTTGTCAAATACCTGTCCCTTCTTCTGCTATTTCCTTCTTGCCCTTTAGTTTAATGAGCAGTTATTCACTCAGCTATGCCAGCTTCTTGCTTTCCTGGACCAATTTCTTGCACCTGGGGATCACAGGTCTTTTATGCTCTGTAAAAAGCATCTTTACAGATAACCCAGATCTGTTCTGCTCCCTTATCCCTGAGGGTAATTTCCCAAGGGCAGCCTATTGACTAGCACCTTGGAGAGCTAAAAGTTTGCTTTCCCAAAAGTCAGGGTCCTGACTTGATGCTTCACCGCACCTGCATCACTCAGGACTGCAAACTCTATCAGCATGTGATTATTGCAGCCCAGGCTGCCTCCAATCTTGACGTCAGGAATTAGCTCACTTGTACAGATGACCATCAGGTCCAGTATGTCATCCCCTCAGGTAGGGTTATTACCTGGCTTAAGAAGTTATCCTCAATGCATTCCAGGAGTCTGCTGGATTGACTACAGCTTGCCATGTTGCTTTTCCAACATATGTGGGGGTGTTTTGTAGCTGGAGCAAGAAGGCCCTATCAATAGGCTCCCCTTGATCAGAGGCCTGTAGGGACATCAGCCACAAGGCTTCCTTTGTTGCCCCTCCTTTCTAATTCTTACCCATAATCTTTCAACCTGATCTGGGCTGTTCTTCAGAGACAACTCTTCACAATCTCTCCAACTCTTGATGTAGACAGTAACTCCTCCTCATTTCCTTCCTCTTCCATTCCTTTGGAATAGCCGACAGCCATCTACATCCACATTCCCATTAAGGGATTCTTGCCACTAAGTTTTGGTAACAGCAACTAGGTCATAGTTCTTCAGCAGCATGGTGGCTTCCACTTCCCACTCTTTGTTGTCTATGTTGCATGCAATGAATGAAAGAAGATAAATGTTTCTCTTAAGGCTTTCTTCAGCCTCCTCTACCTTCCTCTTTGTTTCTTAGATGCATTCATGACGTGAGCAGGGATGGAATCTGTGCAATGTCAAAACATACACGGCAGAACTTCTCATGCTCAGCAGTCCTCAGAGTGCTGGAACGATTGAATAAAGTATTTAAACATAGAATTAATGCAAGCTCTACAGCCAGCAGTATTTAGTCATGTATTGTTCAGAAAAGCATCCTCTACATTCTGCTCTGCACAGTTGTGTACTTTTCACCTAATGCAATCCTTCTGTTCCAGTACCTGTGCTCATCTTGTGCAGACACACAATAAACTCAAGTAGCAAAGTTATAGAGAAGTAAATGGTGAAACATACACTGCAGAAGGACAAAAATGCTAGGAAATTCAGAGCAAATCCTCTGTTTTTGTGCCTTTGTTGTGGTTTAAGATATTTTATACCTGGTTAAAGCAATAATCTAAGCATGAAGGATTCCTCTATTTGCCTTATGGAATATTTCCAAAAAGTAGTTGTTTTTGCCTGGTTGTTTTGTGTATGGCATAGTTTCCGTGACTGCCTTGAGCTGTTTTAGTAGGTGGATAATGCTATGAATACCAGCTTCAATGTGTATTAACATTTTTATTTGCATTGATTCTCCCCTATTTTACTGAAAGCATCAAGTTTATAACAAGGATGATGGAAGTATTGCTCAATCATAAGTTACTGTTACAAAACTCATCACTTCTCTTCATAGTATCAGAAATAAATGTGTTTTCCATAAATCCTGGATCTATTGAAAAAAGCTAAGGACACTGAGCACCTTGCAGAACAGGATTTCATTACATGTGGTGGTTCAGAAATGGCCTTTAAAATTCTGCTGTGGTCTTTGCCACAAGACATTTAACACAGAAGAAGAATGTCCCAGTTCTGGATCTCAGGCAGACTTTACAGAGACAAATGCAAGTACAGTTTCTGCCCTATTTCCTCTCAAATTTTATCATAAATCATAAATAGCAATAAAATTATGCTCATCAACCCCTATTTCCTCTGAAGCTAAAAGTGTTCACCACAGCTGTGTGGAGCTTTTTGCAGAAGGTACAGAAAAGAGTAAGGAATGGAATAGGTGATACCAAAGAATTTGTGGATGACGTGGTTCTGGCAGTAGCCAAGAGGGGCATGGCCAGGACCCAGAGTTTATTCAATATCACCTCATGGCATTTCTGGCTTCCGGTAAAGCGAGTCCCTTCCAGGTCAGGTAGCCTGACAGGGTCGGGTGTTGTCAGGGGTTCTGCATGATATGGTGGTGTGCACTCACATGTGAATTGTTCATCTCTTGTACACTTCTATTATTAAAATTGTAATTTTTGCTGTTCATTTTCTTATCTTGCTGCTGTTTCAAGTAAATTGTTGTTATCACAGACCATTTTCTCATGTGCACTGCACAGTATACTGATTTACCCAAGCTGTCAATATGACTACGGCATTTGTTGTGCAATCCTGCTCAAAAGCCTGTAATTTAAAAACCTATAAGTAGGCAAGCTGCTAGAAAATGAGACTATCAGAGTTGGAGCTAACTTTCTGAACTGAACAGAGTGCATGGAGCATATGACTTAAATAAAGTTTCCCATATGGATGCAGAAAATGAATGTTATATTTCCTTGATTTTTTTCAATAATTTAAAGTACCCATGTGGCTCAAGAAGAGCATAATTTATGTAGGCTTTTAAAAGGGTGTGTCGTGAAGATTTTTTCTTCAGAGAGTGTCTGTTTATAAGTACTGCGCAAAGCCTTTCTTTTTTTCTGAAGTTCTCAGTCTTCAGAATGAAAGGCACTGCTATATGTGTCCATGTATTTGTTGAAAGAACTTGATAAGGAGCATTATAATGCCGTAACTAGATATAAATTGCTTAGGTATAGTTAAATAGATTTGGTTCCCCTTAGATCAGAAGCTCTAAATTGCACTCCTAATAACTTGAAGGTGAGGTGAATAATGACCTGAATTTGGTGACTCACGGCAGATTCAGATAAATACAAATGATCTAAAATTCGAATATTTTTTTAGACCTTTTTCAAGCTCTTGCAATTTTTTTACCCATTTATAGCTGAGATGAAAATCTAAAGAAGATAAAATCTTCTCAGTGGCATTCATTATTTTCCCTAACCTTCTCAATCAACACATCATTTGTATACAAAGTAGAGAAGACTTAAAGAGTTTGCGTCTAACAAAAAGACATTTATGAGAAATAAGTTTTACTGAGTAAAATACCAAGTCTAAGCAGTTTCTGGAGCTGAAAAAAAGAAGGAAAAACAATTGCAGTACCTCATATTCCCTCATTTTCCTATTTCCGTCACATTTAGTAGTGAAGATTTGTCAACTTATTTATCTTCAAAGATGGACAAATGATGCAGATCATTCCTGCATCATTCATGCTCATGATGTCTTTTCTTTTGCATATTTCTACTTGCTTTCAAGGTATCAGTCATGGTGTTTCATATTTGTCTCTTGTGACCTGTGTTATCCTAGTTACAGCATCCTCCAAAGTGCTTGCAAAGTTTAAAAAATAGGGATGCTCTAGCAAAAATTTTAGTATTTGTTACCTTTCCTCCTTGAACTGTTTGTCTTATTGCCCTCTGTATCCCTTGTACTTCCAACTTATCTAATGCAAAGGTAAATGGCATTTGGAAGCATCAGCAATGTAGGAGTTAGTATCAGTCTGTGTGTATGAAAATTGTATATGCATTATAAATGCATGAATATTTACCAAGTTCATTAGTACCATATTTTAATCTTTGACACTTTCTTCTGCAGCCTATAGTCTTTCTAGATAACTTCTTTACACGTTATTTAAGGCCACAAAGCAAGAATAATTTTGCATTTAGATACCATTCAGAACAGAATGCTGCTTCTGGCAGTGGTATTTCAGTGTATTGGCATGATCACCGTGTGTGCAAACATGAAATAATCCTCTGAATACAAGCATTTCACAGCCATACTGAATTATATACACATGAAGCTCTGTAAAAAGAGCCACAGGTCTGAGCAGAGCTTAATGCTAAAACTTAATTTTCACTAAGTCCTGCAAAATCAGCAGAAATATTTCAATTTTTGGGATTTTTTCTTATCGTTCAACTTAGTGCTATCAACGTTAAACTTTCAGTTTATTAGAATATGCACTAGGTCTCCAGGATCCTATCTATATTATGCTATCTCCCCTCATCATAGAGGCTATGATCTGTTTTAGATATCGTACCTGCAAATGAGGTTCTGCAAAGAACCAAAAATCATAGTGCAAAGATGCTTTAGAAAACTTTTCTCCGATGACCTCATCTAATTATAGCTCAGGCAGATTGAAAGACACTGCTTAGGTGATAGTTTTATAACAGCCTGATGGATTAGGAGATTTTTCAGGCCCATAACACTGGAGGCGGTGAGAAGCCTCTTGAGTCCTCAGATCCTTCCACACTGAGGGCTGTTGAATCGCTTTCCTTCATGGTTCTTCCATACCACAGCACAACCAGTGAAAGACCCCTGACAAAGGTAGCACACTTTTCTTTATGGCTTTTACTTTTTCTAAAGGCATATTAGCTTTATTTTTCTGAAAAACACTCTTCTCTTAGTTGACTTAAGTCATTTTTTTCAAACAAGACTACTTTCTACATTAAGGTTTCTCAGAAAACACATGAAAGCATTTTATTTTGTCTTTAACAGAGAGCTCTGATTAGGCTTCAAGAGTCTGGTTGGTAAAAGTAGCACAGTCAAAATGTAGTCATAGATTTACTGCATTATTACATTTTTAGATAATTTCTACGTGCCATAATAGTTATGGTTGGCTAGGAAAGAATCTGATATCCTTGGAAGATGGTTCTAAATATATGTGAAGAAAAATTTTAGAAACTGAGAACATAGAGAGGTACTTAGCGTCAACTAGTGAAAACTAGCATAGGTGAATAGACGCTAATCTTTATCCTTCATTTAAATTAAGAGGAACTTAATTAACAGTTGTTTCATACCCTTAATTACTGAAGATTTGTTTTATGAACAGTGAAAACAATGCAGTAGAGTCATACAGTTTCCTTTTGCACCAAAAATGGCATGTTGTCCTGACTCTGATGAATATGAAAAAGAAACAAAATGCAAAATATCGGCAATGTTGATAATTTTTAATGCAATTTCATTTTTGGAAGGATGAATAATGCTAATGACCTGAGCATACTGGTTCTGAAAGACTGCATATTGATGATACTACTCTAGACCTGGAGATCAATACCTTCCAATCACTGATCAGTTAAAGCTCCTTGGTTCTGTAGTGAATGGGATGCAGAAGAGGATAGGGTCGGCTGTTCTCAACGTAAAATTCTATATTAGTAATCTGCCATACAGATTATCTGCAATATAGAATACATATATCAACAACTGCCTAACAGAATATTGAAGGTTTTTTTTCTTGTGCCATAAAGTCTAAACTGGATAGTGACGGATTGGAACATACAGCTTGTTTGTTCTCTCATTTGCAGAATAATTTTTTAGCTTTTTATTTATCAAAGAGGTTTCAAGTCAATACATACATCAAAAAAATCACAACCAAATAATTTCGAATATATATTTTCATTGATTCTACCTGTTAGGTAAGAAGATTTTTTTGGAAGCACTAATTTGGCTCTTACTCTTAGATGCCAGTGTTTAAGTATAGTCACTTCATAGATTAAATTAAGTCTTAGATCATGCCGTGATCTACAATCTGTGTAGTATTATGGCATGAACTAGTGCTGCATGCGACAGACAAATACTATGATTAGTTCTGGTACATTTTCCATGCTCTGTTCAGGTAGAAGGTAGTGTTAAAAACAATTCTGCTATTACACCTTATTTTAAAAAGGTTGAGAATAAAACATTATTAAATATGAGGCAGTACAACTCCTATAAGAAGGATTTGCTCTGTACATATTTTAAGGTCACAAAGGACAAAGCTCACTCCTGATTTTTAACCTGCTCCACTTTCCTTACGTACCCATACTAACTTAATCACTGATGAGGGTGAGTAAACAGTGAATAAAGGGGCCCTTTAAATCTAATATCCCCAGTTGAAAACTGGTAACAGAAGGGGAAACAGGAGGATAGTACTGCAGATGGATCCAGCTTTCTTTAACAAATTTACACCAGGGATAAATAACTTATCTGTTGTAATTAAAAAAACATAAATATCAAAATGTGCAAATGACAGTGAAAAATTTTGTGTACACATAGAATATGGAAAATTATTATTTATGTGATCAGTAAATTAATCACTCTCACTACATGGCCTGTATAAATTCATCTCTACTGTTTATCGAAAAAATAGGAACGCAAATATCTACAAATAAGAGAATATATATAGAAAAAAAGATGGGTTGAAAAATCAGCCCTCTGGAATATCTATTTGAAATGATCCTACATGCTGAAGAACCTTTAATATTTTCTTCCTTCACTGTAAAATGTGCTGTCAACCTTTGGAATTGACTGCCCAGAGAAGTGGTGGTGTCACCATCCCCAGAGCTGTACAAGAGCTGTATGTGTTATGTATATGTGTTATGTTAGTTTAGTTGGCAAGGGTGGTGATCTGGCAGGGTTTGGACTCAATGGCATTGGAGGTCTATCCCAGCTTAAATGATTCTGTGATTTCATGCTTATAGTTAGCAGGAAACAGGGAGATCATAATTTATAATCGTAATAAAATTTGCAAGTTCTTTGCTTGAAACAATTCTTCACTACATAAAGTAGTAAAATTTTTACTGACCAAGAGAGAAAAGGTTTTTCCCCTTAATAAAATAAGAAACCAGAGACTGATTCCATCTTTTGAAATTAATCAGAAGACCATAGAACTGATTCCAGGGCATTTCAGGTCATTAAGAAATGCAGCAGGTCTCCAGTCCAACATACCGTTTGTTGACCAGCTTGTTGAGTGTTTTATCCCATGGGAACTGGAAACCCTCCAAGCAGGGACTGGACTCGCTGATCTATCATTATCACCAGGGAAAATCTTCCCCCTGTTTTCAGCCCCTCTGTCCCTGCTCAGCTTTGTGCTAAACAATGCTGGACCTTTTCCCCAGAGCCTTCCCCAGCCCCATAAGCACCTTTCTCAGGGCTCTGTCTGCCTCTGGCATGGCTGTGCAGTGCTCCTGCCCCAAGAGCATGCGGGTTCCCTCAACTCCTGTCACTTGCCAGTCCTGGTCCTAGTGAAAGGCAAATCCTATTCTCACACCTGTTGGCCAAGTTCAAGGATTCAGTATTTTTTCTGACTGGTTGAATGACTTGTGAATGTTGCCCCAAATATTCAGCAATTTTTCACGGTCTGTAGTACATGAAATAAACTGAGAATAATTATTTGCATATAAATTTTTAAAAAATTTAGTTCTCATAAATAAAGGGTGTTTGGCATCTGCCCTGTCAGCCAGCAAGCATGACTGCCTTTCTCAGAAGAATAACTTCTGATAAGTGCGGTGCAACACAGACAAGGCCTGGCAGTGTGATATTATTCCAAGGAGAGGCACACCTGGGAGATGGCATTGTGGTGACACAGGTGTGCATGAAGTTATACATATGGTTATTCTAGTTATATAAGTAGCTGACTCCTTGGGAGGGGGCTGCAAGAATTCAGATAAATTTCCAGGTCCTCTCTGTGAACACTTCTACCTGCTGAAAATGCACCCAGCATGGATAGCAGCACTCTCTCTGGTTCTCACGAGTTGTGTTGAAATACACAGAGAAAATGAAAGTACAGGTGGAAAGATAGGGAAACAGGGAGCTGTGGGAGAGCAAGTTGTTCTTCTTTTCCTTTTCTTTTAGATTTTTTTTTTTCATTTTTCATTTTTTCTTTTTCTTTTTCTTCTTTTTTAATTCTTGTTATTACTAATAAATGAATAGAACAGCAATATTTACAAATGCAGGTGGCAGTTATTTTTCATGAGCATTAGAGTTAATATTAGCAGCAGTAGGTCTCAGCCATAGCCACTGCTTTTGTGTAACACCAAACAGAGAGTAAGCCTTGAAATCTGATTGTCTCATTAAACAGGTCCTATTAAGGAACTGTAAAGCAATTTGCATTATTTAATCTTTTGAATGAGGGTGTAATCAGTTATAGCCATTCAGTGTGGGTGCATAATAGAACAAGAAGGTTGATGCATTTAATTAAGAGCCAGGTAGGTCACAATACCTTTTCTATCACAAACAAAAAAGTTATAAAAATAGGTAAACATCTTATGTAGCAATGAGGCAAACAGTTTATTGTTCTGGAAAAAATATTTTTTCATTAGGTACTAGCCTGAGACATAAAAGCACCTCGGGAAATACCCTCTCAGGATTAAGGCATGGAGAATTTGGCTATAGCTTAGGCAGCAAGGTTACGAGGAAACTTGAGGAAAATTCAGTCCAAATTCTTCATGCTATGGGCAAGTATCGAAATAATGTGGCACATTTGCAGTTATTAATTGTACAACAATTTTCCTCTTACCACTTTTTCAATCAGGGATGCATCTTATCAGCTTCATTTCCAGTGAAAATAAGATATTGAGAGGTTTGAGAAGAACAAATTCACAACAAAATATAAGTACATACAGTATCATACTCATTTCTGAGTGGGGAAGGGCATTAAACTACAAGTATTTAAATAATAAGTCCCTAACACCTTTTGAAAGGTGTGTCCATTGAATAATTTATCCATCTGGAAACACAAGGTTTTCTTAAATTAATTTAGCAAATCATGTAAATGGAGAAATACAAAAAGAAGCAAAGGCAAATTTAGAAATAAATATTTCTGAAATTTATCATGCTTGAGGAATAAAATGAAGAAATAAGTTAAATTTAAGGAGGGTGAAGCATGAAACTATTTTATGCTCAAAATACACAAGACAATACTTTTCCAAGAATTCCAGTTTGTGATTCCTGAAAGTTAGCAGCTGAAACCTGCAAATGACAACCAACACAAGTATAAAAAACCTTTCTTTTTTTGTTCTTTACCGCTTGATTTTAAAGAAAACAAGGGAAACTAAAATACGAGGCATTACATGTAGAAAAATGAGTTTTTCATTAGGGGAAAATCAATATTAAGTTTGAAACAGAGAAAATAATATCATGACAGTTGAATAATAAATAGAAAAGTAATCAGGTGATAAACCACTAAATTGTGATTTTATGAGCTGTGAATTTGATTCACAGACAGTTTAAGGAAATAATCTTTGAAATCAAAATCATGTTCAAAAACACATAAAAACATTCTTACTTGTTTTATTTGTTTTATTCTACACATAATCAGAACATGCATCATATTTAGGAAGTTCTTCACAGAAAGGATGTCAAGATATAGGAATGGGCTGCCCAAGGAGGTGGTACAGTCACTGTCCCTGGAGGTGTTTAAGGAAGTACTGGACATGGCACCGAGTGCCACAGTCTTACTGACATGATGGTGGTCAGTCAAAAGATGGCCTTGAGGTCTTTTCCAACCTCATTGATTCTGTGATTCTGTGAGATATTATTCAGTTGTCAGCTACAATAAGTCCCAAGTTAGAACAAACAACAAAACTTTAAGAATTGTAGACTAAAGAACAGAAAAATATAATTTTGCAGAGAACAAGGTGAAACATAGCTGAAGGAGTACTGGTTCCTACTTTACAGACTTCATTTAGTTTCATAACTCTTATATTAATAAAGGTGCGCATTCAAGTTAAAGCAATTGAAATGTTTAGAAATTATGGTGAAAGCTAAGAGACAAAAAAAGGAAGTTTCAGTAAACCAGGCAGTTCATTACTTTAGATTTGAGATGGGGCAGAGCATTGCGAAATTCTGTTGCACCAGTTCTGTGTTCCAACTTGTAGAAATTTATTCTGCTACTAAATGTCATGAATTTGTCAAAGCAATTTTAATTAATATTTGAGTAGTACAGCTATTTTCAAGAAAAAAACAATGCTTTTGAGACTAACAGCCACTGTGCACTGCAGATCAAAATTTGATGGTGGCCAGCAAATCTAAAGAGAAACGTGAGAAGCTGGTTAACTTTAAATGTGATTTCTGACATTGTCAAAGTACGAGGCTACTGCCGTGGCAATGGGCTTCCTTCACTTCTCCATATACTTGTGTCCACCTGTGTATTCCTTTTTACAATACAATTTCCTAGCCTCATTTTCTCAGTCCTCCTTTCATGCATTTGTAGCTATTTGCTTTTTACATGTTCAGCTATGAAGAATACTAGTAAAAAAAAGTGGTTAAGGTGAAAAATTCATTGCCACTGATTTATAACAGACACCAGCTATGAATACTGTCTGATTTACTTGAGTCTTGAACTGGTCTCCTTTGTGAATACTGTAAGCAATTTTTTTCTTACTGTAAAAATTGACAAAGTGCACCTAAAACTCCTGTTCATAAATACAATTGATCATCCACTTCAAAATATTAAGCAAGTGAAGTATAGCAAATTGAGAAATTATTAAAAAAAAACCAAAACCTGCTTTCACACAGTACACAATTCTAATTTAAACCTCTCTGTAATAGAATGTCTTTGAGTTAAACAAAATCCAGGTAAGGATTTAAGAGTCCAATAAGAGAAGTAACCAGCATGGAAGTCAATGAAGAAAAAAGTCTTTCTGCTTTCTGCTAATAAATCTGGAACTGACCACTGTCTGAGACATGGTACCAGGCAAGTAAATCCTGAATAACATGATATGGCTCCTTACTTAAATCTCTTACTATTCTCTGAACTGCCATAAAGGGATTACTACTCTGTCAGCAGGTTGTCATCTCTATTATTGCTAGATCATGTGTACTCCTTGTAAAATGTTAACAGGATCTGGAATGTCACACTTGTAGTCTTGAATAACTCTTAATGACAACATATAGAAACCAGAAATGGTATCAGAAGTGTTTGAACAATATCGATCTTCTGGATGCATTGCAAAGGCCAGAAGATATCCTACCTGTGATTACAAAACCAACCTGTAGCCATCATACTGCAACCCACCCTGTTTGACTCCTGTTAGAAGTGCTGATAACTTGATAGCAAGCCTGGAAAAAGATGAAGCTGATACTTGTCATATCAGAATTTATTTTCACATCACTGCACAGAATGTCGCACACTGAGGCATTTATCTGGGATATGGGAAGCTCATTACCTGCTTCTGCTATCCAGAGTACATATTGCTCCAAATATTCCCAATCCTTTGCAGTTTCACAACCCCACATGCAGAAAGTTATTCTTGTTTTTCTGTTCTCTGGCTCACCAAATGGTTAATTTTATTTTCCAGTTCAACAGATGATATTAAGCAAAGATGATCCAAAGACCATTCCAAAATCAAATGGACTCCTGAATTTGAACCCTAAACTCCTATACTTCATTAGACCCCGAAGTATGATCAAAGGAGGAGGGCTTTTTCCCTCATTTTTAAATTTCTTATAATGCAGAAAATTCTCTTCATGCTACATATTTCAATTTTATCTTAATTTCTATAAAACTACGGTCTCCATTACCAAGGTGTTTTCTTTTTTTACCTTTATGCTTATTATACAACATTTTTGGGGAGGAGGTTGCTGCTTTTTTTCTTTTTCCTTCACAATTTTAATTTTTTTTTTGTCTCCAAATGACAAGACAACATCAGCATGAATTTTAAAGATGTTAGAAATAATCAAATTTTTGTTCTAATTTATTTACTGCAAAATCTGACTTTGCATCATAGACTAGCCATGCTAATTTCTGCTTTCCCTAGCAGTCCAATGAAAAAGTAATTCATACAAATCAGTTACTGTTTAAAACTTGAATAAAACATGCTAACCTTGTCATACTAAGTGACAGATAGAAATATCACCATTGTTTGCCTAGGACAAATAATCCATGTACTTCGTGTATAATTCATCTGATCTTTAAGGATATCTAATAATATTGAATTTAGATAAATTTCAATAGTACAGTGCATCAAACCCCCTTTATCAATTTCCTTGTGCATCTCATCAATTTAAGTCTGTATCTATATCACTCTATCTCTGTGATAACCCTCATAGGTTTGGAGGTTGTTTTTATTTTATAGCAGGGAGTCATTGACATTATCCAAGTTATATCATTCTTTACGCTCCTTGTGGCCTTCTTTCTACCATTCTGAATTTGAGAATTCACAAGAAACCAAGGCTGTACATCCATCACAGCGGCATTAGGTGCAGGGACACCTATCTAGTAGTACTTTGTCTCAGAGATGCCAGATTCTTAAAACAGATTGAAACACCAGTCTAGATAAGATTTAAATCCCCCCACCAAAATAAGATTCCAATCCCTTCCCAAAACTCCCTGTACATCAAACTTGAAAAACAACAAACCTGAAAACAAAATCTCTTGAGCTGCAGGGAGAGGGAAAGATGTTCCACAGTAAAATGCACTCATGAACACGGATCTATACACACTCTGATGCATGCAGAGCCCTGCTGGCACTCTCAGCCTCAGAAAGGAAAATATGTGGGCCTGGTAGCTTTTAAGATATCAGTTTTGTGAAAAGTATGAGCCCTGTACTCTCCATTTTGCATCAGCCCAGAGCCAGCACTGAGAGGGCTCTAATGGGCAGGAGCAGATCATGAGCTGTGGATGGACATTATTAAAAGAGAGTGAATGGTTTTTTCACTAAGACACCCAGTTGCTCTGAAGCAAAAAGGCTGAAGGTTTTATGTAACAAAAGCAGGTAATCACAAATAGATTCTCTTTTTTCCAGTGCTTAGCCAGTTTGCATGATTAATATAGCGATACACAGGCATGCACAGGAATAGAGAGAGGCTGGCAAGTGAAATGGAATCTCTGTTGTGGTAAACAATGCTTTTCCTAAAGTGATTTTCCCCAAACAGCTTCTGAATTTAACAAAAGCTTACAACCTCATTATGTTTCTATTTCCCTGATGACAAAACCCAAGAAACAAAAGAATGTAAATATGTAAAGAAGCACTGCCCAGTGTCTTCAGAGATTTTTATTGCAGTCTTCTGGATGGACAAAATATGGTCCCAATGAACATATTGAAAGAGTTGTAGCTCCAGGTACAAGCCTTTTAGACATCAGGGACCTGGCATATGAATTAAGTTCCTAACTCTTACTACCAAACTTTTCAAGTAGCATGAATTATGTTGCATTTTACTAAAGTGCATTCTGCTTCTATGTAAAAGAAACAAACAAAAAGCAATAAAGTTTTAATGTTTTGTCATTTTCTCCACCCCCAACCCCCCCAAGCAAAAAGATTACTGACTTCTTTATGCAAAGGTTAACTTAGGTTTGACACTAATTGCATCTAGAAGTAGCCCTGCATTGGAAATATCAGTAGTTCTTCAAATTTCCCAGAGTCAATAGCCCACTTTTTGAAACATTTTCCTCAGTATTATTATTATAAATATACCTGTATCAGCAGATGAGCAGAAACAGAATGTTACAAGTATGACTGCAAATGAAGAAATAATATCAGTATTTGCTATCATTGCCAAAGGAAAACAAAAAACCAAATAAAGATTAACAAACAAACAAACAAAACCAGAACAAAATAAAAATGACCTTTTTTTTTAAATAAAACCTTATCAAACTAGTTAACCAGGTAATGTAACCTAGCAGAGTGACAAGGAGGGAGAAAGAATAGCAAGGATTATTCTCATAAGTCTCTTCCCTGCATATTTCTTTCAATCTTCCATCCAGGAATAAACTCACCTGAATTTGAAACAAAGATATGAGCTGTTGAAAGATTTTGTACACTTTTATTTTGACTTATCTAAGAAAACCAAACAGTAAGAAGGGTAGTATTAATTAGAAATCTGAATCAAGGAGCTTGGAATTATATGTATTCCTTAACAGAATGGGACAGCAAAACAACCCAACTTGTTTCTGAAAGCCTTAAATATATAAGATCAGCAAGATTTCATTTCTCTCTTCCTCTTTGAAAAACTTGCTTTGATTTGTAGCCAGGATATATGGAGGCTGCCAGCAATCCTAGTACCTCTGAATTATGGTGTCGGTATCTGCTGATCTGGGCAAACTCAAAACCAGAAGGTGAAGGAGAATGTTTCTGCATATATGTTTAGTTGTGACTGCAAGTGTGTTTGGGTCATCTGCAGGTTTATAAACAGAGATGGGAAATGACTCCTTTGCTTCTCACAAAATCTGATGTTGATTGATTTTGGATTTCCCCCTCTGCTAATGTAACAAGGTCAGGTTAGTGCACAGAGTAAAAAAACATTTGTATTATTACAAAACCTGTTCTGTTACATAAATAGTTATGGAGGTAAATTAACATATGTAAAGGGATCTAAAAATTTTTAATTAAAGACTCTAAAAATTAAGTCCAGAACAGAAATGAATTATTTCAGTTGAGATCATCTTACCTGTCTGAACATAAGCATACTAAACAATGTAATTCTGAGCTGAGTAAACCTTTATACTTTCTCATTTAGCCATCACATTCAAGTTAATAGATAAAGAAGTAGTAAAAAATGCAAATTCTGAGACATCAAAAGTTTCTAAGAGAGATGTTCTTCTATAATAAAGAACTAAGATTCCAAAACTACATCAGACAGCTTTATTACTTTTATTTTTTTACATTAATTTCTATGTCTTTCCTATCATAAACCACCTCGTGTGCTGGGCTGCTTTATTTTTGTCAGTGGTAACACACATTTCCACAAGAAGGTCAGTTCATTATAAAATGTTAAAACCATTATTAACATTTCTATTCAGAAGAGATGCCTTCAATGGGATAGCTTTCCTTTTTAAAGAAATCATATTATGGTTCTCTGTCAGGAGAAATCTCAGACATTCAACATCTTTCCTTTAAAAATTTAGTAGGGATAACAAGCCATATGAGTAACGTGTTAATAAATTGTGATTGGATGTAATTATTGTTCCTTGAAATTAGAGAGACAGTCTTACATTAGTAACAATTATACTACCTTCAAAAAATAAATGATCAAAACAGATGGATTTTTTAAAAATTAATTTTAATTGTTTTAGTATTAAGTACTTCCTGGTAATATACTGTAATCATTGCATCCTTGAAAATTAGCTCTGCCTCTACAGAAACATCACATAAAACTTTTACCTATAGAAATTTAGCCTCTATGATATTAACAGCAAAAGTGCTAATGGGTGGCTGAATCAAGTTTAAGAATTGGAAAACACTAACTCAAATACTATTGAGTTTTCACTATGAGTTTTAGGAAGGGCTGTAAAGTAGAACTTAGTATTTCAGTGTCCTTCTTGAAATTTTTATCAAAACTTCTGCTGGTGCTAACAAAAACAAAGTTGAAAGCGGAAGACGTTTTTTTCTAATAAGTCTTCCACTTATTTTCTAGTTGTATGAGTGTATACAGTTTGCAATATATACACCTATGACGCAAGAAAAAATTAAGGCCTTTTTTGTTCTCAGAAAATAATGCTGTGTTGAATTAAAGACATTATCTTCCTCTAAGGATTATTGCTCATACCTCTTCTTTACCATCTGCACCAGTACAGAACACAGAGCTATGTATATCCAGTTAAGAATGTACTCTCTGCGTTACAAGAGAAAGTAAAACTATTATGGTTTACAATGGCTTTTGTCTTTTTTTTTCCCCCGTCTTTATCTCATTCTTGTTACTTAGCAGTTTGCTTGGATAAAAGCACAATATTAGTAAGAATTCCCTTCAAGAAATTAATGGAAGGCCTAAGGAGAAACCAGGAGAGAATAATTATATCTCTGCATTCACCTTTTCAGACAGAACAACTCAGTGACCCCAAAATTCTCTAGTCTGTGAGGATGAATATGAGCTATTAATCTGAGGAAAATCATCTTGTTTTCTCTTAGTGCTGCAGTTGGAAAATTGTATGGAAAATCACTGCCCTACACATCACTGAAAAGGAAAAAAGGACCTGCAATATTTAAAACATGTAGCGAAGAGCAATTTCAGAAAGGAGTGCTAAGTCTTGAGTCTTATCCCAAGATAGTGAGCCTTCAGCTAAGGCCATGCTTTTTGTGGCAAGCATCCTGGAAAACTGAAAAAATGCTACCGTACAAACCATGGCTGACTGTTCACATGTACAGCTTCTTTAAAAAGTATAGAAATTTTTACTGAGAGGCGAATCCATTTTTGTTACTCATGTAAATATTAATGTTTTTTTCTCCAAGGGTTGCCCAGCTTTTGAGCCTATTACCCAAAAATCTATGTTTGGACATTCTTGACAGGATTTAGCTTTTCATCTCAAAATATTATCAATATATTAAATCTAGTTTCTCAGTATGGGAGGGGAACAGGTCAGGGAGGACTATTGCCCTTTACTAGGTGAAATGATAACTCAAAATTCCTCACTGCAGTTGTGTGATTCTCAGTCAGATTAATTTTTAATTCTTTAATTTTGTAGAGGACAAACCTTAAAAGTATTTTTTCCATGTTCTACAATGTATAAAATTTGAAAAATTCCATGATCATGAATCAAACAACCATAATGATACAGGGGTATGACTTCTGCTCTTCATTCAAATTCAAATAGCTGAGTGCTGAGGAAGAAATTCTTGTATAAAGAGTAGCTTATACATACTCTTTCATTAGCTTATTAAAATAGCAATAGTCATTATATATTTCTTTTAAAGGAAACCATGTAATTAACATTTTAAAAGCATACATTTATGCAGAATATACTTTACACACCCCCAAATGCAATAAGAAAACAAATGCACTGACATTTCTTACATGTTTTTAGCATATGTGTGCTGGTCCTGACTTCTAGATACCACAGGTCCTGCTTAGTTTTCCATTTTTGCAGTTAGGTTGCGGCCCTTCACTTGCAATGATTAGAAGCTTTCTTCAGATGTGTGCCAGTTTTCCCTGGTGTAGAATTAATTTTCTTCACGGTGGCTGGCATGGGGCTGTATTTCAGATTTGTGCTGAACACATGGTTAATAATATAGAGAGATTTTTGTTATTGCTGACCAGGGTTTACACAGAAACAAAGCCTTTTCTGCTTCTTGTACTGCCACTCTGTCAGGAAGTTTGGGGGTACCTGGGAGGTTGGCAGGAAAGAATATGTCGTCCTTAGAACTCTGATCTTACTTTTGACCACCACAGTAAAACTTACAAAAATTAATCTTCACTATAATTCAGTAAGAGGCGAATCAATTACTACGAAAGAGTAACATAATAATTTTGATTAAAAATTCAAATAATTTACTACTTTACATGTGGTTGTCTGAAGTAAACTGAAATCTCAAAGAGCTTATCTCTCAAAAATTTTAGTTAACAAATAGAATATATCAGGAGTTATAGTCAACTATTGTTAGAAAACATTATGCACACAGAACCTAATCACATAGTGAATGGTGTTTTGAAAGGGCAAAATTTGAAAACTTTCAATTCTTCTTAATGTTGTCTTGATAAAATCTCTTACATGTAGCATGATATTATCTCTTACATGTAGCAGTGAAGAAAAATTTTGGATTTTTCCAAAATAGTGTGTTAACAGGTTCCATCTACGGACTGCTCTGCTGCTTTTAGTGTTACTGTTACCATGTCTTTTCTGGTATCTGAAATTACTCCTGGCAGTGAATCCAGGCCCTTCTTTAAAGGAACTACGCCGACGATTTTCATGAGCATCATTCCCATCATCTTTTTCCAGTTTTATGTGCTGAAGCCCACCCAGACTGACCCAGATACACACTACCATGCAGATTCATGTACCACAAGTCAAAACTACCACTGCAGAGCAGCATAAGAAACCGTCACAATCCTGGAACTCCTTCCCCATTTTTGGGACAAGCCTGGGGAAGGCTGAGGTTGGTTTAGCTTGTATCAATGTGTGAATGACTGTTACTGCCTCTACTCTGGTCCAAACAAAGGAGAAAGATACAGCATGTAGGCAAAGCCAAAGGACAGGGGAAGAATCTTGTGTCCTAACTTACCTTAATGGCATTGAAATTTCCACAAAATACAATAAAAAAGAGACCCAGAAGTCAACTTGCTCTTCAGGCGCAGTCAGAGATCTAATTCTACAATTTTATTTCAAGTCAAGCTTTTTAAATCAAAGGCAGACCCTTCTACTAAGAAACGTCTCAATACTACTGCCAGTGTATCTGGGACAAGTGTGTTCTTTTAAAATATATTTTCCTGCACCAATTCCCCAAATCTTCATGTGCCTCCTTTAACAAAGTTATTATAAGAGTCAATGAAGTGATTTTAAACCAACACAAATATAACTACGAGACGGAGTTTGGGCACGGGGTTTTAAAATGGGGAATTGTTCCTGATTCATTTCCTCATATTGCCTCTAAAAAGATATGCAGCACAAACAGAGGAGTGAGGCGCATTCTATTTTCAGCACAGCTGTAGCTGCCTCTATGGGGAACAAATACTTTGTCCTGGTTTTGCCAGGGACCTGCTCAGAGCTATGAATTATGCTGTCCAAGAACATAGTTTTGGCTGTCCATGGAATTTCTTTTCGTTTGCCTCTCAAGTGTTGCAGTCCTTCTCAAATTTTAGTGTTTCAGACTCTTGTTCCCTGTCAGGCTGCCAGCCACTCTGTCACAGATTTTTCCAGTAACAGTATCTAATATAAAAATACAGGCAGGGAAAGAAATGTCATTTATAGAAGGTACTCCTTTATCTCCTTCATAAAGAAGCACTAATAATTATGCACACACACATACACGCACACACATACACACACTCCTACAGCTGTTCATCCTCTGACTGTTCTATAGTGACTTTACCATCTGTAAATATACAAACATAATTAAAAGCTGTGTTCTTTCAGTCATAAGAAAAAATTAGAAGTTCTCTTGTCATTCTATTGAGGACTTACTGGGGAATTTTTAGGTCCTCTGTGCTCTGTTAATGCTGCATTTCAAAGTTCAAAGAACTCAAGAAAATTAGCAACCTGACATAAAGGAGTCATTAAGAATGAAGAACTTTGAAAACTCAAAAATACCAAATCAGAAAGTTATTTAATAGAATTCTAAATAAACTTAAAATTTTTTACACCTCTCCACTCTGTGATTACAGAGTTGGCCCTTCATGTCACTTTTGCAAGATGGCAAACACATTCTACGCAGCAAAGATTGTCTATAAAATTTATTAAAGATGAACTTGATCATTATTTTCAAGACTGATATGTTAAAGATCTGTGATTTCATCCTTAGAATAATTTACTATTTGATTGCCTTTATAATTTTTGATACTCTTTTCATAAGTCTCAATCATCATCATATGTGTAGAAAAATGTACTAGATTAGCCTTTTATAAGTATTTTAGCTGACATGGGGACCCAGATTTTTAAACAAAGCTGTATCAGAACTTCTAAGCTGTTGGCAGAAAGGGAAGTCCTAGGAGGAATCTAACTCTTCAGATGGTTTCAGAAAATAAAAATTAAATATGGAGATATTTGTTAACAAGGACATTTCTTCTAAATCAATTTACACATTTTATTTTTCAAATAACAGGATTTTCTTTTTCTTTATTTTAAAAAGACCCTGGTCTACCTCTCAACACACATGCAAATGAACAGGCTCCCTAAAATCAATTTTAGTGAACTGGAAAGTGTCTACATTTGGACATTTATGAAATAAAACTGATTTGGTTTTGGGCAAAAATAAATGTATTCTCACTGGCTTTATGTGTCTAATCAGTGCTTAATTCAGAAATCAAAACTGCATCTGCTTAGTAGAAAAAGCAAATATTTTATCTCTAGGTGTTCTGATGAGCAGCCTTCAGAGAACTCTGTCAAATTAGTGTGTTCCTCAAACTGGTTTGGAATGCTTTCATTTGCAAGACAAAAGACTTTCTACAGTCAACATGAGATGCTAAATAATTTTGAATCCTTGGCATAAATGATAAAAATTGACTGAACATGGAGAATAAACTCTCTGCTTGGTTAATTGTTGTATTCTATACTGAAAGGATTTGCATTCCTACATCTTACCTGTAAGCCTTTCTGTGAGAGGCATCTTAATCATGCTTTCAGCTTGATCATAAAAAACTATTGATCCTCACATACAGGATACACTGATGCATGAGTTCAGTATTGGAAATCAAGGATCTTAATGTATGGGGTTTTTTTAATAGTGCGTTTTTCTAAAATACATTACTGAGGGGGAAATATACTGAAATAAATAGAAAAACCACAAAAACCTAACTTTTTTAAGAATATGGTGTAAAGATGTGAAGGAAATTTAGAGTCAGTAAGTACAGTTCTAATAGAAATTATCCTTTTTGCATTATGTGAGTTGTAACAAGAAAGGAGAAACTCACAGATCCAATTGAATGGCCCTGCTTTCCTTTAGTCCAGCTAAACTAGCTATAAAGCTTGAGAACTTGAGCTTCAGGAAATTTCCTCAGTGCATTCTGAATTAGTCATCTTGCCTTATCTATAACTTGTGGAAACAAGGGCACTGGGGGAAGTCTCATAGACAGAAAAATTGTCCACTAAAACATAAAAATGTCATTCATTTTTTCAAGTACAGAGACTTCTCTAAACAAAAAACAGTGAGGGGCATACAGCCTAGATTAAACCTAAACAGACTGATCACTAAATAAGGCTTGTTTTTTTGTCAAACTCCTTGGAAATAGCATAGCTAAATGTTTCTGCCGCTTATCCCTACATTCATGGTGAGCATATTTTCCAAAGGAAATACTAATATCCTACTACCTCCCTTTTGTGACCAAGAGCTGAATTGGTCACAAAATAAAGACAAATCCTTAGCTTCCTTTGTCCTCTGTAGTTTTTGAGACTGAAACTAGAACTGTTGTTTCCTACAAACACTTTAAATAATCCATTCTATTCCCTACTCTTTCCCCCTAAATCAATGTTTACAAAAAACAAAGAAATTGTCTTTTATTTTTATTAAATAGCTATATAAAACTATTAATATATTCAGTTCTCCATAACTGTTCACAACGCTGAGATTTGCTTGGATGACATATTTTAAATTTCTATTTATAAAACGTATCTGCATGTTCTTTTATATTAAAAAGCCATCAAAGCACATAAAAATCACTACAGTACCAGCATTTTGTTTTGTGCAAAACAATACTTACATGTCAAATGATTCCTTATCTGCAGAAATATGTTTATTATATAATATATATCAAAGAAAAAAAAGGCACTCCTACTCATAAAAGCTGTATAAACAAGAAAAAAAGACCTTGAAATTAAGTGATAAATTAACCTGAGATTTTTCACTTCTTGCCTCAAATCCATCGGTGGTGAAAAGGAAAATTATGTTATCATCACAAAGGAGAAAAAGCTGAGATCTTGCTTTGATTAAAAACTCTATTTAATTTACCATATTTTTAATATTGTGCAGTTTGGTACTGAATTTTAACCCAAAAGCTGCAGCATTCCCCAAATTTTCTTTGGGAGTCTATAGTATTCTCTACTACTAGGTACCCTTCAAAAGTTTTTTTTATTACTGACAGACTACTTGAAGTCTGCACAGGAGCGCTAATATGCAAAAAACGCAAAATAGAAAAACCACACTCCTGAGTCCCAGCTTTGATGTTTGACTGCTTATACAGTACCAATAACCTTATTCCCTGAAATCAGAAGCTGGTCCTGTAAAAGATATACTTCTTCTCAAACTACAGCATGATAAATCAGTGCAATCTTTCCAGAAATATTCTCTCAGTTTCTGCTATATTTTAAAATGGCCACTGACAAGAATTAATATATGAGTGAAAAACAATATATGCATGTAGAGAGAGAGAGAGAGGCAGATAGATACAGATAATACAGATATATAGATATATAAAGATACACATAAATATGGCTTGCAAGTCATAGTGGTCAAAGGTCAGGACATTGTTCAATGTGCAATCTTTCTTCTCAAAGGAGAAAGCCCCTAAGACAAGACAAACAGCAATGATCTAAAAATACACTTAAGTTTGTAAAGGTTTGAAATCTGCAGTAAATCTGAGCTTTCTCAAATTCTAAATTTCTATACATTCCAGGAATAATGAGAAAATCATATGGAAGTGGTCAAAACTTGAGCACAATATTCCAAGGCTCTTTTTCTATACTGTGTGTATCAAGATATAAAACCAACATCTATTTAGAAATATGTACGTATACTGAACTCCAAAACTTTGTTCCTCAAAAATTTTTATCCTAATTAAAAACCTTCACCAGTAATTATATACGTAAACAAAATATTCTTGTTTAACAGAGTTAACATCCACTGTAATGTTTTCCCAGGAAGAAAACCTTCATTTATTTGTGAGGAAAAAAAAACCAGAAGCATGAGAAACAGACAGACTTCGCAGATAAATCAGTTTTTCAGGGGCTTCTTATAGTCCCAGGTACTTTCTAAAAAAGATTAATGAAAGAAAAAGCAGCTGATTTAGTTTAGACCATGTAATATATATGTGTGATTGTCTGAGCAATGTAGGGATTCAAGTGACATTTTAAAAGTTCACATGTATTATGTAGAAGATTTGGGAGCATAATGCACTTATTTGGGGTTTTTTTCACCTAAGGCTGTCAAGGAGCTCTTTGTTTTGAACTTGTGTCTATATATACATATATTTCTCATCTTCCCAGCTTGTTATCAGTGCCCTACAAAAGTAAACTTACCAATTCATTTTAAATACACAAATATCATAAACTGTAAGGAAAAAACCCAACACTCTCTTGAATGTCCTATTTAGTAACATGCAGAATTACGGTGGATAACATGATCAAGTACCAAAGCAAACACGAAAACTGACCCATTTTATTGCTGACTCCTTCTATGAGATTACCACCTTGCACATAATTTTTGACTCTGTCTTGTCCTGATGTCCTTACATACCTGTTTACCACTACTTAACAATTTTCTTTTTCATCCTCTGGCTTGGCTTTGTTGCATGACTCTGATTTAGCTCAAAACATTTCATTTTGGTCCAATGAGTGCTCTACCCAGTTAGGTGAAAGGACAGAAAGGTGACCAACAAAACAATAAAAACAAGAATGGTAATTCTGAGCAATTGAGAGCTATGACTTCTGACTCCAGAGCCTACACAGTAAAATCTTGTCTAGAAACAGAATAATATGTACATGTGTCACGTTTGCTTAATGCCCTCAACACACCTGTCAAAAGTAAGTTCTTTTTGTTTCCATAAAAATAAGTAAATGAGATAACTCTTTAGGACCGCTTGTCACAAAGACTGCATTCTGTGAAAAAAAAGTTTAGCATTTAACTGATATTACTGCCTTTCAGGGATTGTAGGATTACAATTTTAGCCACAGTGAAGTTAACCTTTTAATAAAATTCTGATTTAAGACTGCAGTGAAATCTTCATGATTAACAAGACCATAAACTTTCAACGTCTAAGAATTTTTCTGCAGCCTATGGCTTTGTCAGCATTCTACCCACTCTACATCAAGATTTATGTGACTGAGAGAAGATTCTTAAGATAGTGCAAATGCACAAAACCCCCTCCTTTTTTTTTTAAATTTTTTTAATCTGCATATAGCTGATTGAAAACAAACAAGCAAACCAAAAAAGCCAACCAGAACAGGATTTTAGAATCTTAAGTGCAGATCAGAATTTTGTGAAGTTCTCAGTGCAAATAACTACTATTATACACAAATAATAAAATGCATGCTTCTAACAAAAAAATTTAATTTCCATTACGGGGTTTTTTTGGATAAACTTACTCCTAAAGACTACATAAAAATATTATACATAGCATTCCAGGCATGCATGTGTAGCTTTCTACATACTAATACATATTTTGTATGTATGAATATTATATCTAGGTTAGTAACTGGAAACTCTTTAGAAAAATCTTAGAGGGCTTCAAATGCAATTTGTTGTGCAAGCTCCTTAGCACTGGACTGAAGACAGAAAAATTTGATACATAAACAATAATGGGTTTACTAGTGTTAACTCTAGAATTTTCTTTTCAATTCTTAAATAAGATATGCTGTAAAGCTAATCTGGTTCATTTTCCGTTTAGAGAAACAAGGTAATGTTCAAAATCAACATAACCAGGGTCAATTTTGTTAGAATAAATTTTAGTTGCTATACATCACTATCTCTTTAATGCTAATCTGGTGCCTGGAAGTGGAAGAGTTTACAACAGTTTAAAATGTCTCCATGACATTATATCTATCCCACTTCTTGGTGACAAGTTGCTTTGAGCATAATTTGAATCTGGAAAACATCACTATAAAAAGAGTTTCCCTATAATCTTTCCATCTTGATACCTCACGTGCAAGGTACCGAAAACCACAAAAGTTATAATAGTGTGTTGGAAATTCACATTTGACTGATAGACTTTTTGCAAATAATATTTCCATGAAGGCCAGCTGAATCACCAAAGCACGATCACTGTAATTCTGAGATGTCTGCTTGGCTCAGCAATTTTATTACACAGATCAATTTTGCATTACCTCCTCTGGCTGTGAGTGCCTGCAAGTGTTCATACAGGGAGGTCATAAAACATTTATAGGCCTTAGAACGTAAATGGCAGCAAAGAGTAAATCCTCAGTCTGTGGCTAGACATTTGAAAGAGGTTTTTCTGAGAAGTCTGTGGTAAGCATTTGCCCCATTCCACACCCTATAAAATTTTCATTTGCATTTCCTTTACAGGGTTTATTTTTGATTAGTACTTGGGATTCTAAAATATAACTCTAAATTATAAATACACTGAAAATAATATGCAATAATATTATTTGCTTGTTATTAATGTCCCATGTACCAAAAAAGGTGGAAAAATAAACAATGTTTCAGTTCTTCTCTTAGTGATAAAGCCAACAGACCATTAAAGAAGAAAAATTAGAAAGATTAGACTGACAAAGGGTGTATAGTAGAAGTCTGCAAGACAAGTGCTGGTGTACTTCAGATTAAACAGGAACACAAAAATGGTTTATTTCATTTTATTTCACATTGAAAAGTTCATTTTGAGCGTTAAAAATGTTTGGTTTCTTCCTCAATATTTTGTTATCAAAATAAGAATATCTTTTCAGTTAAACATGCTGTGGTCAAGGAGCTTCTGATTAAGAAGTCCATTTGAGGCCTTTGAACTCACATCATGGACACTCAATCCTTTCTGAAAGTCTACAGTATGAAAATAGAACAAAGATTTCAATTTCTGAAACATGAAGCAATTCAATAATGATAAACCCGCAGAATTATCAGGCCCTTGGTGAATGGACATCTTACGTGAATTTTGGAATGGTTTACTAATATAACAAAAGGGATAAATTCGGCTGGATAGAGAGAAGCATTCCTCCTGGCAATCATCAAAAAATAGTTGTGACCTCTCTCACAAATCAATGCTGAAACTATTCTATGAAAAAATGAGAACCAAGGAGAAAATAAAGCATGAAATATTTATACAAATCCAGTGTTTAACCATAATGACACAGCAGTCTGCAGGTAATGTCCACTACACAAAATTCTGTGGGGAAGAAAGTATGAAATAGGGAAGGTAAAAAAGTCAATAACCCTGACAAATTAAATCAGCAGAACATCAAATGCAGTATACATCTTTATTCATGGCAGAGGACTGATATACATATACATGAGAAATCTGAGTAGTCTCTCCTACTGAACCCATGCTTCGACCTCCTCCTCCACAAATGTTAGAAAGCTAAGTTATTAATTCTAAAAACTAGAAAAGTGTTAGTTTTGAATCTGATTATAATCAAATGAATAAGCAGCAGGCAGGTATTCTATGCATATATACATGTTATCAGGCATACATACGTATTTTTATACATATATACACGGAGATGGTTTTTAGAAGCCTTTGGTGTTATAGAATCACACAGTAGCTGAACTTAGAAAGGACCTTTTGAGATGGCTTTGTACAACTCATATACTTTTTTTCACATACCCCATTGCAACTGAATTTCCTTCATCAATACCTAAGCTGCTCCTTTCAAACCACCTCATGCAAAGGAAATAGGGCATTCTTATAATCAAGTGCACAGAATCCAAGAGAAAAAGAATCAATAATTTGCAGTTCAGTTAGAATGACATCTATTAATCTCTAAAGGTCTCATCTGAGTGTCAGTGAATGCTATATGCTGATTTTATAATTTATAATTCTTATATACTTCACAAGTTGAAATAGCATTTAGATGTCTTGCCTTTCTATGATATTGAAAATTGAAATCTAATATCCAAAATACCTATTTTTCCACAACAAATCAATAAAAATTCAGAACCTTTAACCACAGCTTGAGTTTGACCTTAGAAATTGCAAATGAAACCTTGAATATCTCTGCAGCGCAGGTACTGGAAATATATGCAAATACATAAATGTAGGAGACAGAATATATAATTTCTCCCCTTACCAATACCAGGGATTTTTGTTTTCTTTCAAATTTGGAACTCATTAAGTCTTACCTGTGTAATGGGGATAAAAGCTACTTGACAAGGGAGTCAATAACAGATTCCATTCTTTGATCCTTGGGGATGTAAATAACAATTACACATCTTTGTTCTTCCATCACCTCCTTCTGCATGAGTTACCATTTCCAGCTCAGCTCCTTACCTCTCTCATCCCAATCCTGTCCTCACTTCGGCTTAATGCTACCCTGTACTTCCAGTCTTTCCCTGCCACCAACCTTTTCATCTCAGTACCTGCTCTTGCTAAGCTCTCTCCAAGGACTCATCAGTTATTTGCCTTTCTGGATTCTGTTCTCTCGTATGGCAGCAAAACAAACATGACACCAAAAGCAAAAGTTTTCGTCAGACCTTTTAAGCTTCCAGATGAAACACTTACAGAGCAAACCACCTTTCACATCACAAAACTGAATGCTACATTCTAAAATTAAAATCTTCATGAATCCATGAAAACTGTAGGTTTAGTTTGGGGTTTTTGTTTGTTTGTTTGTTGGTTTTGTTTGGTTGTTTTATTTCTTTTTATTTCCTAAAACATGGATTTAAGGATTTTTCATATGGAAGACAAATATAAAAAAAGCAAAAACACCTTTCCACCCCTAAGGCCAGTGCAACATCCTTGACAACTTTCAAGACCCTTTTGAGATAGGGAAAGTAATTTCTCGCTGAAATGACCTTTTTGTTTGTTTTAATAGGTAAATGACAGCATTTTCCCCTGTATCTCTTGACATATAGGCTGATGTTTCCAAATTACCTGCTTGTCTAAGAGAAACATATCATATAAAATAAGTAGCTTTAAAATTACACTTAGAAAAAGGTAGTTCAAAAGTATTTCTGCTATTAGAGGTAATGTGGTTATCTGGACCTCCTTAACAATATTGGGTCATATATGATAGATCATAATGTCCTGAGGAAGAGACATGCACCCTAGAAAGGTCTGTGAGCTGAGTTTTAGCACCTTTCAAAGTTAAAGTATTAATGCTTTCTGATTGTGCAATGAGATGATAAAGGTAAGAGTGCAGAAATAATAAAGTATTGTTGCAGAAAAATCTGAAGCAAATAAATGAGTGAAGTTTTCACACTTCTACATTCCAATCCTGAACACCAGAGTCTATATTAAAAAAAAATTATTCCTTTAGTATTAGAAGTGGTAATCTCTACAATTGCTGATTTTGTCCATCACAGCACATCATTCAGATTCTGTACTCATGTTTG
Organism: Origma solitaria; assembly: GCA_013397895.1. Lineage (NCBI taxonomy): Eukaryota > Metazoa > Chordata > Aves > Passeriformes > Acanthizidae > Origma > Origma solitaria. Next base: position 166,368 of record VZRL01004159.1, on the reverse strand, counting down.
TCTCTTAAAAGTGCAGTTCATGTAAAGCATTCAAGATTATAATTAATTTCTACAACCAACACCAAGAGATTGTTCCACATCTAAATGCATCCCCACTTGCTTTTCCTTGAGCAGTGTAGGCAGGGCTTTTTGATCCCTCCAGATTATTTCCACACTTTGTCAAAAATTAGACAGTGGAAGAAGGGCAATGTATGCTTATAACTAACTGAACAAGAACATCATATTTCAGTGCTTTGAGATGAATCACGAAATGCCTGTAACTGTGAGAATCAGGGCAGAATATCTCAGAAAAGCTGCACAAAGTCCGGAGGTGTGGCAATTTTAGTTGCAGACAGTTTTGCTGCAAGAAAATCACGAATGATAACTTATAACACTATATTAAGGTTGCTTTGGTCAAGGCAAGTCTTCTGCTAGTATTTCTTCATTCTTGGTGCCAGATATGATACTCTAGCAAAGGTGGAGTTGGAGTATTATGTATTTGTAGCCTTTGTATCAGAGAGCATTTTATCTGGGATTAAGGTAGTAAACGCATGCACAGGTTTAGGAACAGGAGCTAATTTTTTTAAATTTTGATTTCTGAACTGAATTTTCCAAGAATTTTAGGAACTTTACAGTTATTGTCTGTTTATTGATCTTAATCTGATACAGGCATATTAGCATTAACTATTTCTTCAGTTGCAACAGTAAAATCATAACGCCACTGCAATTCACACATGGAAGATGTGTCATGTTACCAAACAATTTCATGAGATAACAAAGAAATAACATTTGGCTCTGAATTGCAAGTGGATGTCAACAGTCTTAGTTAATTCAGTAGACAAAGAAAAGTAAAAAGGATGAATGATGACTCATGAAGCTACTATTTCAGCAATTGGAACAAGTTGATAGGAGGCATATTTTGATATTGGAGGAGGCATGGAGACATGGTTGAGAAAGAAGCATCTTCCCGCAGAATTTAACTTCTTCTCTTTCCTAAACAAAGCTTTCCTAAACAAATTAACCCAGTCTTGCTCCCTTTAGAAATTACCAAAGAATATCAAGTCACATGTGGTGTTTTCTGGGGAGAGGAAAAAGAAAAGACATTTAAGAAATATTTTATAAACAGTAGCAAGGATTGGCAAATAAGTTGAAACCTGAATGAGGTTTCATTGTCATTGCTCATATTGCATTTTAACTTCCTCATAGTTACTGCAACATGAAAATAAAATTATTCCACAGTATTTTTATGAACACTATATTACCTTTTTTCCCTTCCTTTGGTTCACTTGTGTGTTACTTTCAAAAACTCTTACCTGATATGAATTTATCTCCAATCTACCTTGTTAGGTTCACGTTGATTATATAGAAGGATTTCCATTAATTCTCTTCCTTTCAGATTTTTTCCAACCAAAATACATAATAATAAGGCAATACCAAACACGTATTTTGGGGAAATCTACAAGTAACACTAAATGGAAGAGCAGTTTTTGCTTTTTCTTTAGCTAACCACAAGTAAGTGGGTTCTGTCTTCCATTTAGTCTGATATTTTCTTATTTTGTATTGTGCTCTCTTTTTTGTGTGTCAGTCTTTCCTTATGACTCATGCATGCATTTTTTGGATCCTGTGGCTAAGCCTTCATCTTATTCAGCATTTTATGACATAAAATGTTACCGTATAGAAGCAAATACCATGAAATACCATAGAGACAACAACAACAGCAACAAAAAATGTTACTTTTGAAACCGATAATAAGAAAACTCCAAACTCTAATTTGTGTTTCTTTTAAACGTGTTCCCTGGAGGGTAAATAAGATCATCATAAAATCTCTTCTTGAAGGCTCTTGAACATATTTCTACCTCTAAACTTTTATTTACTTTCTGAACCAGGAGATATGTGAAGTGAACATGAAAATCATATTGTTCTGTGGACTTCTCTAACATGGTTTACCTACTCCTAGGCAAAAACAAAATATTCTTATTTATACACACATATTTATACACACATATTATCTTAATTTTCTTTCTGAAACAGTGACACTGACAAAAGGGGTATTCTAGTAGCCAAGTAATGACTTTTTGGGTGAAAGTATGGCCATATGTCTTCCAAGGAATTCTGACCCTGTGGCTTGTATCTACTATTTTCCTGTGCTTCAAGACGAATGTTAGGAATTAGCTTCCCTGGTCATTCACTGTATTGTCATCCAGAAACACTGTTGAATTGGCAATGTTTATACAATTCTTGAGTTATCTACTCCGTGGATGACGCAAGCTGTGGTACAGCCAACAAGCATAAACATATCAGTGTAAACAATAAAAGAAAATTCTCTCAAGTTCAAGTTGTGCGGGCATGAAAATTTTAAATACAAAAAGCGAGGGGAGCAGGAATCTAATTCTTAATGTTCCAAACTAGTGACTGCAACAATGCTTTACTGAAGAGAAAACGTCAAGAGACTAGTTAGCATATAATGAGCTAAAACCCACTCAAAGTATAGAAATTATTTTCTGACTTAGACTTGTATATATTGTTCAGTATCCCTCAAAGCATGTCATTTTTTTGTACATAATGGGTTTCATTCTGCCTTCCTCCTATTCCACAGCAGATCTTGTCAGTAGTCCAAGCTAAGAGAAATCCTATGCAAGCCTGACATTGCACACCTGGGGTGATGTTACTTGGGATTCATTAAATACTGCGCCGATGCAGCTATTTTTAGTCTTTAAAAAGGTTATATACGTCTGATGACAGCTTCTACATCTTGTTCTGTAATGCATCAGAAAAGAAAATAATCTGATTTCTTTCTTCTTTCCAACTTCATTTCTAGGAACATGAGCTACAGGTGATAATATCTCCTATCATTTATATGATTTAGCATAATTGTACATGAAAAGTTTATGCCTCATAAGACAATACCATACCAATTATCAAATAGCTTTACATTATGATATACTAAAATATATACAAAAATTATTAATAAACTCATGAAAGTCAGGTAAATGTTAGCAATGCAAGTGAACAATCTTATGTTTCTTATGCATGAAAAATCTCATGTCATCTATTTAAGCAAACAAAGCATTTTACTAGATAAGCTGGAGAATAATTCCTGGACAGGTTAAGTTTGTGTGACTAGTATGTACATATTTCTCTTTGTGAAATTTAAGGTGCTAATTTAGTCATCTAGCTCACATGCTAGTGAGGCCAAAGCATTGTGTCCTGTGTATCTGTGCAGGGTGTCATCACTATTCAACCTCCCTCCCCAGCTAATACAATTCAGCCTTACCCAAAGTCAGTCTGCGCGAGAAAATGTTGTTTCCTACTAAAAAGGTCTGACAAGTTTTTCAGTAAGAGTGATAACTTTTGAGCAGGGACTAGTAGTTTGCAACTCTACTTTGGAAGATTATTTCTTTTTTAGAAAGTGAAAATTGAAATTCCTGTATAAATTTGCTAATGCAAAGATACAAAGCTTTCTTGCTCTTTTTGTACATGTGACAGCTTCAGACACAGATTTAGGATAAACAAAGCTGTCACTTTTACTCTCTTATTAGACATAGGCAGATTGAAAGAAAGAGAATAGCTCAATTTGAATAAAAGCAAAGGAAGAAGGCTGCTCTGGAAAGACTACCAGAATTACTAGGAACCTAGGAACTCCAGAGAGAAAGGCTATCAGAAGGAATGGATAACACCTCACAACAGTGGAAAAACATGCCTGAGGAAGAGTTGATGAGGTTAGAAGGAAAAGAAGCAGGGAGGAAGAGATAACCCCAAACTGTCTATATAAGTAGGAGACTGACCCTGGCTGGTACCCTTTTCCCAGCATAATTCCTTACAGAAGCAGCAAAAATGCAGAGGAAGCAGACTGAAATAAGATATATCAGTTCTTGCATCTATTTCCACTAAAAAAAAATTAAGATTTAGGCTAATCCTAACCTAATTTAGGATAATCCTAAAAATAGGCTTCTTCAATCTTGTGACTCCACACAAATTACTGTTGACATGGACTTGAGACTAATTGGGAATAAAGGAGAAACAACTGCAAAATTCTAATTAAAAATACCCCTCTTTCATATTCTCTATGCTATAAACGACATGTCAAACTTTGTTTTATTCGTGGCATCCCTCTAACTTGTGCTACCTAGCATCTAAGAGCCCTGTTAAGAGCTGATTCAAAGAAACAGCAAACAATAACTGCGTATCTGTACATTTGTTGATAAAGGAATAAGCAAAGGGGAATATATTTAAGAGATTAAGGAAGAGGCAGATACTCTGTGCAGGAATAAGAAAAAGTTCTGTGATTACAGGCTGCAAGTATGTATTTCAGTGAGAGACTGGGCTTTCTCCGTGTCACTGACTTTGTCCTCAACTTGTCACTGAATTCAAATGTGAAAATGTTGTTGGCAGATTTAGTGTAGATTCACCTGGGCAGCAACAGTGGAAAGGGAGGAAGAAATACCAAACAAACTCAGTCTATCACGTCTCAGTTTTTTGTTAAATCTCTCAATTACAAAACTAACGTTTACTTTCTCCAGATTTATAGAATCACAGAATCATAAAAACATTAAGGTAGGAAAAGATCTTCGAGTCCAATCATTAACCCAGCACCTCCATGGGCATCGCTACACGATGCCCCCAAGTGCCACACCCACACTCCTTTTGAATACTTCCAGGGATGTGATTTCACCACTTCTCTAAGCAATCTATTTCAATGCCTCACCACTCTTTCAGTGCAGAAATAATTTCCAGTATCCAATCTAGATATTTCCTGGTCAAGTTGAGGCCATTTTCCCTTACTTCTGTCTCCTTTCAGGTAGTTGTAGAGAGTGATGAGGTCTCCCCTGAGACTTCTTTTCTTTAGGCTAAAAACCCCCAGTTTCCCTAACCACTCCTCATCAGACTTGTGCTCTAGACCCTTCAGCAGCTCTGTTGTCTTTCTCTGGCCTCACTCCAGTACCTCAATATTTCCTTGTAATGAGGGACTCAGAACTGAAAACAGAGTTCCAGGTGTAATCTCACCAATACTGACCACACAATTTCTGATACAGGCCAGGATACCCTTGGCCTTCTTGGCCACCCGATGGGTTTTTTTCATCTTCTAATGTGTTTGAAGAAATACAGAAAAATTATGTAAGTTGGAAATACAGGTAGGAATCAGAAATGGTTACAAAGGCTTTTTGATATGTGGGACAGATGTTTCTTCAGAAGCTTGAGTTCTTTAACTCATTTTTTGCAAACACAAATGGATGAACCCATGACATTCATCCTGTGGTTTATCAGCATAAAATTTTCTGGTGGAACTTTTAGTCTCTAAATATATATTGATGGCCTTTGACACTAGCCTGCCCTTCTTTTGATGCACTCCTCAGGACTTGTTGGCTGCTCACCCCAGCTCCACTGCCAGCTCATTAATTCAGTTTCTGGCTGAGTTGCAACAAATGCAGAGGGTTAAAGCTTGCAAATCACTGATTCATTCCCATTCTCATCTATATTTTTTTTTTTTCCTTCTTCCTTAAAAAAAAAAAAAAAGCACAATAAATTACTTTTGAAGTATTTATTAGCTTTTTCTTTTTCAACACTGCAATTGCTCCTTGTGGCCAAGTTTATAATTAATAGCTACGCAACATAGTTCCTTTTTCTGCTCTGCAGAAAAAGAAACATTTATTCAAATTATAAGACACATGCGAGTTGATTTCAGTGATTCAGGTCAGTATGAAACCTCCAAATGCACAGTTAATTTCAGCTGTTCCTACTGAGCTGTCAGTACATCTTATCCCGAATGGAAGACATTTATCCCACTGTGCTCCTGGCAGGATACATACATTCCTTAGATGCTTCATTCCTTACTTCTTTAAAAGGCAACTGTCATCATAAATAGTGAGCAACCCCATCTCTTCTGGGAGATGAGTGTGCTTGACCAGGAAGGTGAAATAAAGATAAAATTAGCATCTGTTTTCTTTTCTCAGATAGTGTACAAAAAAAGGAAAGTTTCCCCCCCGCTAATAAACCATGTGGATTGTCACAGAGCTGTCAGTGTGAAATTAGTTGGATTTGTCTGGGAGCAGGGTAAAACAACACTCTATTCTTTTGGTAACTTCCTCATAGTTCTATTTTTGCAATATAATACCATTCCTTTAAAATGACAAATAAAAAATAATTTAAAAAAAAAAAAACCAAACCAAACCAAAAAACACATAATGCAAAACAAAACAAACCCCAAACCCACCAACCAACCAACCACCTAAACTTTCCAAGCATTTGATGTAACAATAGTTAGAGTGCCCATGCTTAACAACACTAGTTTCTTCGTACAGCTGAATATATGAATTTTTATGCTCCTAACCTTTCTACGGTGTATCTAGTAGAAAAATCAGCACTAGTATTTTCAGACACTTGAAAATAATAAACCAAACATGTATTTCTAAGATATGTTTGCTTGGATTTAGTGCACATGAATGATAAGGAAATGAGCACAGTCAGATCAAAACTAAAGATCCCGCTGTTTCCACCACAAGCATCATAAACTGAATCTTTAGACAAAACAAACTGGAAGCACAGCCTTGAAAAAATCAGTCAAAAAATTAAATTCACCTAAGCTTCAACAGCAGGTAATGGGAGTCAGAACTGAAAAATGAGTTAGTTAAAGCTATCAGATAAAGCCTTCAACACTAATTATCAGGCAGTACCTGAAGATGTAGAGAATGTCATATGTATAATGTCTGCAGGTAAACATGAAAATTGTCAGTAACTTTTCATTTATGGGTACAGTTAAGATGTTATGGCAATGGCAGGAAAGGTGTTTTGAGTATTATTTGTGACATTTCAGATAAATAGAGCTTTGAGTTATGAGAGGCTGTTAATTGTGTATCATAATCTTTTAATTTATACAATTCACATTTTATACATTATATGTCAAAACCAGATAATTTCAGATAATTCTTTTTTCTCATCAAAATAATGGTGTTCCTTCATTTTCCCCTTACATTTTCCCTTTCAGATTCTGCATTGTGCCCATAAGAATTTCTCTCCTATCACACTTTTTCACACTAAGACATGGACATCACACATCTGTCTTTCTATCTATCTCCTCTTCTTTTGTCTGTCTTGAAGAACTAGCCTCCAATATCTCTAATATTTCTCCACCTATCCTCCACTCCCACCAACGGCTGAAGTGCTGTTGAAGGCAGCGTTCACTTCTATCCCATTTGGGTCTTCCTGGAGGGTGAAAGAGAAGTGTGTGAGGAAAGACATTTCTTTTTCCTTTTTTCTTGTCCCCTGGGAAGAATTACTATAAATCTTCCCTTTGCTTTCATGAAATAAATGCTAATTAATTTTAACATCCCCTACAGAAAGGGGGTTGTTCCAAACTACTCAGTGACACCTTCCACTTTTTGCCTGTCAGCGTCTTGCTCCTAACTGTCATCACTTCAATTCCTGTAATTGGACCTAAAACAGAAAATTATAAAAACACAGTGGAAGAAAGACAAAAATAAAGTCTTTTTGTTATCTGTTCTTAAACCAACTCCAGGGCAAAAATTTTCAGTCAACAAACAGAACCACTTTACTGCCCTAATGCAGGAATAATCCTTTGAATAAAATCAAACACAGCTCTGTAAAATGGAGAATCCTCCTAAGATGTCTTATACCACATGAGCAACCTTTCCCCTGGTGGTACTGGGAGACACTGGAAAATAGCTACTGTCCATATTAGTATGCTCAAGCAAATGAGCAGATGACAGTTAGAAGTCAGTCCTGCTGAATAACAAAATGCTCCATAAATATGGAGCACAACCTTGGGTCCAGGTAAAAATAAAGGAACACAAGAGGAGCTTTCGTCAGAGAATTAATAATAAGGCAGATGGTCCTTTGGCTTACAGGGTCACTTAACAGATAATAGCATTGTCTAAACTGGGCAATGCTGCAAATATCAGAGTGACTGACATACTTGTCAAAGAGCAGCAAGGAAAGTTTTACTTCCTTCCATGGAATTCTACTTACTAAAATCTAGGGGTTCCTTTTTTCCATACTTTGTAGCACAGAGTGTTACTTGAATATCAATTCTGATTTCACTAGTAAACCATATACACAAGGCATCTCTGTAACATGGACTGCAGCTAAAGCTATCTTCCCTTGAACCTTTCAGGGATAAATTGTTGAAATAGAAAGACAAGTGAATTTACAAGATTTTGATTATATTCTTTTCTTGTGTTAGAGTTTTAGAGAATTTTCTATAAGAAAAAAACCTGCCTTCTCCACTGTACTCTGCCGCTTCCATATGAATGCTGGACCTTTGCTACCTTTCACTTCATTGCCACCATAATAACATCTTGAATAAGCATAAGAAGTTTGCATTCTGATTTAAGACCGTTTGACTGTGATTTCTCTCATACTCTAATCTTGCTAAAACACACACTTAAACAAACAATTTCTGTAACTAATCAGTAGATATTGCACTGTCTCTCAAACATTTGCTGAATAATTTGGTTTTTTCCAGATTGTATATTTTCCACTTATAGTAGTATTTAATTTGACAATAAAAAAGTGGAACTCTCTCACTTGAACTTTTATTCCTCAGCCTCGTTGTGATTTTCTCCCATGCATCTAAGTTGCTCTTATTTCTCTCAGTTGTCAACACGAAAATCCTACTTAATCTAATTATCATTTAAATTTCCAATCGTTTTGTCTCTTGAAGTACGGTCAGAGAAGAAATTCCCATAAGCTCAACTATCTGACACTCCTCATACCTGATTATTTTCCTCTCACTTATACTCCTGAGTCCACAACACGTTTCAGAGATTGCACTATGCACTATGCTAGAATAGAGTAGCAGAATAAAAGGGAAGTTAACTGAAATTAGAATCAAAGCCACAAAAGGTAAAAAATTTAAAAAATTTTAAATTAATTAACTTTTAATTTCTACTAACAACATATTTTAGAGAATTCAGCTCCAAAAAGTCTGTCCCTTGGAAAAACTGTACCAATATAGAGTGTGAACAATTTTTCAGAACAGAAAAACTGGACAATGGAAAAAAATATTCAGAAGAAAGATACGCTGAAATTAGCAGAGTGTAACAAAAATTCATAATCATATACAGCTAAAAAAGTTTGTCTTCTATCCTCATAACCCACCTTCAAAGTTGATCAGTATGTGTTAGTTCACAGGGAGGTGGGTGAAAAATAATGGGTATATTTTTAATTTGAAAATTTTACCGTAATACACAAAAATGAAGACTTTTTTGTCTTACAAAGATCAAGACAGCTCTAAAGTCACTCTTCTTTCCTTACGCCAAGAATTTTTAACAGAGGTGGCACAAAGTCCCCTAATTTGAGTACAAGACCCATTTTTTTTCTTATTGTAGGTAGTAAATCTCAGTTTGCAACAAACATCTCCTGAAAGATTATTTTGATTTTTGTTTTCCCCTTAAATTTTATTTTCTTTAGCTATTGATGTAACACATAATTTAAAGACCACATTTGTCACTCAAACCTATACTCTGGGCAGAACCATGAACTTCCACCTCTCATTACTTCTCATTTCATTGTCTATTTTCCTTATATTTTGCAGCACTTTTTGGTGGAAACTTCTGGAAATACAAAAATTTCTTATTGCCTCTCTGAGGTCAAAAACTTATAAAGCAAAACATTTGGTAAAAAGAAGCTAATCAGATGCTTATAACCACTCCAGTTATAATATTTAAAAAATTTATTTTAAAAAAGGAAATTATAATATTTTAAAATTATAATATAAAAATTTATATTAAAATATAGAACATTAAAATATCATAATTTTATTAAAAGGTGTAATATTTA
>VZRL01004159.1:128471-156417 GCA_013397895.1 Origma solitaria | reverse complement strand
CAGAAAAGTTATTTTGTAACAGAAAGTATAATCCCTGTGTTTCAAAGGATATGGTAGGAAAAGGTGTTTCTTACACAATCCTCTGATATTTCTGGCGCTGTCAAGGAGATAATACCAGTGGAGGTAAATCAATGACCTAATGCGCTGGAGTAGTATTTGCATCTATAGTAGATTTTTGCATGGCTAAGCCAAAAGGTAGCAAAAGGACAGTACCTAAAACACAAAAAAGTACATAAAAATTATAGGCATACCAGAAAAAAAATCACCACAGAATTGAAAAAACCCAGTGTTCAGCTACAGTCATATTACAATGTAGTGTATATCAAGGTGAGCAGAAGTAAGGAGAGGGTGGGTGAATGGAGAGAAAAAATCAGACAGCTCATTATTAAGTGAAAAGATTAATAAAAACAGGCTATATTTTATCAAAGCTTCTTAGTTTATCAATCAATTCAAATGAGACTCTTTCCATTACAATGAGAACAGTCAGCCTAAAATTATGACCACTGATTGATGGATTGAAAGTGGATTAATTTTAGGATAGTAAGAAAAGCATAAAATGACTACTCCTCTTTGTTAACCCCCTGAAGAACTGACAGAACTACTGCAGTAAAATGAAAAAAGAGAAAGGAGATTGGGAATATGAATCTTTCTTTTTTTGAAGGGCCAAAATATATATTCTTGAGGAAAATACAGTTTAATGCTTATTTCTTCCAGATTAAGTCACTCATCAGTATTTATCACAAATATCTATCAACCACAATTTCACAGCATGGTACCCTTCACTCTGTACATGTCAATGACATACATATAATTTTGTTGTCATGCTCTGACAAATAGGTAGATCTAAGGTAATTTAGATCATTGTTTCCATTTCCTGATATTGATTTGCCTTAAGAAAGACGAAACAAAAAATAAATAAAATAAATTAATTTTATTAGATTTTACATATCTAGATGCATGCATATACACATTTTGGACTGCCAGCATAATGTCAGGACATGAAACAGGGCCTCACACTGGGCATTTCAAGTTAGAACTTTGGTCTTCGCCAATAATGCTTGATGCCCATTGACCACATAGTGGTCTTTCGGCAGCCTCCACTCATGCCACAGTCTTCCATGGGCATTATGCTTGCTCACACATCCTTCTCCCTCTCCGACTAGTGCTCAGGTCCCAGATGATGTGTAGTTTAGATGGAGAGCTTGCCAAATGCTTCAAGTATCAAATTATGCTCAGAATTCAACTGTTTGTGTATCTTATTAGACAGCAGGAAATCTTTGGAAAACTCATGGGTAAAAACCAAAGAGGTCGTTCTGATATTTTCAGACATTGTTTTCGGTTTTAACTGTTCTTATTGACAGGATGATTATGGCTGTTCACAGGGCACCAGCAAAGCGACCACATGTATACACTTTGCCACCAGGACAACAACCCGTCAAATCATCTGACCTCCCAAAAAATATCCATTTGTTAACTTCTACTATGCATTCATAAGGTACAAAGTCTTTTGCACTCTAGAGTAGTCTTCAAATTCAACCTTATTAGAGTTTCTTGAATATAAACAGGTAGCGTAAAAATATAACCTGTAATTTGTTTATAGTTTTATTAAAGCATCCTTTCTCTGTTTATTACTTTTTCAAATGCAATAGCAGAAATAAAAAACAAATACAACAGATGAAGCATAATAGATGCACTCTGTGATACTATGGTTGAATATGTTTTAATTTTAATGATAAGAAGTGTTTCAAAAGATTTAATTTTTGTTCTTAAAAATCATTTTCACACTAAATAAAAGCAAACAAATTTAGCTGTATTCAGATCTCTTTCGAAAATATTCTACTGGGTAATTTGGCTTCTGAGACTGAATAATACTAAAGTAAAATAACCACATGTATTTTACAGTTTAGAGATAGAAATACTTCTTGTACATCTTGTGTTTCATCAGGTACATATTTAAAATTGAAGTGTTGATCCAAGCCAATCACAAATAACCTTCAAAATAAACTCCTTCAATCAGGGAAGTCCCTGCAGCTTGGGAAAATGCTGTGAGCAAGGTCAAGAACTTGCTGCTCGTAGGATCTGACAAATTTAGGATCTGACTAGAAAAACAAGTGCCTTTAGAAAACTAATGACATGACTCTTAACACCTGACCTGTGCTGTCAGCTCTCTCAGTTCTATCAGGGACTGGTAAGACATTTAAGGAGCTGATTGTTGATTAATTCTACAAGACCAGATGCCAAAACCTGCACTCTGGTCACAAAAATCCCATGCAGCACAACACATTTAACAACAACCAATGGCTGCAAAGCTGCCCAGAAGAAAAGGATCTGGGGTGGCTGGTTGGCCATGACCATGGCCATAGTTGACTGAACATGAGCCAAGAATGTGCCCAGGTGGCCAAAAGGCCAATGGCATCCTGACCTGTATCAGCAACAGTGTGGCCAGCAGGATTAGGACAGAGACTGTCCCCCTGCACTTGGCACTGGCCCCACCTTAAATCCTGCGCCCAGTTCTGGGTCCCTCAGTTCTGGAAAGACACTGAGGTGCTGTAGGAAGTCCAGAGAAGGCAGTAGAGCTGGGGAAGAGCCACAGAAGCTGATGAGGAGCCGCTGAGGGACCTGGGGGTGTTTAGCCTGGAGAACAGAAGGCTCAGTGGAGGTCTTACGTCTCTCGACGACCACCTGAAAGGAGGTTGTAGCCAAACGGGGGCCAGTTTCTTCTCACAGGTAACAAGTGACAGAACAACAGGAAACAGCCTCAATCTGCACCAGGGGATGTTCAGGTTTAACATCAGGAGGACTTTCTTCCCTGAAAGGCTTGTCAAGCACTACAGCAGGTTGTCCAGGAAGGTGATGGGGTCACCATCCCTGGGGGTGTTCAAGAAGTGACTGGGTGTGACAAGTCAAATGCCATGGTGTACTTGACAAGGGGGTGATTGATCAAAGGTTGGACTCAATGAACTTGGAGATCTTTTCCAATTAAATGATTCTATGATTCTATTCTTTATTTCTTCCTTACCACATTTCACAGACTTAATGCTATGCTCCTAAGACTGCTTTCTCTGAGTTCTAGACTACCAGTAGACAGACAGTATTGGTACTTCCTGACATGGTATCTTTTGATTATACCTACTAGGAAAGCCTGTTTTCAGTCAAGATCAGATTTAAGTTGAAAAGAACATAGAAGATGAAGCAGTCAAGGCTGCAACACTCAAAACATAATTCGATATGCACCTCTGTGAAAAGAAGGTCTTCATTTATATAATGAGAAAAAAATGAAAAGAGCAAACCATGTACATTTCTAATTCCAAAGAGGTCCTTTAACTGTGACTATGACTACTACCTGACGGCTACAACAAGAACAGAAAGAAAATCTAGCTGCAAAAACACATTAAATCTTACTTTCATTTCAGAGACCAGATCATCAAATCTTCTGCTGACAGTTTCTGGTATAGTTTCAGAAACATGTGTAAGGTTTTAGACAGACAAGTCCCTTTATTTGTTTTGAAGGGAGCTCTGTATATAAATTTCTATGCACCAGGCAGAAAATAGATCCCTTATGTTTAACAAATCATATCACTTACTTTTAACAGAAGTCATGTCCCAACTACTCATACACTCTGTAAACCTATCACAATCACTTAGTCACAACACCTGACTATATGCCTTTTCAAATGTTAATTTTAGCCATTCTCCTTTATATACAAGCTATTAAAAAGTTGTCTTGAAGGTCAGTGAGGGACTAATAAAGAAAAATGCAGAAAAGCTGGAAGAGCTTGTGTTCAGAGATACATGAAGCATTTCAATCAGTTTTCTCAAAGAGCTTACCATTTAACTCAAAGGTGAATATTTTTGCCATCTTTAAATGTAAGTTTTCATTAAGACTACAAATACAGAGGTCTTTGCACAGCACTTCCCCTAGTCCTTCCATTAGACGTATCAGAGAATGCCAAATGATCCTCTAATTGAATCAGTGGCAATTAGATTTGACATTTTCCATTTTCCTAAAGCTAAAATGCATGCAGTTAAATACCCTATGGACACAAACAATCAAGCAAATAAAATAAACATATTTCCTTCATTTATTTGTTATAGAAGGAAAAAAAGTAAGACCTGGCTATGTGACCATCTTTGGAAAATTTACTGAAAATTTTATCAGAAATTTTTATTTTTACTAATATCTAGCATTGCAAATATTTTCAATTGGCAAACTTATTTGAAAGAGAAAAGAGTTCTAACAATAGTTACCTGCTGCTTCTATAGCAAACATCTCATATTCATCTCTTGCCCTTGAGCTCTTACTTAATGGTGCCCTCTGGCCTTAAACATCTCTTTCTCCCACCCTCCTGAAGCGGAATATTTGTCAATCACAGTAGTAAAAAACCTTTCATAAAGTGTACTAGTTCTCTGAAGGCTGACAAACATGTAAATTCTTGTTTAGCCTCTGCACCAATTCTTGACATTTTGATTAATAACTCAAATGGGCTGGGCACATTTGTCCTTCTTCCAGTTAACCCATCTACCTTATTATTAGCCTCATAACGGCTGGCTTACATAAACCCTGCAGAAAACCCTATTTTGTCCATCATTTAGCTAAAAGTTTTCCATTAGCCCTAAGACAAGGAGCATAACCTTTTTACCACGAAGAAATGCAATGACTCATTCTAGCCACCTATGCAGTGTGGTTGAGACAGAACCAAGTGTTTATGCCAAGATACCCTTCTTAAACATGAATAATTCATTTGCATTGCAAACATCCACCTTACATCCAGTCTGAACCTCCAAAAATTGCAAGAACTGTTTATTGGAACCTTAATCAAAATAGTCTTCAGCAGCATTTTTGCAATTTCTGTATCATTTTTGGATGCAGTTTAAAACTTAGTTCTTGAAAGGTTCCTAGTTTATTTTAGCAAGTCTTTCATCCACTTCTCTTATTTGTTCCTCTTTGGTCCACTTTTGTACTGTAAATGTTGGAGCATTGGTCTTCCTTTACAAAAACCTTTACCAAATACTCATATTTTTTTCCACTCAGTGTCTCATTTTAAATGTTAGAAGGGAACGTATCTCCTCTGTTCATTCACCCTTATTTATTTTGTTGAGAAGTGGTAGAAATAGATATATAAATTTATTATTTAACTCTTGCTAAACAGTCTAATCCTGGAAAACAGACACAGAATACCCTTGAAAATCTATCTATAAGCCATATGAAAATCACTTTCTTTTTTTCTTTTCCTTTTTTCTTTTTTTTTTTTTTTTTTTTTTTTTTTGAATTCAATAAAAAATTTATTAATAATACAATAAAAAACCTTTTTTTTTTTTTTTTTTCTTTTTTTTTTTTTTTTTTTTTTTTTTTTTTTTGCTATTGTGAATGCAATAAAAAATCTAGAACTCCAAATCAAGCACTTTTCAGGATGAACAATGAGTCTGAAAATGAAGCACAGGACTTGGGAGGGTTCTATAGACCTAATTTTTTTATTTCTCCCTATGTCATTTACATACCATGTGATTGTGGGTAATTCACCTTTTCTATATTCTTGCACTAAGGCATTTCTCTACCTGCGCATCACCAACAAAATAACATAATTTAAAAGAGTTCATTGTTAAATACTTGGTTTTATTCCTAAAATGAAGGAATATTACCTCTAGTTACAACTAGTCACAGAAATTGAAATCACACTGGCCTTATATGACCTATTCACTTGAAATGTCAAAGTAAATCCAGGCATATTTTAGGAAAATATAAATTCTTTCCACTGAAAAAAAAAAATCTATGTTCAGAGTTTTTTGTGTTTCAATTCTACCAAAATCATTAAATACCCTCAAGAAACTACACATTCAGGTGAACATGTATATGAAAGAAAAGTTGTTGAATGTAATAATCTTACGATTTGCAATCACAACCAAGAATTTTACAGAATTTTAGAGAGATAGGTTTTGTAACTCAGCTCTATTTTTTTTTCTAAAGTGTAGTCCATACTTACAATATATAAATACCTTCTTTTATTGATATCATTGCATAATTTTCCAGATTTTGAATGAAAATAAGAAAAAAAATTTATGAATCTTGGACATCAGAAAGGATGACTCTTGTCTAGGAAAATGTAACTTTTTGACAAGCATCAAAGTTCTGAGATTCCCACTTTCAGAAGTTATATTCCTAAAAGTACAAGCAAAACCTATTCTGTAAGAGAGTTAATTTTAAAACTTGCCCTTTTTTGATCTTTTTAGAAAAATCTAAAAAATGAATGGCAGGTGTAGTCTGGCCTTACACCAAACTATAAACAGAATTAGATCATCAGCATGAGGAAATGTTATCCTCCTTGGTCATTAATCTGTATTTCATTAATCAGATTTGAAGCTGCGATTTTGCTTGTCTGTCTCTGGACGGTCAAAAAATCAGCAATAAAGATGACACTAAGCAGATATTTGGGCTTAAAACTATGGAGTCATTATATGGATTCCCCCTAATAAGGATGTCTTTAATTAATTCTGTTTTTTCTGGGGAACATTAAAATGATACAATGTCATAATCTTACTAAAAATATGGTGTGTATAAATGGGCACTGCTTCTTCTAACGAATAGTGCTAAAGCAAAACCTCAGTGCAGCACATTTTATGTTTTCTTTTTTCTGACAGTTTAAAAAGTAAAAGATATGCAGCGACCAAGTAAATAGATGTAAAAAACATTTCTGTTAACAGAGCTTTTGTAATTTTGAGACTGGCATAATATATATCCTTATAAGATATATTTTTATGGCTCTGTAGTTATAGTACCATATCAATATTGGAGCAGGTGTCAATATGCTCTGACTGTAACTAATGAAGCACTCAACCTTCGTATTTTTACAGAATGTATTTTTATTCACCTTATGCAAAATACATAAAATATTTAATGGTATTTTGCACAAATCTGACCACTTAAAATTCAGTGAACACCTTGAATGAAACACCTAGTTTCATTCAACGTGACTAAACACACTACATAATATTGTCAGACACCTTTGTTGTTAACACTGTGTTAAATGGCAAGGAGTGGAGAAAAACTAACTTGCTGACACCATCTTTTTTGTATCAATGAGATAAGGACAAAAGAGTTTTTGCAATGTGTAAAACAGTAACTTAATGTACCAGAAATTATGTATCAAAGGAGTAATTAAACATAGAAGGTAATGGTTGAGTTACCTAAAAGTGCATTTCTACTCTATAAGATTGCAAAAAATAATATAGCACGTGCATGTTTAGTGATTTCCAGATTTAGCTTGCTTTTGTGAATTCCCTTGTAAAGGTTTTTTTTCTGCTCTTGCATTCTCCTGCTACCAGTTCATAAAATGCAAAAACTAATCATAAAATTTTGTCAGCTTTTTTGGCTTTGGTTTAATTTGAGTGGGATTTTTTTAATATGTGTTTCTTTTTTTTTACCTTTCTTTTCTCTACAAGAAGAAAGCATGAATGCCACTTTTTCTTCTGCCTTGCAACTCTGCCCTTTAAGTTTCAGCTTACACAGGCAAGCAGACTATACGGACACCTGTCACTGTCACCAGTGTGGTTCCATGTTAGGCTTAATTATCCAAGCCTTTATTACTCCCTATATGGGATTCTAGATCCATGAGACTAACAAACCACGGCCAAGCTGGAAATGAAGCATAAAGAAAAATCATCAATATCTGATGCAAGATATATTCTCTCTGGACAATTTGGTGATAATAAATTTCTAAAAACTAATTTGTGACTAAAGTAACTGTTGACATGCCACCAGGTAACAACAGAAAGCTAATGGAAATAGTAATGGGATTTAGAGATATAAAAGAACTGTTTGTTTTATTCCCTCCTGTGGTCATGTATAAAGTCGACTTCCAAATGTCTGTTACTGCTGTGATGAAACTTAATCTTGCTTGTGGTGAGAGAAGACAATTGGAAGGAGATATTTTCTGGCCTTGGTGATACTTGAACATGTAATGCACTTGAAAAATTCAGCTTGCAGAGGTATAAAACCTAAACAAAACAACTCCTCCTAGTAGAGCATACAAGGAAACAAATAAAATTAAATCATTTTAGTTTTCAATGTCATTAATTAAGATATTTAAATCCTGACATTGAGAAATCAAGCTTTCCTTTATAATAGTTACATTTGAACTCATAGGAATCAAAACCTGCTCACTAGGAAAGCCACTTTATTTTATTTCTTAATGTTCAAAATAATTACTCTGTAGTCCTGATACCTGTTACCCAAAAAAAACCCCTTCTATTTTATGATCTCTGAGTTATAAATTTTTCCAAAACAACATGATAGTCAAGGCACCAATTCAGCAGATACTAGATTTGAGCACAGGGATAATCTTGCTTTCTTTTATGGGACTTGACAGTTGATGTGTCATTCAGGAATATTATCTAGCAAATAGAAGTTTTCTTTTGTAACATTTCCACAGTTCAGAAGTATAATTATAGATTCAATCTTAGATTAATAAAACACATTCTTAAAAGAATGGCACTTTCAATTAACTTTTGTATATTAGAACAAAGTTTGTGGAAATATTAATCCTTGACCAGTACCTTGTACCAGGACTGGTTCAGTACCTTGACCTGAACCACTTCTTCCCTGATGCTGAAGCACATCTCTAGGTTCACGTGTATTTACACATTCTGTATTCAGCTGGTTACATGCAAGCACCAATTTGAAAATACAAATTGGGAAATCTGAAGGAAGAATAAACCTTGAAATAGGACAATCAATTTAAATATAGATCTCTGCATTATTGTCTGAATATGCCTCATTTCTCTGGTGGAAGCTCAGTCCAGGTAGATCACGTGAAAAACTGCCGTTTTAAGTTTGCGTGTAGAATAACTCAAGGAGCGCCAAAGTCAGAAAGCTATCTTGTATTTGGATCACATCTTTTATTGCACAGTTAGATCATTCAGTGTCTGTAGACACTGCCACACCGTTGTCTAGTCATTGAATAGAATCCATTTCTACTAATGCCAGAAAAAGGTAGCATTCATTTAGAAATCCCCAGAAATACAAAGTTGCATGGTGACACAATACTTTAGGAATCTTTAAATAATACCTGTCAATAACTTGGTTGAATCCCATTTCTCCGTAACAGAGAGATAAAAAAAGCCAATAGCAATTAATATATACCGCTATCTCTTCAGAATTTTTCAGCCAATCTCTGGTTGAAAATTGTTTTCATACTACAGGATTTTACCGGCAAGCAAAAAATTAAATTATTAATAATTCTGTATAAAACCAGTTAGAAATTGCTTTAAAACTCATTATATTTCTCTAAGACCTTTCTTTCTAATTCCTATTCAAATCTACAGAATCTTCCAGAAAGAAGTACTGCTTTTGGCAATACAAGCAGTGGAAAACCTTCCTGAGAAAGAACTCCGTTGGGGCCAGAAACAGAGAAAATATGTATTCATCTGAATACAAAGAAACAGAACAGAGTTATAGATGTTCAAGATTACTTTTCCTTTTCTCAACTGCTAGGATGGAAATATGAGCTATTTCCATAAACTTGCCAGTATCTTATGATTTAAAAAGTTATTTTTGAATTTATTTCTCACAGAAGAAAACCTACATCTTCCAATCTAAAATTAGGCTGTGAGACTGTCTTATCCTGCAGCCAGTCATATGTATGGTAGGTACTCAAATAAAAATGAGAAATCTGAGAATTCTAAAAGCAACAGAAGTAGGTCACAGTGAGCCTTACCTATGGTTAAGAGAAAGCTTCAGTAACAAAGGCATTCCAGTTAATAAGCTGTAATTTAATCAGGTTTCTCATGAGGAAAAATTGTCCTCACATAAGGTGTTAATTGCCCCATACAGAGTCAATTAATGAAGATAAAAAGTTTTTTACATGCGCTATCCAGCATACTTAAAGGAAAAGTCCTCACAGTGTTCTCAGGGGCACATTAGAGATACTGCTGGTTCTACTTAGCTGTGTTAGATTTAAAGCAAGCATTCTATTTTCATGAGATTAGCAGAGAAACACAGGCTCAGTGAATGACCCGCTTAAGTCATTTAGAAACAGAGAAGAATTAGTAACTGGCGTCTTAATCGCACAAGTCTCATTTCTACAAATCTGAGCCTGGAGACTGTGGTAGCCCTGCATCTGTTCCCTTATAATTATTTATTTTTTTCAAATTATAATATGGTGTCTATTTTGAAAAGTGCCATAAGATGCAGCGATGTGGCAAATGCTCTGCTGGTTTGCAGTAGCAGCACAGAAGAGTGTAATACCATTTTCTTGTTTGGTATCTCTTCTTCCCTAGGTTTGAAAAAACAAAAGCTGCCTGTAGGAACTGAAGGGCTGTTGCACACTCTTGGTCTTCGCAGCTCTATTTCTACATTCACGGGTCAATTCAGAGCTCATGTTCTAACAATGTCTGTTAGGATCTCAGGTTCATTTGCAAGGATCTTGATGTTGTTTCACTAGTTGGCTGTCAATAGCAGGAGATGATGCCTGATTATATTTAGACTAAAAGTGATGCAGAGATTAAAAATGTGCTTTTGCACTGTAGTTAAGACTTTGGGAGGAATGATGAGCTACAGACATCCTTTCTAAGACATGTGCAACTAGATAAAGAAAATGATCATTTAAAAAAAAAATTACATTTCCTAAAGTTTTATACATACAAGTGAGGCATTAATTTTCTTCAGTAATTTCAAATGATTTAGCAAAACCATTCTATTAAACGTATGCTTTTTTTGACGTATTTAGTTACATTCTTTTCAGCCTAATTTACAACAATTAACTTTTATTTTCAGTCTACGTTAGCTCCTAATCTAGATAGTGTGCCTGTGTCTAATTCGCTATTTATTTTGACATATTATTTGAAGAACAACATCTTCATCACCTATAAGAGGCTTATTATATTATTTTTTAATTTCTTAACACATTTTTAAAAGCCCTAAATTTTTTGTGGTTTCTATTTTACAATATGACATTTGGGCCAGAGAAACAAAGAATTTAGTGCAACTCTATGCATCTAGCAAAGACCAATATGTGTACAACATTCAATTGTACTTGCATATGATTTAAAAATTTTAAATATTTATTTAAATATATGTTATGGGGGATATAATATTTGAATATTTATTTAAATGTTTATTATGGGGAATACTCATATGGGTAAAGGACAAATTGATTAAATGGGAGTGTTGATATTTCTCTTAGGATACTTAGATATGCAAGGGAAATCCTAGCTATTTTTAAGACTAATGACATAATTGTATTTTCAATTCCATGAACCACCAAGTAAATTTCTGATTTCCAACTGCCCTAGTCTCTTACATTACACTTATAATAACATTTCTTTATTTCTCTTCTAATTCCTGTCACTTCTACACAGGGAAAGCATTTTGCTGCATATCTCACTTTCATTTAAAATTTATTGGCTAATAATAACACATTTAATGTATAGATATGTTTATTAGGCTTTCATGCATTGTATTAAATCTGCTCAGATTGAAAAACTCCATTCAGCCTTCAGGCTTAGACATAATTTGACTCGTGAAATCCCCACACACCCATTCTTTAGTCACTGCATGATGTTTTTAATGGCCATTTTCTACCAAAAATATACAATAAATAAAATATTATTTATTGAGAGTCTTTAGGCACTGAATTTCTGAAGCAAATTTCAAAAACACATCTCCTATTGCTGACCTCTAGGATATCTATTCATGAGAATAAATATGGTGAATTTACCACTGTAACAATCATAGAAATATTAATATAGTAGTTGTATTATTACAGCATATTCAGATATTAATGGGGTCAATAGCTTAGCCATTTTCTTTCAGAGAACACTGAAATTACATATTTTTATAGGTAAGTAATAGCAGTTGTCCAAGCTACACATATCAGTCTCCTTTGCCACTTCAAATACTGCTCCACCACAGTCAATTAGCTGATGAAACCATGGTATATAGACTCACGCACAGACAGTGCTTGCCTTGTTAGCTTTTTATGTAAAAACTGAGTTTTTTTCCACTTCCCATCGACAATGGAAACAATGGAAAATTTGCTTACAGAGGTACATGTCTTGTCCTTGACATTGAACCTTGGATTATGGAAGAAAAGGTGAAAATACATGTCTGTGCTGAACACTTTTGTTTCTGCTTTTTTTTTTCAGCATTTAGGAAGCTGTTGGATGCTTGTGTCTTCATTTGTTTTTTGTGGCTTTATCTTCAAGAACATAAAGCACTGATCTTCAGAGAAGGAGCTTAACTACTGGGACTGTCAGACAACTATTCTGTAAATAGTTAATTATCTAAGTGTGTCCATAGACACTACATGGCACAAGGAAAAAAAAGCAAATAGTTTAATTCTTGAAAGATAAGGATTTTTCTGGTTGCTAGTCCAATACTAGGTTTATACTCACTTACAGCCAACACAGTTAAAACTGCTTTGAAGTGAAATATTACAGAAGTGGAAGAAATCATATGAGGTGGTTATATAATGAAGAATTCCTCTTATGCAGCACTGCTTTCTACTTTGTAAACACTTACAGCTCTTTTGTAGGGATAAGAGTCATGTGAAAAATTGCACAATCAGGTTGTAAATTACCTGGTGAGAAATTAATTTGTTGCGTACCTTTGACTGCCTTACCTCCCTCTACCCATGAATCTATCTCTTGGAACTTTCTTTAATATCCAAAGCCTTGAACAGCCTCAGATATATGCCATCGTAATTCTAAACCAGCTAGACAGTAAAAAAAAACCCACAAAAAATCTTGCTGTTTCTATCCAGAAAAATGAAATAAGTCAACCATGGGTCACTGAGTATGATGTTAACTTCTGTGGCTGCAGCATTTGGAAAGAAAAACACAGATATGAGTGTCCATGAATACATATATACATGAAACTAATTTTCCAATTTTAAAAACCTCTGAAATAATTTGTTAAAATAGGCTTTTTGTAACACATGTGATACACAGAGAGTCCTCATTGGTATGTAAAGAGTGCAACAACTTTCTGAAGTGGAGACCAGCAAATCATGCACACAGTAATTGTGTCATTCATTCATTCATCCCCTCCGTAGGCCCATGTGCACAGTCCCAGGCTCACAATGTTTCAGGGATTCACAGCTGCTGGTGAAATTGCCCTGTACCCAGGAGAAATGCTGCTGGGAAACAACTACTCCTGGCTTCATTGAGAGCTCTGTGATCTGCTGCCAGACTTTGTAAATGACCAGTCAGGCTTTAAAAAATAACATCTCATCTGGAATATTCCCAGGTAAACATGTGACCCTCCATAACACTGTGATAACCCCAAATCAAATTCTCTTCTTCTCCTGTCTTTGCATCACTCTCTAAAAAAGCCTAATGAAGCGCGATGCTGAGGTTTTCGTTAGTGACCCTGAAGAGGACTTTTGCAATAATACACCTGCCATAAGGCTTATTTCACCACAGATACCTTATCACAAGCATATGCCACAGGGACAATAAAATATCCTCTAAGGTCATCTAAGGCCACATTTCCTTCTTCTACATAATGAATCCATCAAAAAGGGGTATTGGATTTTTCTGACTAAGTGACTGAGCTGGCAGTAATGGCTACCCATGCACCTGGCAGAGACTGAACCTGTCCCAGCACTTCTGTTAATTTCCAGCATTGCCTTTCCTACATAACTTTTCGTGGACAAATAGATATGGACAAGTGTCAGTACAACAGTATAAATTCGGAACCAGTTGTGCTATTGCACCACACAATTCCCAACAGACTTGCTTTCTGTATCTTCATAGTCAGTTCAACAATAATACCTGGCTGAATTGGCTAATGAACACCAGTAAAATGTTTCACCTGTGGCAGGGGAATGACCAGAAAGCAAGACCTCTGACATTTAATTCAGCTTTTGCTGCATTACAGAAAGAATTAAACAAGGGAAAACAGACCAAAACACTGAGATTTTGTATGAAATGTGATTTTCTGATATCATTTGCCTTGTGGGGTAACTTTTCTAGATTGAGGAAATGCTGAAAATACAGAAGTTAAAATCCAGATGTGAAAGTTCCGAAGAAAAAAAAAAAAAATAAAACCCCAAAGTGAAAATTCACAAAAAAAAAAAAAAAAAAAAAAAAAAAAGAAAGAAGTATTCCATCAACTGTTACTAGCTTTCATTGTCTGGGTTTGCATTAATGTTGCTGCTTACATGCCAGTTACTTGTATGTAACTGGTGATGAATAATAATTCTCTCTTTAACCCAGATTTGGCATTTGGGAAGACACAGTTCACTGAAAAATGCTGTAGTGTATCAGCAACAAGGTCATTTTTTAAAAATCAAAGAATTTTCCATGTTTTCCTTGCTTAACTGCAGAGAAAACATTTTAGCTGATGAACATCCAATAAATACCCTTATATTGAATCTCACTTATAGAACCTCCAGCTGATGACATTGAAACACTTCTTAGGTGGTTTAAAAAAATTTGGCGAGTTTAGCCTTTCTGAACAACCTACTTATTAGGCTTTTCTACCATAGTAATAAGTAAGTAAAGGAAGAGCATTTTAAGGTTTTCCGAAAGATCACACTAAAAGTCTGTGTCATGAATCACTGATGCTAAATCTCTTAAATCTCATTAAATCTCATTTTGCTTTTGTGGTTTTGTGAATTATTCTTATTTTGTTTTATTTTTTTGAAAATAATATGACAACCAAAATAGCAGGTGATATTTTCAATGCCAACACTATTTTAGTAGTGATGTTTTCCAACTTTCTGACAAGCCAAAGAATAAGAATCTTGAAACTATTCCCTCTAATTCAAGGACTTAGAAACAAGATATTTGACTTAATTTCCAGTGTATAAATAGAGCTGTGCATCAGTGAAGTCTGCATTATGGCAGGAATTTTTCAGAGAAATATGGATCAATGGTGTTATTTCTTAAATGTTAAAAACTAATAATGAACAAAGAAATTTAGTTTAAAAAAATCGGCACTGTATCAGCTCATCTCCCCTATTGCTTAGGCTTTGATATGAAGAAGACACAGGTATTTCTATTGGAAACATGAAGTATCACTTATGTCTGTGAAGGCTTTCTTAGTTGGCAGAGGTGAAATAAAATCTGCAAGCAAAGGATTTGGAATGGTAATCTATCTATCTAAACTCTTTTTTATAGATAGAACGGCAGTTCTGATAACCTATTCTTTCCTATGGTAGTGTGCTGCTTTTTTGCTAAACACACAGTAATAGCATGGTGCATTATTTTTTAAATCACAGGAAAAGACTTTTCAACATTTGCAATTTGTAATAGCTACAAGGCAAAGGGCCTCAAAACCACATCCTCATGCTTGTTTTCAAATGTAAAGCTCTTTACCAGTTTAATAAGAAACTAAGTGTGAGGATCCTGCCAAAAAACCTAAAGTCTATTCAGTCAGCTGCTTCCCTGAATTCATTCTTGATGACAAGTCACCCTTTTACATGCCCTAGCTTCAATGGTTACGACAGGGTTTTCAAAAGGACACAAGTTTTTAAAAGAAGAAAAAGTACTACAAGAAAAAGAATACTTTCTATTCCTTAATCTCTGATGGCACCTACATTCTGTCAATACATAGCATAATTTATATGTGTATAATGTCTAAAAACAGGTGCCGAATTGACTGGGAAAAAAAGTCCCACATCTCATTTCCTAGCCAAAGCATTTGATTTGTGTTTCATTTGCAATGTATTTGTGTATGTAGAATACAATAGGCAACTCCATGTTTATGCTTTAAAATAGAGTTGATTCTGTTTAAAGTGAATTTAAAGACAATTTCTAGTGAGTTGAAACTAATGGCAGACAAATTAAGAAAAACAACTTTTTGGCAAAGCCGAGTAGGCTCGAAATAAATAAAGTACTTAGTGAAGTGAGTGGGAAAATTACACTAAATGATTAAGTGTTGAATCACCATCCTATTTATCTCACACTGCCATTTTTAAAAATAGATTTCAGTGTGCATGTTTGCTATTTTTCCTACTGTAGGAACACTGTGTCATATATTTTTTGAAACACATCCTTCTATTCAGGAGAAAAGAAATGTCAGTGTTGATCATAGCTTTGATCCATCTCTGAGACTGTCATTCCTTTCCATGCAAGGGCCAATAATTGGTGTAGTCTCACAATAAGTGAAATACTTCAGAGGATTCCCAGCAAAACAGTGTGAACTCTCATTGTATTATCTGTGGTGTACATATTGTAAGATATAGAATAGAAAGGGTTCCCTTGACTGCTTTTGATGTAAAATAAACTCAAATCAATTAATCACCACACACATTACGAAAATTTTTGGTTTTTAGAAAGAACAATAATCCTCTTTTAATACATGTCATTATCATGTTTAGAAACATCAGAATAAGGTAGGCTGACACCACTGGCCCTAAGGGGAAATTGCAAATGCTAAATTAGTTTCAGTTTATACTTCTCAACTCAACTAAGACAATAGTATTTGTGTCAATATTATTATAGAGAGATAAAATTGGCTCATTTTCTGGTCTTTTCCCTAGCCCCTAAATGGAGGGAATGATCCATATATCCCGAGTGCAAGTTCCTTGGGCCAATTAGCTTTAGACACCATCCATCTAGAAAGGTCTAACATTCTGGATTATGTTCTGTTGTTAAAAATCTTCTCACTCCATGCATTTCACATCCACTCACATGGGAATTTTTGGGACAGAAACATTGCAGTCTTACCTAAGAAAGGTCTAACATTCCTGAGCTCAGTAGAATAGACTACAGAGAAATTGCAAACTAGAATTAAGTCCACCATGGATAGCTCTTGAATTTCTTGTGTCTGCTATGGCTCTATCAGGAGTATAGAACATCCTCCCAATTTGCATACGAAAAGGGTTGTATGTTGAATGAACTACATAATTTTTCATCTGAAAAGACAAATTGCTTAAAATGAGACATCCAGAGAAAGAAACTAAGGGATGGGGTTCATAGAAAATTTTTCCATTTTAGCCAGGCACTTAAAAAAGTTTAACGGTGGGCAATGGGAAGGCAGAGCTCTATAAGTATTATAGAGGTTAGCAAGAAGTCAACAAAATTTGAGCTATGACAATACAATGCAAAACAAGGAGAGTGTCCTTGATGACATTAGCTATGAAAAAATCATCCCCCCTGCTACTTCCCCAAAGGAAAGAAATTTATAAGAAGCTGTTTGTGTGCAAAGATGAGTGTCCGCCAAGGAATACAAATTATTATATGTAATACATCAGAAAAAATAGTTTGGTCTAAATTCATCCTGGGGGTAATTCTATTACCTACTTAAGACTCTTACCAATAATGTATAAAACCTGCTCATTGTGAATATCTTTAATGTATACACTGTCAGTATTTTTCATATAAATAATTAGTTCCATGTGACAATATTTGTACTTAAGAGCTACAAAGTTTCCTGATGCATAAGACTGAAAATCAGGTACCTTAACTTCACATATGCCCCAGTTCAAGTTTGGTCCTGTATGAACCTGCAGTTTCAGGATTTTCCTTCATATAAACTACTTCTTGACACTGCCTGAAAACAAACATAAAACAGCTTTTAAAATTTTGTGGAAGTACAAGAAAGAACAAAGTGTTATCCTTATGAAATGACCTGTTATTACAGTTTGCACTATCTGGGTGTGTTTCAGTTTCATTTAATTTCCAGAAATCATGTACAATTTTATGTCCACATGTTTGCTTAGGTGTTAACTGAAAAAAACCAACCAAACAGTACAAAATATTTAACGTAAAGTCTAAAGGACTACAAAGTACACCAAAGGCAGCTTTTCTAGTATAATATAGTGTTTTGTCTCCTTTACCATTTCATACTTTGCCTTCTTTTAGGTTTAGCAAATTATAATGCATAGCCACCACAACTTATGAAAGCAATTGAAAATAGAAATTTGTCATGCTCAAGAATTATTTAATTTAAAGTAAATGCTATCTATGTACTGCAGTGACCCAGATTTGAATCTGTAAGGACTAGCGTGGAGCTTTGACTTCGCAACATGGATGGTACAGGGATAATTTTGGAAAAGGCACTGAGATGACTGTGTGAATTCTGCTGGATAGAAAGGTAATGTCAGCTTAGCATTATCTCTAAAAGATTTCTTAATTAAAACCATTCTCAGAAGCACCGAATGCTTCCAATTTACTACCCAGTGCCTGATACATGAAACAGAGTCATGATCTCACAAAACTGCAAGGAGCACTGATACCCAATAGGAAGAAGAGGGAAAAACAGTTAATTGAAAAAAAACCCCATTCAATAATTAATAAAACCAGCTCATTTCAGAATCCTAGAGGGGAAAAAAAAAGAGGAACCAAGCAGAGTTTTGTGCTTCTGTAATGTTACTCCATAAAAAATTAAATTTTTATTTTTCAATGGAAAATTAAATCCGTACTTTTCTAGCCATTGAAAGGAGAAAAGAAAAATATGGTAAGCCTATTTCTGTTTAAATGTCTGCCTGAGTTAGAGACACACCAGGATATATACCCTGGCTCAGGCTGGGATTTGGTTTTGGGTGCTCTGGGCCAGACATTTAACCGTGAGCACCTGAATGGACCCACTAAACCAAATGGAAGTATGCACAAGCTTTAGGATGTCTACATACCTCAGTACACTGCAGGTAGAAGCCTAGAGTCCAGCACCCATGTCAGACATTCTGTAGGAGAGAAGTGCTGAGGGACAAATTTTGGATTATGAAACCCCTCTTGTGCTACTGATAACCTTGCTTGATGGGCAGACTCTGTTGAGTCTACCAAGGACAGTATAGTTTTCCCCCCAAAAAATTTGATTGTTGCCTAAACATTCTCCAAATGACAGTTTCATTATTGTGCTAAAGGTAATGTTTTGTTTTCCAAAAAGCAGAATTAAATCTATTTAACTATAGAAGTAGAATAAAAGATAATAAAATCAATTAAAATGACCAGGAAAAGAAACCCGAAACAAATCCTATTTACCTAGAAAGTATATATGCAAAACTGAGTTTGAATCTCAGGTATTTCTATATGCATTCAAACCTGACAATTAATGATTTATAGAACCTTTTAGAGTTCAGATTTTCTCTAATTTCATGTATATTTAAAGTATCATATAACTATAAAAGATATCTTGGTCTGTAATTGTTGTGTGTGAAGATACATCTGTGGGCTGAACGTAAAAGTTATCTTGTAACTTCTGTTGACTAAATGAGAAAGGCAATTGGATGCACCGACCAAAGCCTCCAAAAATTCAGAAACTGATAATGGAAGATCATAATGAATTAGTGTTCCTAGAGGCACAAGATGAAGCCGAGGGAAGGGCATCCCAAGGGATTTAATATTTTCATGCAAGACTTCTGGCAGTGGTCATGGAAACAATCACTCTGCCATTCCTCATTTTCACAGAAATTCAAAATTCTATCTGCTTTATGCTCTGTCTCTCCATCCTCCTCCAAAAGGAGATCTGAGATCTCTGCTGAGTGACAGAAAGGTCATGCTCTCATATTTCCTTATGTGTCACATTTCTTTAATAGGTAAATCAATCTCATACACCCCTGCTTCCTTCATGGAGTGTCTCAAATTATATTGAGGGGTGATCATTTTTTTCTTGATATTCTTGATATTATCTCCCTAAGCAATGCAGTTATTCCTTCAAAGCTGCAATATTAAGCTGTAATTAGAGGAAAAAGTATATTTTTTACATGTGTGTGTGTGTGGTCTAAAAATATTCAGCAATGCAAGCAAGTCATGATAGAGAGTACCAAGCCCTGAATTCTACTTACAGCTCAAGCTATTACACACCACAAATATAAAGAACTGCTGGCAGAAAATCTATGACTTAAAATACAACATAGAAAATGTCAATGTAAACAGGTAGTAAGTACTCAAAGAACCTGGAATATATTATGCCTTGTACTGGAAGCACAAGTTTGGTATACCAAAGGTCCCTGTGGAGAGATTAACTTTTCTCTCATGTTCAGGAGGAATTTATCATACCTCAAATAAGCAATCTTAAATATAGAGAAACCTTAGTTAAGAGGAAAATAACAATCTGCCACTTTCTTTGTTACTGCACACTTCCATTGCACATCACAACTACCTGCAGATAAGAATAAACCAAAAAAACAATGCCAGTCTTTTTGTAAAGTTTAAAATGCAGAATTGTTAACCACAGCTGTACCTATTTTCTTTTTATGGGGATATCTATTTCCCTGTCAGTTATGTTAAGTTACAACATTTTCTCTCAGGGATTCTGCAATTAATGCTGTTTTCAGGTCATGGATGTGACAAGACATTTGCTGTCCACAGAAAACAGTTAAGTGTCCAAATCTCATGGCCAGAGACAGTGTCCAAGGGTCAGGACTTCTACTATCCGTATCTGTCACTGTCCTTGCTTTCCTCTGCTCCCAGGTTACCTGGTTATGATAACCAGGTTATCATAAAAATACAGGACAGGGGTATGCTAGGTTAATGTCCCCTAAGTGTCAATATAAAGTGTTCTAGAATGAAAGGTCTCTAGAGGAGTAAGAAGTAATACGTATTCTTCTGACAAATAGCATGACTTCACTTGTTTAGGCATAAATCAGTCATTTAAATCACACAAAGTAACAACAAACAGCACAGTTAATATTTAACCTACTACAAAAACACTAGATGCAGGGACACCTTGTTCAGGGAAAAAATGAACTCAGAATAGGGGAGCATGAAAGCTTCAATTATCACCTAGTTTCCATTTTTGTTTTCTGCAGAACTATTTTGTGAATCCCTAGGAAGTATTTAATCACCAGTTGTGAATGATGTCACTCCATTTATGTGTCATCTCCTGTATCAGTACCAGGTCACCTGCACTGAAGATGTAAAACATCTCCCATAGAGTCAGATGAAAAGAAAAAAATTCTCTTGTACAATGCTTTTGAATCATGTAAAGCAGGTCATGTTCTTCAAAGATGTCTTCTGTATAATTCAAAGCAAAAGGAAGAGTTCAAATTGGATTTTTGATAGAAATCCTTTTTAAAGAGCCCCTCTGTCTGAAGAGATTGGTGCTCACAAGTCTTTCCAACATATTTTGATGTCATCTCACATCAGTATTGACAGTGTTTTGACTGCTGAAGAAAAAAGAACAATTCACAGTACTTCAGCTAGATTTTATTGACACATTTGACTGTGCTCGGAGTATTAAAGGGAAAGAAAAGTACTGAAGACTTGTAAGTCTTCCCTGTACATACCCTGCTGACCTACAGCCTTTCTTGTGGTAGTACCATTTATTAAAAGAGAGAGGAGATATCTACAATGTGAATCAGTGGCTGCAACACATATAACTGTGGAACAGTACAAAAAGAGACTCGTGCTAAAACTGGGTTTACAGTCCCTGATTTCTTCCAGTCTGTGGACTCTTAGTGGGGGGTGAATTCTTAGTAGAGCTGTATGGAAGTCAGTGGTCAGCCCCACTTTGGAAGGAACTCAACTCTGGTATCCACTCGGCAGGATGTTATTACCAGAAAGGATGTGGTGATACAGACAGAGCTCTGATGAAAACATGCAGCTGTCCAGGTGTCAGGCTCCAGGGAGCTCCAGAGCTGGTCACTGGTACTGGAGGGCAGTGGAGACAGCAGCTGTGTGAGGTGTGACCAGGTGGATGATCTGCTCAGCCTAGTGGCAGAGCTAAGAGAGGAGGGAGAAAGGTTAAGAGCTATCACGGACTCAGAACAGAAGAAAGACTGGTGGAGCCATTCAGTACCATCCCTGAGGAAAAGGCATCAGCCAGTTGCATCACCATATAGGAAAAATCCCCTACTATCTTCACCACCCAGCTGAAGAAGGGGGTCTAAGGTGCAGGTCAGCAAGGAGGGTGGAAGGGCAACAAAGATACAAAGACCTTACTGATGTCTCCAGATACGGCTCTCTGATTATCAACCATTACTGTTTCTTCAGATGGGCGATGAAGATCTAACACAAAGTCTGAGTAGTGTCAAGAGGCACCTCAAGGCCTAAGGATGACTGGCCAAGGGATTTGGAGCACAAGGGGTCTTATTCTCTATTCTGCCAGTTGCAGTGAATGGCAAGGTTAGAACAAAGAAAATTGAACAGATTCATACCTGGCTCTGAGCTTGGTGTCACCAGCAGAATTTGGGAGGTTTTGATCATGGGTCGACTTTCACAGCACCAGTCCTGTTGGCAACAGATGGGGTACACTTGTCTCAGAGAGGGAAAAGAATCCTTGCTCAGGAGGTTGTAGGGTTCAAGGAGAAAGCTTTAAAGTAGAAAGCTTTAAACTTGAAAGGGGAAGAGCATAAAATCAGGACCACTGGAGACAAGAACAGGGTTGGCATTTCACCCTTTGAGAAATAGTGTGTTAGTGGGGACATTCAGTCGGCTGTCTTGGTAAGAGTAGGGAATGGAGATCCATGTGGCAGCAAGAAATCAAGAGTTAATGATGTGCTGGAAACTGTGGAAACATCTGAGAATGGTCATGTAGGAATAAGAGTTTTCCCAGTGAAAAGACAGTGGAATCAATAACCCAATTAAGTTCATCTACACCAATGCATGCAGCATGGACAACAAACAGAGGGAACTAGAAGCCAGGGTGCAACTCAAAAACTATGACATAGTTGTCGTGAGAAAGTCTTAGTGGAATGAGTCACACAATTGGAGTGCTGCAATGGATGTCTATAAGCTGTTCAGAAGGGAAAGAGAAGCAGAAGAGTAGTTTTGTACTATAGGCAGTGTTTCGATTGTCTAGAGATTAATGATGACAATGGTAGGATTGAGTGTTTGTGGGTAAGAATCAGGAGAGGGTCAAAAAAATAAACATCCTGGTGGGATTCTGCTGTAGACCAGCTAATCGGGATGAAGAGGAACAAAAAATATTCCGCAAACAGCTGGGAGAAGCCTCACTATGACTAGCCCTCCTTCTCACGGGGGACTTCATCTTTATCAGGTGTCTGCTGGAAACACAACACAGAGGAGAGGAAGCAGTGTAGAAGGTTCCTGGCGTGTGCATCAGAGAACTTCCTAACACAGTCAGTGAGTGACTCATCTAGGGGAGGCACTTATTGGACCTTTTGCTTGTGATCTGAGAAGGACTGGTGGGTAGTGGGATGGTTGGAGGTCATCTTGTGCTCAGAGAGTATGAAATTATGGAGTTTCTGGTTCTTGGAAAAGTAAGGTCAGTAAAACTGACACCTTGGACATCCAGAGGGCAGACTTTGGTCTGTTTAGGAGACTGAAAGGCAGCCCTGAAGAACAACAGAGTCTAGGAACTTTAGAAACGTTTTAAGAAAAATCTTAAAGATGCAGAAGAAGGCTGTCCCCATGTGCCAAAGGATGAGACAGAAGGGAAGAAGTCTGGCCTGGATACAGAGAGAGTTTTGGCTGGAATTCAAGAGGAAAATCTGTGTATCACCTTTGGAAGACAGGGCAGGCACATAAAAATAATATAAAGACGCTGTGAGGTTATACAGGGAGAAAGTTAGAAAGGTCAGAGCCCAAACTTCATCTGGCCACTGCTGTAAAAAGCAATGAGAAATGTTTTTACAAATACATCAGCAACAAGAGGTCCAAGGAGAATGTCTGTCCTTTATTGAATGTAGACAGAATCATAGTGGCAAAGGATGGGGAAAAAGCTGAGGTACTTAAATGCCTTCTTTGCCCAAGTCTTTAATAGCAAGACCAGTTGTACTTGGGGCACCTAACACTCTGAGCTAGAAGAAAGAGATGAAGAGTAGAATTAAGACCCCATAATACATTAGGAAATGGTCTGCTGGAAAGTAGCAAGGCTCTGCAGAGGGATCTGGAAAGGTTGGATTGATGGGCCAAGGCCAATTGTATGAGGTGCAAAAAGACAAGTATTGGGTCCTGCCCTGGGGGGACAACAATTTTGTGCAGCACTACAGACTGGGGGCAATGGCTGGAAAGTGGCCAAGTGGAAAAGCACCTGGAGGTGCTGGTCAAAATCCGGCTGAACAAGACCCAGTGTGTGCCCAGGTGGCCAAGATGGCCAGTGGCATCCTGACCTGGATCAGAAATGGCGTGATCAGCAGAACAGAGATTCTGTGGTCTGCCCTGTCCACAGGACTGGTGAGGCCACACCTCAAGTTTTGTGTCCATTTCTGGGCCTCTCACTACGAGAAAGACTTCAAGGTGCTCGAGCGAGTCCAGAGAAGGACGATGATGTTGCAGAAGGGTCTGGAGTACAAGTCTTATGTGGATTAGCTGAATGTCAGAGACTGAAATAGTTCATGCCTCAAACATTGATATAAAGTTTTACTTATTATAACAAAACTGTATAAAGAAGCTACAACAAAATAAGACTCCCTAAAGTCCCTGACTGGGCTCTTTGGACTGAGGTAAGTTTAAACACCTCAAGCCTAGGGAGAAACAAAAAAGGCTGAGGGAAAGGAATGCATCCACAAGAGAGACAAAAACCCAGCAGCTGTGCTGAGAATCACCTCTGGCTGGATTTGGGGTGGGGGAACACCACAGCCCACAGAAGCCAGGTTTACACAGACTGCCCCCCAAAATGGGGATCGGGGGAAGGAGGTTTTGGGAATGACCTTTAGTCAGAGGCAGTAAAGCCCCATCCTCCCTTACACAAACTGGCCCACCTGTGGAACCACCAAGGCCACAGGCTGCATCCATGGAACATTCACATGAGAGGCAGCTGAGGGGGTGTCATAATCCATCAAAGACCCCCCAAAGCACTCCCCAGAGGCCTTGCACCACAGGACTGCACGTGATGCAACAGATCCAGAGTCTGCTGCAAGAGACTGCCCTCCTTCCCCAGGGGACATGCCTGGAAATTGCCACCTGACCGGGTGTATACTAACCCATGGGATTCTGTGCTTTTCAGGGGGACCATCACCACCAAGAAGACCAGCTGCAGCTGATCATTAGGACTTCAGTGGGAGCCATGGAGTGGTGACATTCCTTTCATTTCGTCTCTGTCACCCTCTGTCTCTCAACCCCCCCACACTTATTTTCCTATTTTTTCCCCTTTCTCTCTTTTTTTTTCCTCTCTCTTTCATATTTACTATGAAATAAAAGCCATATTATTGTCATTGGCATATAGTCTCCTCTGCACCTTAATTCAGGCAGAGGAATTTCTAAATAATTTTAATAACCAGACCTTGGCACTGAGGGAGCTGGAAGTGTTTAGCCGGCAGAAAAGAAAGCTGTGGAGGGACATTATCACACTCTACAGCTGCCTGAAAGGAAATTTTAGTGAAGCGGGGGTCAGTCTTTTCTCCCAAGTACCAAGTGACAGGAGGACAGGAAGTGGCCTCAAGTTGTGTCAGAGGAGTTTTATGTTGGATATGGGGAAAAAATTCTTCACTGAAAATGTGGTCAGGCATTAGAATAGGCTGCCCAGGGAAGTGGTGAAATCACCATCCTTGGAAGTGTTCAAGAGGACTGTGAATGTAGCACTTTGCAACATGATTTAGTTGTGTACATGTTGATGCTACAGTAATGGTTGAACTGAATCATCTCAAAGGTCTTTTTCAGCCTTAATGATTCTATAATTCTACAGCACTGAGCAAAGAATGTTCTCTATTTCATGCTGGCATTTTTACTTTTCACTCAAAACGAACAATAGGTAGGTAATGTTTGAAAGCAGTGTCTGTTTCTGGCAGAGACTGACTTGAACTGATGTCCCTGAAATTGTGTCAATCAAATAGGAAAGTTTGAAGAAATATAAAATAGAAGTACACTGTCTTCAAAAGCAGGATACCTTTATGTATAAAAGGTAGAAGAAAATAACTAAATTGGTACATATTTCTTTTCTGAATGCTTGTTTCCAAAATTCCCAAGTTTAACCATAGAATTTTTCACTTAATCTGACTTACCCTGTACTGTCAACTCCCCAGAGACTACTGAGTGGTGTGAAAACCTCTCTGCAAAAATAAGGACACTTAGAGATACCAGCAGTCATCAACAACATGAAAAATGCATGGACTTCCTATGTTTCTGTATGTATGCATGCAGATAAACATACAAACTGCAAAACATATATATATGCCCATAAACACTTGCACACACAGTACTTTATGTACACTAGATACTGAAACTGATATGTGGTCAAGACCACTGTTTTGCTGCTTTCTGTGGAAAGTCAGCAAATGTAATTAAGTAATAAACACTGAAATAGTATAGTTACCTACAAGAAACCAGTATTAGTGCCAGTTAAACTCTGGTAATCAAAAAACACATTAGAGAGACTTTTAAAAGCATTTCTTTGGTTTTATATGTAAGAACTTTTCTAATGCTTAATACCAAGTCCAAATTACATGTGCTTTTTCTATCAGTTTATGAGAAAACAGACCTGAAGAGTTTTTTTTTTTCTTTTTTAAAATCTGCATAAAATTCAGTGCACACAATTGACGTAGGCTGGGCATTCAACCACTAAATGAGCAGCACAGTAAAAACTGGCACCAGGACAAAAGGTAGAAGCAAATTGTTGTTTTCATTGTGGGGAAAAAGAAAATGTGTTTATACTCAAAATAATTAGGTGCAAACATTGTTCCTACACGTCACCTAAGATATATTCTACAGAGGAACACTTACATCCTCACAAAACTTCAATTTCACACAAGATCTGTTCTTTGGGGCCAATACCTTGTCTATGGTAGCAGCCCATAACACCATATGCTGCGGGAAAAGGTGTCGTAGCACTGTAGTAGGCAGATGTAAGATAATCTGTTTCCCCAGATTTACAGTTATAGACTCAGAAGGATGACCACTACAAGTATATCTTACATAAATAATCAGCATAAAATTCAGAATTTGGAAGACTGGCTGTTTGCCATTTGAATTCTTGATCTCTGCTTCTCTTATTGTATCATTGTTAGAAAGGACATTGCCTTATTTTGCAGTACTGCTGAATGTCATTGTGTAAAGCATAGCAAGGCACCTATGTCACATTTTTGTCATGTTCTTGCTTTGGCAATCCCTGCAGACCACAGAGAGAAATGGTTTAAGGTGGCTTGTACACTAACATTTACTGTGTGTATTCAGCCCAACGTTCCGTTACAAACATTTTCTTTACAATGCAAAAGCCCCTCCTAATCAAGTGAAAACAATAATGTGAAGTTACATAATTTGATCTTCTGCAAATTTCTTCGTATGAAAACTCAGTAGCATTATGCAATGCTAAGTTGTAAAAGAACATATGTATGAGTCAGATTCACTTGCAAATTAATAATATTTTTATTGATTTTTGTTAAAATAAAAATAACCAAATTAAGTAAACCCCAATCCAAATTTTTTCCAGTAACAAATCTCATTAATTTAAACTATTCTAAAAATTAATTCTATGACATGGCTAAAAGATTTTTACTATATAATTGAGAGTATACTTACGCAATTTTAAGATGACCAAGGTGAGTTAAAACTAAACCCTCTACTCTTGTAATAAGCATAACAAAGTCTGGGTTGGTAGCTACATTCATTACATCAGTTATAAAACTAACATGCATCATCTGGTGACTTAGAGAGGTTGTGGCAAGAAGTGACAGGGTAGTCCCAGACCGCTTGTCTCTCAGCCTGTCTTGGTTTGAAAGGACAGGTGTCTTGCTAAGGAAGGTGAGAACCTCCCTTAGAATGGATAATGTGACACCCTTCCCCTCCCAATTATTATAACTTTGGAATCAAGGGCTTTCAGACAAAGATATGGGAGAAGGAGTAACAGTTTTTACACTAGAATTTAGAGCAAGGCAATAATGCAGAAACAACAGTTCAGATAAATAAAGTTAGAATATAACCTGTCACCCTGTTAGGGTGGTGCTAGCAGTCTAGTTAAAGATGGTGGCTGCAGTCCTGTTGGAGTCATGGACGTAGTCTTGTTGAAGTGGTGATCCTGTAGAAAAATCTTGTCGGTCTCTGGAGGTCCAGTGGTGTCTCTTGAGCTCTTCCTCTCTGGGAATCCAGTGGAAAAAGGTAGCCCAGTGTTCCAGGGTCTCTCTCTTACATGCAGGTGGGAATGCTCAGTTCCTCCCCTTTGGGCGGG
>VZRL01004159.1:65577-122692 GCA_013397895.1 Origma solitaria | reverse complement strand
AGGCACTGGAGCTGAAAACTCTCTGCCAGCCATGGTTAAGACCATGGGAGGAGCAGGTGGTCCCCCTGCAGCCCATGGGGTCATGGGGATGTAGAGACCCACTTGTAGCCTGTGGGGAGGTGCCCATGCCAGAGAAGCAGAAGATGCCTGCAGGAAGCTGTGATCCAGTGGGAGTCCCAGAGACTGAGAGCTGCAAAGGCCTTGCAGGAGAGAGAAAGGCCTTGCTCCCGGGATGGAAACAGCCTGACCTCGGCTTGGAAGTCTGTACCTTATGGACAAGAGTTCGTGCTGCAGCAGATTTGGATGTGTTGCTGCTCATGAGAATGGACCAACGCCAAAGAAGTTCGCAGAGGACTGTCTCTCGTGGGAGGGACCCCCATGGCTAAGTAGAGGATTCTTCCCCCTGATGGACTGACCCTGACCAAAGGAAACCCCCATACCCTGCCCCCACCCCGGAGCTGCTGGTTAGAAGGAGGGAGGGTGAGCTGAGAAATGGTGTATTAATAGGGAGAGGAGTGAGTAGAGAAACAGTGTTTGTAGCAGAAGAATTGTGGTGATGGACTGACTAAGAGAAGCCCCATACCCTGCCCCTGCCCTGGAGCTGTTGGTTGGAAGGAGGGAGGGGGTGAACTGAGAAATGGTGCCTAAAGAGAGCAAGGGGGTGAGTGAAGAAACGGTGTCTTAAGAGCTTATTTTTACCTCTGATTTATCCTCCGACTCTGTTAGGTTAATAAAACACTTTGCAACTTTAAATTTATCTTCCTGCTTTTGCCCTGTGTCTTGTGTGTTCTCCCACCAGTGGTTTATCTCAATTCATGAGTCCGGTGTGTTTGTGGTAGGTTTTTTTTTTTCTCCTCCGCACAGCTGCGACAGGAGAGAGTAGAGAGAGCAGACGTTGCAGGTGTCTGGTATTTGGCCAGGGTCAAACTTCGACACTGTGATATAACAGTAATTTAAATACCTATAGTTAATTGGCACAATAGTTCCTTAAGAGTACCCATGCCTGCATCAGGACTTGGTCTATTAAGCACATAGAAAAATTCCTCGGTTTCATTAGTCTGTACATTCTTTTAAATATTTTCTACTCAATGAAATGTGAACTGAGAATTCACCTTACAAATAAAGCTAGAATTAAAAGAAAATAATTTATACACAGTATGAAGAGAGGAATAAAGAACATAATTTCCCCAGGTTAAGTCTCTGACTTCCATGTTTGAGAAAGAAAACTTGAAGTTGGTCCATCTTTCACCAAGACTCAGACAGCATTAAAACGCATTCCAGCCTTTTCTTTTACTTTAAATGTCATGTTTTGTCAGGTCATAGTGTCAAAATTGAGTCAGATGGGAAACATAAAGCACAGATTAGAAGCATTTGAAGAAATAAAAGCAGGCAGAGAACCCAGTCAAGCTTGGGATAGCATCAGAATGTGAATTCTTCATTTTCTGTTTCTTCTGCAGCAATTTGCAGT
Organism: Origma solitaria; assembly: GCA_013397895.1. Classification (NCBI taxonomy): domain Eukaryota; kingdom Metazoa; phylum Chordata; class Aves; order Passeriformes; family Acanthizidae; genus Origma; species Origma solitaria. Next base: position 121,224 of record VZRL01004159.1, on the reverse strand, counting down.
TCCCGGATCTCCCCACTAAGTCAAACTGAAGCATGTTGCTCACTGCTCTCTTCTCTTTCTTCAACCAAAACAGCAAAACCAGTGCACCATGCAGAGCTATACTGATCAATTTTGTACTTCTGAAGATGCTATACTGGAAAAGTACCAAAAAGATTTATCAGCTCTGTTCGGACATGACCAGTGTACAAAAGGCAGGTGCACTATGCAATTCCTGCCTGCTGCCAGCAGCCTGTATTTTTGGCAGTGTATAAAGGGTCGTGTCTGTGACCCCATCTCTTCCCTCTCTGTATTTCAAAGAGGTCAACAAGAACAAAGAAGTAAAATGGCCTTAGCTGTGCTCTTCATTTCAGTGGTATGGTTATATAAAAAGCACAAGGAATAAAACAGTAATTTCTGAACATACTACAGCTGTCGACCCAACAGTTTCAGGGAGACACCAAAACCTTGCAATTGTTGAGCCATCGTACATCAAACTACAGTCTAGAGCTTTTGAAGGTCAAATGTCCGAGATATTAACTTTATGATAGGTGAACAGTACACAAAAAAATCATGCTAATAATATGTGCAGATCAAACAGCAGCTTCCAGTCCTGTAAGATCCGTCCTACAATTTTCAGATTATTGGAAGAACCATGGGGTACCATTATTTAAAGTACTGCTTTCTAAGTTTTAAGAATCAGAATTTATTTTAACACTGATAGGAGGAAAAAAAAATGCAGATAGGTAATTTATGGATATTATTTTACCAGCTCTATTTCTAAGCAAATTTTTGTTATTAAAATATCTATAGAGCATAAAGTTTCTATTAATTGTTCATAAATGGACACTGAACTGAAGCTACAAATTCTGCAAATAAAATTGATCTAAGTATAGCTCAATATACAGTATAAAACTGATCTAATCATTATATTTGGCTGCTTAGAAGTACTGGCATACCCAGAAGTGATGTTTCTGTATAGCTAACAGCTACTGGGCTCTAACATTGAGCATTCCCTAGCCACAACCATTTCTGTCAATCTCATCCAATGTTTTAAGATACAGAGTTATTATGTCATTACAATTATTAATATTATAATGAGAATTTCGTCAGTAATTTTAGGTATGAGGATTGTAAGGCTGAGTAGTATGGGCACCACTCCCACAAGGAAAACATTTGAGTTTCCAAGCGCCTTATTTTAGTTTGATTAGTGTTTTCTTCAATATTGTAAAATACCCATGATGGTTCTATTTTTATCAGGATTTTTACTTCCAACTGTATTTGGTTTCATATATCCTTATGAGATTCACTTCTCCTAGGAGGATGATAGTTTCTAGCCCAGGGATAACAATATCATTGTTGGGACAGCAATTTTAATTTTTATTGCAATATTTGAAGAAAATCTTATTACTGATCCTCCCAATCAATTGGACACAACAACCTCTGTCCTCCCCTCAAATTGAGCTCCCCACACACACTCTACCCCCCAGTGCTGTTCAGATCTCCCGCTCCCACAGCTTACAGTATCTCAAAGAGAACAGCTCAGAGTTTCTGCTGTGTCAAACAAGTTCATCTCAGTGGTTCCAAAGATCTTGCCTGGGGAACTGAGTTCTCATAATCTTTGCTAGGCACATCTCTGTGCACAGGCCAACACACTGTTCTGCCAACACTGATGCCCCGAAAACTTGAGAGGAGAGATACAGTTCATCCATCAGCAGGCCCCTGAACACACCCCCTGTGCAGAGTGCCTGAGCAATTCCCTCATCTCAGCCAAACCTGCACCACTCAGGTAACCCTTTTAAACTACCCAGAACCCCTAGCCAGCCACTATTGAGTTCCACTTGTCCATGCCCATGCAAGGACTAAAAGGAAATGGAGATTCATCAGCAAACCAATTATATTTCAAGAGGAAATGCAGCACTGGAGTGCTTTGTACACTGATGCTTAGTCCTGTTGTGGCTAATGCAGCAATAAATTCCTAATAATAGATTTTGGGTGGTGGCCAGGTAACCAGAAATCCTGTTCAGTAAAAGCTAAATGAGAAGTTTCATATCCAACAAAACAGTAAGTTATATGGTGGCATACATCTTCATTTGCTTAGAGAAAGGATATAAAAAAATCCATCACTAAAAAGACTTTCTGAGAAGGGGTAGATGCAAATTAGCAACAGGACATAAAATTTCAACCTTCACAGTAAAATACTTGTTCTAGAAGACCTTTGACTTAGCATCATTATTCCGTGTGCTGTCAAAATATCATTTCCTCACATTACCTTTCATTTCACTCAAGTCAGATGCCACAGTGAGGGCTGGTCACCACTGCCTGACTGCAGTAACTTACATGGTTTTGTGTCTCCAGAAAAGGCATGGCAAACTTATTGCAAAGGGTTAATGAATCCTGACCCACACACTGGAGTTAGGGCTATGACATGGCCCCTGTGCTCCTCTGTCAGAGCTCCCCTAATGCCAGCAGGTTATGCTGCTCCAGTTTTCAGATGAGGTTCAGGGTGCCAGAATATTGGCAGTGTTACATTTCTATTTCAAGTCCCATGATACCTGATGCTCTTGGGTATTTTTCAAAAAGGCAAGCTTCTAACCTTTCTAATTGTGAGGAAAACTTGAAAGCATATCTCAAGTGCATCTTAAAAGCTCAGAAGCAGGAAGGCTGCATTACGCAATCAATTAAAAAGCTGACTGCAGTTCAGGGGCTTATGTACAGAAAATGGAGAAGAAATAAAGTCACCGTTCCAAATGTACTTCCATGTTCTTTTAACAGAGCTAAACCAAGGAAATGCCAACATATGGAGTGTGTTTAGTGCATATGGAAAGTTTAAAGACATTATTGTGGGTTGTTTTTTACTTACTTTTTCGATCTTGCCACTGAAGTTATTTTTTGAAAAAATCTGTTTGTGGGCCATATCCTGAAGAGAGCTTAATGACATTGTTTCAGGGAAAACAGATGAACTACAAGTAGGTAGATAGATAAGCTGTAGGACAAGGTCCTCTGATCTTGTCATATTCATAGCTATCTCTGGAACAGAGATAGCTGGTAGAAGTGAGATAGTTTAAAATTTCTGAACAAGGCATCAGGAAAAAAGACTGCAGCAGGAGGGCCTAAGATGGGTTGTGCATGAAGCAGGGGTAGTAGCCTATGGCCAGCTGTGTGGAGAGCCGTCTGCACCCCTGTCCAGCTTCCCCTTCCTGCCTGGGGCTTTTTGGGACAGGCATTTAGGAGAAGAGCAGCTGAAAGGCTTGTGGTTTGGCCCCGGGAAGGTTGTTCTTCTCCGCACACTCCTGCCTCTCTGCCTGCAAAGCAAAAGAAAAAATAGTGGCTGTTAACTTGTGTACTGCCATGTTCTTTGGAGCTGACAAGAAAAAGACTTTCTCAGTGAACTAGTTATAAAGGCTGCGTTCAAACCTGTGTTGACCTTCATTCATGGGTCAGGCTGTCTATATTTCTGAAAAGAAGGATGCCACAGCAAGGCTTATTTTAAGGCACTTTTTTCTATAGCTAGGTAAACAAATCACCACTTGGCTGTGGAATGAATGTCCCCATGTCCAAGCCTGAATGCAGCAGTGGTCATCCAAATGGTGATAAACGCACAGAATTTGAAGCTAAAACTGCAAATAAGAAGCAGTCTGGGGAGATAATTCAGCCTACCCTTTGGGATAAAATAGAGAAGTTTAACAAATTGAACAAAATTCCCCCTTGTCCACCAAACTGCAGCAAGAGCAAAGCTGTGGGATGACAACTAATGGATGTAAAGGAAGCCTTTTCTGTTGATAGAAGTAATATCTCCTACTAGGGCTGTTGACTGCAGCTGGAGGTTACACCACAAAATGTGTTGGCCTCCTCTTGCCATGTCAGACAGGCTAAGTGGAGGTGCCTCTCACTCCCTGAACTTTGCTCCTCTTGTGCTCTGCATTATTCTTTCCTGCAGTGTCTATGACTGTGACATGATCACTAGTAGCAGGCAATGGCCCCACATAGGTGTTCTCTGATTTGAACTTTTTACCTCTGCGCAAGGAAGAGCGACAGGCTCAGCAGTAACAGCAGCAACTTCACTCCTTGTCTTTTGACAGTGGCCCTGGGGAGGGAGAGCAATGTGGAAAATATTGCAGGGGTCATTGCAATATTTAAGCACCAGATTTTAATGCTCTTTTCCAAATACAAGCCCGCCTCCATCTCTCTGCCTAAAAACTCTTTCCATCTGCCTGTCTTTGCTAATGATCAATCTTATTTTTATTTGTTTTTGTCTATTAATGTAACTGGTGGTACAGAAAACAAAATATGCAATGAGAGAGTTGGTTTGGGGATATTTTTGTTCATTTTTTTCTCCTTCTCCCTTTAACTGTAGCTGTGAACTTGCTCTAAGGCATTTGTTGAAATTGTTGCTTTTAGGTCTGGTTTGCGAAGAAGGATTTCATGACTCCTGGCCCCCCGAGAATTGTTCTTTACCCTACCACTTTTTTCTACCATCTGGCATGTTTACTTGAGTAAACGTGTAGGGTCAGAGGCCAACATGGACATGTGGAGGGACAGCTTTGTCATAAAAGCTGTAAGGAATGAGTGGGTGCTTCTGAATATAGCAGTGTGCATTTTGCTCAGTTGCTGAACACAAAGAGATGAGGTTAGTCACACTGCTGAAAGAAAATAAAGAAAACCAAACAGGCAAAGAGAATGGTAGATTATACAACACAGGTCACTCAGTCCCTTTTATTTGTTTGTTTGTTTTATCTAAGCCTTTCTGGACACATTTCTAAAAGATATGTCAGAGACGACATAAAATCTCCCCCTCCCCATTCTTTCAGAGACTTGGTTTATACAAATTCAGCAGTGGCCTGGAGGCCTCACACCACTGCAGGTGCATGCAGGCAGCTGCAATAAGGCAATACCTACGCTCCAGCTGCCAGGCCACCATCCATTTAAATGCCAAATTCTGGTTTTGGCACTTAAGAGCAGGAATTAATTTGACACAGCTTAGAGGAAGGAACAAAGCAAGTTGGTCGTATGAATGCAGTCATTTAAACGAGGATGACCTTGCATCACATGAAGGTTTCTAGGTCAGAGGGATAGGTCTGAGTACGCCAGAGACACCCTTGCTCTTTCTTTGCTAGCTTTGATCAGAGTTGATCAAATCTGTTACTCCCATGTGACTACTACCATGAAAATCTCAAAGTTCACTCCCTCAAAGATTTTCTGCTTTCATGCACACTTCCTCCCTGGATGGGCCATTCACTTAACAGTCGGATTCCGTGATCCTTCTGGGTCTCTTCTAACTCAGAGTAATCTGTGTTTCTGTATTCCCCTTTCAAAGCTTATTGCATCTCTACTATGCAATTCAGAGCTTCTTTGTTGTTGCCTAGAGAGTGCCAGTATCCCCAAGGCAAAAATCTGGTTCAACTTGAGATCCTTTTGTGTGGGATTTAATCAGAAGGTCTAAGAAAAAGAGGTCTACTCAAATGTCTCCCCGTCTAAGACGTGAAGTCTTCCATGTGGCTTCAAAGTGGGTTGGTGGCACAGATGGGATGTCTCAAAGCCCCAGTGGGAGAATGCCATTGGGGTTGGATAACAAAACTGGCCCCTTACAACACATCCCTGGGCCCATCCTTCACAGCAGAGGATAAACCTGCTGCAAGATCTGGCTTCTTTCCTCAGAGGGTTGGTGCCAGACAAGAGCATCAAAGATGGTTTATTCCCTTCCGTGAGCAAGGAGAGCAGAGGCTGACTGCTATGACCTCTCTGCACAGAGCCTGCCCACCATCAAAAGAGAGGAGACAATTTGTAACCATGGAAAGGATGGCACAAATCATTGCTGTCTGAGAGCAAAGAAAGGGCACCACTCAGCAGCATAGCCATGAGCGCTGCCCTTTATAGAGAGTACTGGGTGAAGAAAAATTCATCCTGCAGAATTCATTGCAGAGGATAACATTACCATGTACTATAAATGGCCTTGTAAAAGAGCAAAACCATTTGTCTAAAATTACTCCAACCAATTTCAGATTATATCTAAATCTGACCACATGGCAAATAACACACAGGTTAATACTGACATCTTTTTAATGGGTCCTTTTTTAAAGCTATAAAATAATGTAATCTCTGAATCAACTTTACTACATGAAGTTCCTTTCATCCAAATCTAATACGTGAGCTCTAGTAAAAGGTTGTATTAAGACCAGACAATGAAAAATGGAAAATTCCATCCCAGATCCTATCAAATTATCCTTCGAAATAGATCAACCAAATAGATAACAAATGCAAAAAAGCTTAAGCATCATATATTTCACATTAATCAAGCCAAATTTTGATTTCACTGGCGAAGTAATAGCTTTTTCCTTTGGCTCCTAGCCAAAACTCATCACAGGTTTCAGGCCGCTCGTCTCACTGTAAGATCAACACAGATTGATAACTATAAGAAACCCACCAAGGACTGTTTTCTTCAAGGCATGATGGAATTAGAAGGTCTGAGTGATTATTCTGATACAAAAAACCAGTCTTGATGTTTAGACAATCAAAAGCAGGCCTCTCACTCGACATCTCAGAAGATCTACTACAATTTCTCCCCACAAAAATCTATCACTATTAGGATACTTAAAAAAAACACAAAAAAACCCCAAAGGTACCAATACAATTACACAATTATATTATATACAATTATTTTAAATTGGTCTAATATTAACAAGGTACACTAGTCCTCTCATGATAAATGCTAAATGAAAATCTAGGAATAAAAATTAATAGAAAAAGTGGATAGTTATATTGGAGAAAAGAGATTCCAGTATGCTGAGAAAGTACCAAAGAACTGGTCTATAGGTGACTAAAAGTAAAATACTGATTTCAGAAAAATGGTTTCAAAAATCGAAATTCCCAACAATTTGATCTCTTTGAGTACTCATAGCAGTAATTGCTTTTGAACCAAAGTGAGCAGAAAAAAATAAAGGAAATACCAGTACTTTTCATAAACTCAAATAAAGTCTCAAATAAATTGCAGGGACAACACGAGGTCTTTCAAGGAGATGTCCTCCTGTTTTCATGTGGCATAGAGTTAATTTACTTGACAGTAGCAGGTATAGCACTGTGTTTCAGATTGCTAGTGAGAATAATGTTGATAACACACTGATGGTTTGGCTGTTTCTGGGAGTGCTTACTCTGAGTCAAGGAGTGCTCATGAAAAACCATGAGGTTATTCTGATGCTCCTCTGCACTGGGGGGTGGTGGATGGTGTGGTACGGGGTTGCTGGCTGGGGTTAACTCAGAACTGGAGCTGAGTTCACAGGCTCTGTCTACACAGGAATTGCATAATGGATACACCCAATTATGATGTAAACAATTAGGCATACTAGGACAAATTTAATCGGTTAGCTTAATATATCTGTATTTCGGAATTTGAAGGACAATCCTAAAACCGAGCAACTATTAAAGCTTCTGCAACAGGGACTTGGAGAGAAGTTGGTACATCAGATCTTGCTTACTATTTAATGTTTTCTCCTGTCATTCCTTCTGTAACCTTTTTCAAAGACTGCCAGCAAATGTTCTTGTCTTAAAAATGGATATTCAGAAATCAGCCACCAATTCTATGTTGGACTAACTTTAACCTTGCTTAAAGTGATAGTCTCAGTATATGAGCACAAGATACAAAAAAACCTTATCAAGAAGGAGGATTCTACAGAAGCTTTGGACACCTCTGTCACTGTGTCAGTGGTAGAATTGATTCAGTACCATTTGCAACTACAGACAAGTGTATAAGTCTTGGAACATTTATTCCATTTGCTAGTCTGTGATGAATGGAAAGCAGGTGCTTCCTAATTCTATTTAGAACTCTAATTGAGTCGCACTGGTCAGGGATTTCAGTGACCAAATTTGCACATGTGGGGAAGAAAAGCAGAAGGAATCAAGTTTACTCATCTGAAAGAGTCTCAAGTACAAGATTGTCACAATACCATTCAAGTATTGACAGTTAATGTTTCTTCTATTGTTGCCTACTAATCCAAATGGATTTTGCCAGAACAAATGTTCAACATATGCAAATATTATAAGGACTTTCTTGGGATATCCACAGAAATCAAATACACTTTGCAAAAGCATTCATATCAACAATCTCATTTTAAGATTTTAGCATTTGCAGTCAATTGTTGAAACAGTGTCAAAGACAATTCTCCCAAGTAGGGTTTTGAATTTTCTATATCAACAGAGAGATAGAAACGTGCACAATTTATTCATAAGCATGAACACAAAAAAATTGACTTAGCTCTATATAGTAATTTATTTCAAATTGTTTGCTTATATCTATAAAAATGCTCATGTACGCATGGAAACATAAGCACTGTCTCATATACTTACTCCTACAGAAGCAAACAGAAACTTGCCCAAGGGTTTATATCAATATTCTAGAAAGTCATTGAAATATATAGCTTAGCTGCTTAGTTCTGGGTTTGAAATGTTCCCTTTATTATCATTAGACAGTAATGATATTTTAATTATAGTAATTTTGATGTCTTCTTTTTATGTCTTGCTTATTCTTCAGTGTCTGTTGTAATTTGTGGAGAAATGGGGCTGTCATAGTGTTTATATGTGGTATGAGAGAAAAGATAGTTCAAGAAATCATGATAATGAAGATTATGTCACTAAGATAAACCAAATGCTGGATCTGAACATAAGCAGCTATTATGCTGATAGTTTGGGCTATGCATGAGAGTCAAGATCTTCATAATCTGAATTTAGTAAAATAGAACATCTCTGCAATTACAAAATGAATATGTAACAAGCATGGCCTTGATCCATTGTCATGATTAATACACACCAACAATGACCTATATTACCACCAGGTGGAAATCCAGGCGAAAGATCCCGGACCAAATTTCTGCTGACAGTAGTTTTTGCTTATACTTTTCATATGTATGAATATTATAAGCCTTATCTTGTAATATTAATTTTATACTTCCTGGGATATAAAATATAAAAGCTGTGAAGGACATGGGTATCACAGGGTGGAGAATTTCCATTGGAAATTTCTCTTTATTTCTTCATTTCAGTTGAGGAAGCTGGACAATTCAGACCAATGATCCATCTTGAGTTTTTCTAGCACTCAGATCATTGAACCAGTTTAATACTAGTTGTTTTTTCTAGCAAAGTTAAATAAATTAATGTGGTGGGTCAGTCCCCATGCCCACCTCCCAGGCCGGTGTATGATCTGCCCTCTCTCTCCCTCCTTTCCTGTTGGTCACCCTTTCCGTACTTAACCGGCTGCACCTAGCAGTCGGAGCCCTTTTCCTTTCACCCCCCGTGGGTGCCAGGGGATCGGTCAGCTCCTCCCCTGCTCTCCCTCCCAACCACCAGTGACCCTTACCCCACAATAAAGGAGAGCTTGGGGGAGAACAATCCCTGCAGCTTTTGGCCTCCTCGCGTCTCTTTCTTCCATGGACGACACGCACAACAAAACTACAACAAATGGATACTAGCTTGTTGGCAAAATTTAATTAATGGGTACAAGCTTGTTGGTAAACATCCACAAAAAAAAGAAAATTAATACATCCATTTAACTTAATCATAAAATATTTCTATTAACAAAAATAGTAAATTTTATTTTAGCCAGTTAATTCAACTCTATGTATTAGTTAAGAACAGTGTGTAACTATATAGACACTGTAATGATACATTAGAGGTTCACAGGTTTTCTAAAAATAGTAAAAACCCAGTCCAAAGAGAAATCACCACAATGTATACCATTTTATATTCTTCAGAATCAACAGAAGTTTTTGACAAAGAAGAATAGATGTTATAAATGTTAGAATTCCGAAACAAAAATGAAAGGCAGTCTTCCATGGAATAGCAGAACATAAATCTCTACAGAGACTACTTGTAAATGACTATTACTGATCATCCCTTTCTCCACTTCAATTTTATGTTCAGAGTGCTAAATGCAGCACAGATTAGCAGAATTTTGAGGCTAAATGACTGAATTTGATTTTGTAGGTCTGGTTTGCTCATACCTTTAAATGTCAAAAATCACAAGGTAGCTCCTGCAACCCCAGGTCTTTACCAGTGCCTTCAGGACTAGCAACACATGTCCATATAACCATGGCAGGTCAACATAATCATGTAAGAGTGGTTTGAGGTAGATTTGGTCCTTTAAATGATCATAAAAGTGCAGTGCTACTTTTGCATGAATACTGAGGGAGAGAATCACAGTTGTTGAATCAAAGCATCATATTGCAAAGCAAATAGATGGCTTTTGTCAGTACCTATTATTGTGATAAATGCTAATGACTCAAACTACTAAAGTAACTCATTGCAGCTATATTTACATGAGCAGAGTACTTCTCAGTAAATACTCTTCACTAAACACTGTCCCAACGTTTATGTATTTCTAATAAGATCTTTTTCATGGAAGGAAAGAAAAAGATACAGAAAAGAAATATGCCATTCAAAAGTACAATGAGCCTCTTTCACTTAAAAGAATAAAAATAGGGTTTTTTGAAAGAGTTATTACCAGGCAACTCAAGGGTCCAATTCGTTTGTAAGAGAAGTACTGAAATTACAGGACAGTGAAACGTGTTGCATTTTTCTTAGAGATGATTGTCAATTTCCCAGTAATGAAACTAGGGATAGATAAGAAATAAGAATCTTCAACACCGATTTCTAACAAAAAATTGGTGATATGCTTATCTTTATTTCTTTACACTTCCAGTCATAGCATATGCCCATTTGCTAATTCCTGGGAACACACACAACAGATATGCTATTGGTGGATTACCAAACACACTGGTTTACCAAATGTATGTCAATAAAACACCTCCTGTGTCAAAACTTGTTCTTGAAATTTTCTCATATAACCATCAAAGTCTGAAAAGTCTGTAGTGTGAGATCCCAATATCATATTCCAACAGTCTCATCTCTAGGAACAAGAGACATTCGTCACTCACCCAAGGATGTCATATGACTTGTATATTTGTTTAATCATAATAGAGAAAACTGCACTTTTTGTCATGTTGCTCTGAAAGCAGCTCAAGGCTAAACAGGATCCCTGAGCCTGGAAGGAAACAAACAGATGGAACAAAAATTCTTAAGCCCAAACAGTAACCCTCAGGTCTAATCACAAGTTCCAATTCCATTCCACCAACTAACACAATATTTATTTTATCGGGATTCTATTTTAATTACCTGACTTCAACTCAAACCAGGTTGGAGTGGTCCAGACACTGCAAAAGTCAAACAAAACCTTATTAAGGTTCAAAATAATAGAGAACAGAATATCAGTTTGAAAGTGCCACACTTTAAAACTATTCAATTGCTCTCTCTCTGCAATACATGTGTTGAGTAAACACATACTGCAACAGAACCTTTACACAACTTAGATAAGAGAGTCCTTCACGCAGCTGTCTGTCACTGTATGTTGTGATCTTTCATTTTTAAAAGTTTAGTGTAACAAAAATAATTCCATCTACCTCTGTACAGGCATTAAGGTCTCAAAAGCTATTAAAAGAATTGTGCCCTGAAGATTTAATCACACAGCCAGATCCATCCAGATAGACTCTAGTTCTCATCCAGACTTAATAGGACAAGTTCAGACTTAAAAGCTTGATTGCCATGATTTTATGCACAGTTACATCAAATTAAGTTTGTCATGTGTCATAGCCATTTCTAGCTCAAAATGGTCAAATGTATTCATACAGTTGTCTTACAAATCTAGCTTGTAAAAGTTTTTGCATTTCACAAAGACCATAATATTGTTTATATTTGAAAAGACCTTTAAAATTATCAAGCCCAACCAATGACCTCCCACTGCAAAGACCACCACTAAATCATGTCTCTGAACTCCACATCTACATATCTTTTAAATACCTTCAGGGGGTGATGAACCACTTCCTTAGGCAGCCTGTTCCAATATCTGAGAACCTTTTCGGTGAAAAAATTTTTCTAATATCCAAACAAAAATTCCCCTGGCAAAACTCAAGGCTATTTCCTCTCATTCTATGACTTGCTACCCAGAAAAACAAGCTGACCCCCACCTGGCTACAGCCTCCTGTCAGGGAGCTGTAGAGAGTGATAAGGTCTCCCCTGAGCCTCCTTTAATTCAGGCTAAACATGCCCATCTCCCTCAGCTACTCTTCATAAGACTTGTGCTCCAGAACCTTCACCAGCTCCATTGTCCTTCTCTGGACACACTCCAGCACCTCAATGTCCAGCCTGAACTGAGGGGCCCAGAATTGGACACAAGATTTGACATGGGGCTCACCAGTGCTGAGTACAGAGGGACAATCACTGTCCTGGTCCTGCTGGCCACACTATTGCTGATGCAGACCAGGATGCCATTGGTCTTCTTGGCACACACTAGCTGGGCACACACCAGGGCACACACTAGCTCATGTTCAGCTGCTGTTGACCAGCACCACCAGGTCCATTTCCATTGGGCAGCTTTCCAACCACTCTGCCTTCAGCCTGCAAGGAGTTGTTGTTACCCAAGGACAGGACCCAGCACTTGGCCTTGTTGAACCGCATACAATTGGCCTTGGTCCATCAGTTCTGTTGGTCCCTCTGCAAAGCCATTCTAACCTCCAGCAGATCCATGATCCCACCCCACTTGGTACCATCTGTGCTCTCGATCCCTTTGTCCACATCATCAGGAAAGACATTAAACCGGGCTGGACACAACACTGGCCCCTGGGGAACACCATTAATGACTGCCCACCAACTGAATTTAACTCCATTCCCCACCACTCTCTGCATTCAGCCATCCAGCCAGTTCTTAACCCAGCAAGGAGTGCACCTGTCCAAGAAGTGGAGAGCCAGTTTTTCTAGGAGAATGCTGTGGGAAATGGTGTCAAAGGCTTTAGTGAAGTCCAGGCAGAAACTAACTACAGCCTTTTCCTCATCCAGCAAGTGGGTCACCTCAGATTGGTCAAGCACGACCTGCCTTTCCCAAATTCAGTTTAGCTTGTGCCACCTGATGTCACCCAACATGATCTATTCCATGACCTTTGCCTTCTGGCAGATAGGTGTCCCATTTGCCCAGCTCCAGCTGGGACCACCCTGGTTAGCCAGGACTCGTGGTTAACGATGGAAAGAGGCACACTGAGCATTTCTGCCAGCTCAGTACTCTTGGGTGGATCTTGGCAGGCCTTACAAACTCCTCTGTGTCTACATGGCATAGCAGGTCACTAGCCATGTCCTGCTGGCTTATGGGAGCTTCATACTTCTCACCATACCATTTTATGGTGCCCCTGGAAAACTACTATCCTTGCTATCAAAGACAGGCAACAAAAGCACTAAGTACCTCAGTATTTTCCTCATCCTTCGTTACTCTGTTTCCCTCTACATCCAGCAAATAATGGGGATTTCCTTGGCTGGCTTTTTGCTGATGGTGTATTCATAAAAACATTTTTTATTTTCCTTTATGGTGGTAACAAGATGAAGTTCTAGTTGAACTTTGGACTTTAATTTTCGCCTTGCATGACCTCAAAACATCCTAGTTGTCCTCTTGAGTTACCTGCCCCTTAAGATCTTCTCTGATGTTAGATACTATAGATACTATAAACTGTGCTTAAGTGGGAATTTTTAGGGTTTTGGGGTTTTTTTTTTTTTAGCTTTAATGATACATGTGTAAATGATACACATGCAAAAATTCACTAATAAATTAAGAATCAACCTCAAACTAATATTGATCTTCTCTGAAGGCAGAAATGGAATTTTTGATGTTCTTATGTGATATGATAGTGAGACAATTAAGTAAATTACTGGTCTCTTTAGTATTGAGAGTTTATTAACATATATTTAAAAAGTGAGATGATACTCAAATGAGCATCAAAAATATGTCATAAAGGTTGCACCTTCATGTTGCTACCACTTCAGCTTTCAATAATTCTTTCTTTCCAGTATTAGGATAAGCACACACAATTTCCTCTCCCCCTCCCCCTTATACTTTATAACCTCAAGTTCTACATCAGAGACCTGTATTTCTGTTTTGATTCCCCTGCCACACAGGTAAACATTGTACTTTTTATTCAATATGTCATTAAAGTCAGTAAACAGCAAAAATGAATAAAACAGCAACTTACATATTTTTAACACCTCTGAGTTAAAACAACTTTGCAATAGGGAAGAAGAACAGATGCTCATTTCTAAATGCTAAAGCCACCAACTGGGAATATGCCAGTTGTAACTGCTGCCATCTGTTTTCAACTGTTCTTTTTACCTAGCTCTCTGAGATTCATATCCAAATTCACAGCCATACATTTCCACTAGGAGAGGGGCAGTGGGAATAACATGAGCAGGATTTTTCCCATGTGCTCTCACCTTCATTAAAAAAGAACTTTCAGTAATTACTGTTCTTCAGGATCTCTGTGAAATGATAAATCAGGGGCAGTTTTTTTCAAGGATTATATGATGACAGCAGTTGTATAATAACCACTTCTCATCATTACTTTCCCCCAACTCATTTAACTTGTTTACTTTCCCACTGCTGTTGTTCATCTTCCTACCATCCCTCTAGTCAGGTAGAAGTATATAGCTCTAGGCTTCTGTAGGGATAACTCAGCTCCTGGCGGAAACAAAGCACCTTGTGCATAACCAAGTGTCTGTTACAGAACTGAGCTGCATAGTGCAGCTAATGCCTATTTTTGTGTGAACACAGTGAAATATCCCTTGCATGCATGTATTCATAGTTTTTGCAGTGGCTGAGACAGAGTGTGCCAGATGGCATTGTTGGACTGACATAAGTACAACAAACATAAATAATTTTAAAAGAACCCATTTACACCAGCAAGAACCTTTTGAAATGCCCAAATCCCTTTCACTAGTTTAGAAACAGCCATATTTAAATCTTTTACTGGCTTCCACACACATACAATGAAACATAAAAGAAAAATTTGTTATCCACTCCACCTCAACACGACTACTGGATAATTATTTGAAAGATTTTACATTATTATCTGTGTTCTTTTTTGCTGATCTAGAGTGTATCACTACTGGAAATTTTATATATGACAGTTTGCAACTAGTCTACAAAAGATGTGTGTCTGCAACAGCTCCAGAGTGGCTTTTGTTTTTCAGGCAAATGGTCTCTTAGCCAACACAAGTACTGAACCCTGCTCCTCAAGAATAAACCACAGGACGTGCTAATATTTGAGCTAAAAAGCCACCACCTGTAGCTGTCCTCTGTTACAGATCACACTCCATACTTCAGGCAACTTTCCTGGGGTGTTCTTACTGACAGGCTGGCCCAGGATGCTGCAGCATCCTCACTTCTCAGTAACAAATGCTGTTATAGAACTTTATCAATGTCTACTGGCCTATGTATCTTTTAAAAGGTGAGGATCTTACCTGTTAGAGATGTGAGAGGTTTTCAGCATTATTGCTGGAATGAACAATACTGAATATTTAGCTGCAGTTGATCTGATCATTATCCCCTGTTTTCTCTCTTCATCGCCAATTTATTGCAGTCTTATTGATCGCTTTCATGAGTAAATGTTGAACTTCAACAAAAAAAGCATTTCATCTGAAGATCTGTCATCCCATTTCTCTCTTTCCACAGAAGAAAGAGGAATAGAGAGGAGGAAAACTATGTAAAAGAAGTGGGTTAAAGAAAGGCATTACAAAAATCAACCTGCAGAATGCCATCTCACTTAGTCTTTGCTTTCTCATCACCATTTTTTTCCTGATTCTTAAAGACATACAATTGAAAAAACAATACTTTTCCGTCCAATTATCAGGATTATCAGCTAAGAATAATAAAATTTAACATTATCAGAAGTGTTATGCATTTTTCTCTTGAGCTCCATTGTTATATTTAGTGTTTCTGACAGCACTTGGTTGCTCATTAATCAGTGCCTTGGATTGGTAGGGGTGTCAAAAGAGAATGCAACATTGAAAAAAATGCAACATTTTTCACTCTCTCTTCCTATTTTTAAAATACCACAGTGGGCAGCAAAAGGAGGCAAGGACAAGTGTCACTTTTATTGAGCTAAATTAGAACTGGCAAAAGTCTGTGGACCGTAAGGAAAAAAAGAACAAGCAGCTGAAATCCTGCAAACAGATATGAAAAGCAAACTCTTGACGACTTTCCAACAGATACTCACAGGTTTGTGTTTTATCACATAAACAATGTAATATAACCTCTTAAAAAATAATTATATGGAAAGCAACTCTGATGTGCACAATTCATCAGGTTACTGAGATATAAAGGTTTTGTGGGGTCTAGAAGCCCCTGAAACAGTTCCACAGCTTAGCAGAAAGAAGGCCATTTTTGTGATGTTTCTGGCCTTGTATCCCTCTCTGTAGAAAGGTTGTGCTCTGCATCTTCTGCTATCATATTTAATAACAAATAACACTTTTTGAGGCATAGCAATAGGGGTGTGTGGCATCCTAAAATTCTCCGGAGCTTCCAGACAACCTGTACAATACAAACAGCAATTAATTCCTGCTCCTCTTTCTGATCAAGTGAAACCTTTACTTCTTTGGTCCTTCAGGAGTCATCCTTGTAATAAAGAAGATGAAATAGTGAAAACCCAAAAATTTTTCTCCATCAGCTGGACAAAATCACAACCAGCAATTTGGGACTGGTCAGTATGAGTCTGTCATTAGCATGCTAAAGGAGTGGTCTTCTTGGGCCATCACTGACAGACAACATACTGTATGGCTTGCTTTCCCTTCTGAATATCCCAGGATAAAGGGGAGGAGAAGGAAGACATGAGAGAGGTGGGGAAACAGACAATGACAGAGAGACAAAAGGAAAACAAAAGGAAGAAAGGTTAATTTTATCATTTCATTACTAAGATGGGAGAGAGTTTAAATGCTGTTTTGTGCTGTTGCTTTTGGCCCCTATGTGACTCTTGAAAACTCATATTAAAGTGTATAAAGGTTAAGCACCACAAAAAGACTTCCGTCATGATAATTGAAATGCCAAGGAAAATAATTTACTAAATGAGGAGAGATGTCCCTCCATAACCAAAGTCCTACGTTGCACTACTGAACATATCTTACAGACTTTTTTTTTCTTTTTATTCTGCCTTAAAAAAATCAGAGCAAGACAAGTCATGAAAGGGGCAGAGTATACCATGTGAAAAGCTAATAATAATTGCTAATCAATAGTTATCTTGAAAAGAAGTCAGTGACTATCAAAAGCCAGATATAAGACAGCATATTCACTAATTACAAAAACTCTATATGAAAAATTTGAGGGCTTCTCTATTGGTCTGGATAAATAATTTCTAAACATTTCTATTATGTTGTTTAAGAAGCAATTTTTTTTTTAAATCAAAAAGGAGAACTGAAAAATTTTCTGTATTACAGTACAATGAGAAAATAAATAGGACTTATCCCTTGGAAAATCCATTTCTGAAATGGAACTGCTCTGTAATTAGTGTTTGAAAAAAACAACAACAATAACAATAGCAACAATAACAAAAACAACAGTTGAGCAGAACTTAAGAAATGAAAGATGCACCACAATCAGGAAAGAGCCCCCCTCATGGGCTACAAAAGGACTAAAGGCTAGGCAGCCAATGAAGCTATAAGCAGTGATTTAGGCAGGGCTTCCTAAACATTCCTGTTGGCATCTTGAGGCATAGACACCAGTCTATGTATAGACCCAGAAAACTTCTGCCAGTTCCCCACCTAAGAGGCAGAAGCTCTTCCTGCTTTTTTCCCATGAGAAAAAGTGTCAGGACAAGTACCATGCCTCCTGCAGAGAACAGCTGGCAGGTGAAGCAACAGCACAGTGGTAGCAGTACCACCAGCTCCTGTTGCTGCCACTGACACCATGGCATGGGACACTTGTCCTCTGACCGTAACAGTACAAGAGAAAACTAAGCCACGGAAATATTTGAGGAAAAGTAGCTGAGAACAGGGACACATCTTAAAAACTGTTTCTTCTTTCTCACTTTTTTGTAGATGGTGGTCCTGAGCAGGGTCTTTTCAAATTTGTAGATGGTTAGAGAATGAGACCGGTAAACAGCAGAGAACAGAGCCCAGGAATTGCTCAAATGGACGTATTAGTGCAAACTCACTCAAGTGAATCTGAATGTAGGCTTTGAGGTTTGATGAATTCGCTTGGATTGTGAATGGTGTCTGAAGAATGATCTACAAAGCTTTCAATGCATGTTCTCATTGGGTAGGAACTATCTCCTACCCACAAGAAGCTATTACAGTTTTTTCTTCATCTGTTTTTGGTTTAGAATATCCCTAAAATATTTTTAATCTCAGCATCTGTTTATTTGATACCTAAAAATAGCCCTTTTTGTCTCTCATCTCTGTCTGAGCACACATACCAATTTTCACATGCTAATCTCCAGTTCCATAGGAAAGCAAAATATTTCAGAAAAAGAAAAAAAGTCTAAAATTTTCTTAGAAAATGTGAGATTGAGACTGGTTCTGCAGACCCAGCTTGACAACTGTTGTTTAACTAATTCCCCTATTCAGAAAAATATTTCATTGTCTCCACAAACACTTAAGTGCCAAATAGTAGCAAGCCACCAGCCTTAGAATGATCTGAAGTTGAATAATGTCACTAATGCTTCAGAATTTATTACAGCTTTAGAATTGATGGCCGAGGTTTTCAAAAGGTAATAGTTAAATGTAGGGTCTTTCATGCATATTTTATTAATTCAATAAATGATTAGTTATGGATTACTGCTAATCAGCCAGAATTTCTCCTTTAATCATGATTCTAAGTAGTGAATATTATAAACCTACTCCAAGTATTAAAATAAATGTGGTAATTTCAAGTTCCCATTGTTTCGTTTTCCTTCTCTAAAAGGGAAATAAATCCTGCTAAAACTGCCCTGAATTTCACCAGGTCTCCTCTACCCTAACATTTCATGCTTGTGTATTTCATGGGTTATTTACCCGCATCCAGTACAAAAATGAATCATTCTCTCTTTAATTGCCAGTATGTCACTGTTAAGCATACATATGCAGCTGACAGGCTGGCCCACCATTTGCTGCAAGGAAACAGCGTGGAGAAGGCAGCTGTCGCAGTGATATCAGTGCTCTGGTCAGGCAGAGCAAGCAGACCAGGCATGCACAAATTCCATTAATTTAGCCTTATTCTTAATCCTGCCACCCTACAGAGAAGGGTTGTTACAGGCTCAGCAAGCAAGGGCCCCAGCTGTAGTGTCCTGTTACCTACCATCAGTTGCTGGCCATAGTTGCCTCCCTGGGGAACAGCTAGTCCTCCGCTTTCATCTACAGATGTTAAAACAAATGTTTTTCAAATCTCTGGCATGTATTCCCCAGGTGCCCACCGACTTGGTTTTTTCAGGATTTTAGATTCCTATTCAGAACATGTTTGCCTGTTCTTCTTTTCTACAGTTAGCTGAAAATGACGAAGTTCATAGATCTATGCAGTCAGCATTGTAGACAAGGCTGGGAAGAGGGGTATTTGGTAGTATTTACTGAATATTTTTCATGAAGGAGCCTAGCAGCTTGAAGGATTACAGGACAATCGGACCAGAGAGAATACTCTGCTTACTTGCCTCTTTAGGCTCTGGAGTCAATGTATCTAAAGTACTGCAGCAGTTTTCTACCAGTTATAGATAAAAGAGCTGTGTAGCCTCATTTAATCTCTTTACTTCTTCAGAGATCTGTATGCGTTTATCAACTACATTACTTTAGCAGCTGTGATTGGATTTAACTTCCTGCACATGAAATTAGTGTCAGTTGTCATTCTTTGTACACATTTGTTAAATTCAATCTTGTCTATAGGAGTTTATGAAGCAGAAACATAATAAATGTATTAAAGTTTGCCACAGAAAGACTGAAGGACTTGAAATCTGGAATGATTGTTCAGATAAAGACCACTAAGTTTATATTTTTACAGCAGTCCTTTTAAAGGCTGACATAATTGATGTAAGCCTCTATAGCCTGCCCCTCAGAGTGTCAGGAGTGGTAAACAATATAGGACTTCCTTATGCTGAACTGACGTCTTTTCTTCCCTCCCTTCCCACCGCTCCCCCACTTCAACATAATATCAGTGAGTTTATGGAAAATGCTGGATTAGCATCTCTGGAAAATTATCTCCTTTGGCTATGAAACAGGCATAACCAGATCTGATCTGATCTTACAGACAGACAGAGGGGCTGCAGAATGGATTCTACCATGTAGACAGCTGTTTCCAGAGCACTTTTTTTTGCCAAGAGTAGATCAAGTCCCTAGTGGAATTGGGAATCCCAGCAAGGATTTCCACTCTGCTACTGGACTCTTAAATGTCCTTGCCTCCTAACAAGTGGCCAAAGCTCACAAATAATTTGTTTGTTTGTTTTATTACATCTTCAATAATATAAAAATTGCTGTGTTTTTAAGATAATGGATGTGCCAGATAAAACATTGTTTCTGAAAACAGTCCTGAAATTCTTCTGATGCAAATACATATGTCTTCCAGCACTGTTTGTCACCCTTTTCTGCCATCTTCCTAGACTAGCTTCCTCCCATCCTGCGCTTCTCACTGAGCACGTACAAAGATCATAAGCCCAGACACATCTGGCAGGCCTTCATGAGAGACTCGTGGTATTGAAGTAGAACTCCCTTATTTCCTGTGGGGAATTAGATAAATTGGACATTATCTTACTCAGGTTTAATTTCCAGGAGTAACTGAAACATGGTGGG
Organism: Origma solitaria; assembly: GCA_013397895.1. Taxonomy (NCBI): domain Eukaryota; kingdom Metazoa; phylum Chordata; class Aves; order Passeriformes; family Acanthizidae; genus Origma; species Origma solitaria. The sequence goes on along the minus strand of VZRL01004159.1, from coordinate 100,650 downwards.
ACAACTCCCACGACTGAAAGATGGCACCGGGTGGCTTCAGGCTGTTTTGTAAAGACAGGAAGTGAAGAAAAGGAGGAAGAGTTGCACTCTATGTTAGTAAGTAGAAGCTTGAACGTGCAGAATTCAACTATGTTGATTATGGAAGCCCTATCAAGTAACCTTGGGTCAAGATCAGAGCAGTAGTCTTCAAGAGAGATCTCACAGTAGGCATCTGCTACTGACCTTAAAACCAGGATCATAAGGCCAACAAAGCAATATTTACCTCACTTGAATAAGTTTTGGGTCAACACATTCCGATTCTTATAGGCAACTTCAATTACCTACACACTTATTGGTAGAACAATGAAGAAGCTCACATGCCATGAAGTTCCTGAAATATATAGAGGCCTGATTCCCCAAAAAAAGTTAAATTTGCAAACAGGAAGGAGGCAAAGGAATGACTTGGGCTTGTTACTCACAAACCAAGAAAACCTGCTTTGTAATACCTTGGTTAGTGACAGCTCTGGCTGCAGTGATCACAACATTGTGGAGCTTGGGATCCCACTGATCACACTGAAGGTTTAAGAAGAGCAAACTTGGGCTAGCTCAAAGCTCATTTGGGGGAATTTTATAGAATGACATTATGGAAGATAAAGGAGTTAATGAGTTTTTCAAGAAAGTTCTCTTGGAAGGATAATAACCACTCATGGCCTCTAAAGTTAAAGGAAGTAGGTGGAGCTAGACACCCAGCTGGCTTATCTGCAAGCTTCTGAGTCTGCTCAAAACCAAAAGACACATACCGGAGATGGAAAAGTAGACAAATATCTGTTCGCAACTAGACAAATATTGCCAGGGTGTCCAGAGATGCAATTAGAAAAGAAAAAGCTCCACTCAAACTGAGATTGGCCAAATATGTAAAAAACTACAATAAAGGATTTGTCAGTAATAAAAACAATAAGCTGAAATACAAGGAAGCAATGGCCTGATGTTTTCTCGAAGAGGTAAATTACCCAGTCACCAACAATGCTAAAAAGACAGGAGTTCCCAACACTTTCTTCATGTCTGTCTCTACTACCGCTGTTGGGCCCCAAGCCCTGGGAGCAAATATCTAGTTTGATGCAAACGCACGACCAGTAAAGAAAAGGTGAGTATATGAGCTATTACAGAAGCAGAAAATATTCACCCAAGGGTGTTAAGAGAGATGTTTGATGTCATTGCAAGGATGGTCTCCATAATCTTTAGGAAACCATGGAGATCAGGGGACATTCCAGAAGACTGGAAGAAGGCTAATGTCGCCCCTATCTACAAAAGTCTTAAGGGAAGATCCAGGTAATTATAGGCACATCAGTCTTGCTTCAGTCCCTGGGAAAGTTATGGAACAAACCCTCCTGGAGACTGCCACAAGTCAGATGAAGCACATGATTAGAAAAATCCAAGACAGATTCGCCAAGGGCAAATCACGCTTGTGAAAGCATGATTGTCTTCTAAGACAAATTAACATGCTCAGTTCATGTGGGGTGGGCAAAGGACATTTTCTACCTGTTTTTTTCCGAGACTTTCCAAGCAGTTTCCCATGGCTTCCTCCCAGAGGAACTGATGTATGATGGTTTGGATAAGTGGTCTGTAGGGTTTGAGGGGCCCTGACCCATGGGCTGCCCCAGACAGGGGTGGTAAACAGCTGCTTTCCAAGCTGTGGGGTTCCCCAGGATCAGTGTTGGGCCCAAATCTGTTTGTTATCTTCATAAGTGATCTGGGAAATGAGGTGAAGTGTACCATGATGACGTCTGTGGTGATACAAAAATGAGTGAGAAATGGGTACCTGGGGAAAGACACCCTGCAGGAAGGCCTGGATGGGCTGGAAGAGTGGGCTGAGAGGAACCTGATGAAGACAGCAAAGACAACTGTAAGGTCTTGCACCAAGGAAAACATAATCCAGGAGGACAGCACAGGCTGGGATCTACCCAGGAGGGACACAGCTCTGTGGATAAGGACCCAGGGGTCCTGGTAGACACCAAGCACATAGTGAGTGTACAGAGTGCGCTGTGCAAAAGAAATCCAAAAGAAATCCCCTGCAGAGACAAAGGCACTGCTGTCCCACTTGACTGAGTGCTTGTCAGGCCACTCCTGGCATACTGTGCTCAGCTTTGGTCCCTATGCAGGGAGGCTGGAGAAGGTCCAGAGAAGGGCCATAAAGATGATTCAAGGGCTTGGAAACCTCCTGAGTGAAAAACTGAGAGATCTGGATTGTTCAGCTTTGGAAAAAATACTTAGGAGAGTTCTTATAACCACATGTAATATGTCTGGCTGAGCAGGAGTTCATTTCCCCACAGCAGCCCTCACCTTGCTGTGCTTTGCATCGATAGCTAGAAAGATGTTGATAAAACCCCAGTGTTTTGGCTATTGCTGAGCAGCACTGGCACAGCACCTGTGCTGCCTCTCCAGCATTCCACCCTCCAACAGTAGGCTGGGGGTGGCAAGACCTTGGGAGGGGACACAACCAGGCCTGCTGACCCAATCTGACCAAAGCCATATTCCATGGCATATGATGTCAGCTCAGATATAAAAGCAGAGGGAGGGAAGGAGGAGGAACAGCAGGTATTCGTTGTTTTACAGTGTTTGCCTTCCAGAGCAGCCACTCCACCTGCTGAAGATCTGCTTCCTGGGAAGTGGCTGAACATTGCTCACTGATGGGACGTAGATATTTTTTTTTCCTTTCCTTCTGTGCATACAAACTTTTGCTTCTTTTTCTTGCCTTATCTCAACCTACAAGGTTTTTTCCATCTTATTTTCTTTACCCTGTGCCACTGGAAAGGGGAATGATAGAGCAGTTTGGTGGGCACATGGCCCCCATCCAAAGTCAACCCACTATGCCATGTTCCAGTATTTGCAGGTTGACTACAAAGAAGTTGGAAACTCCCTTTTTGCAAGGAGTCACATGGAAAAGACAAGGAATAACAGATACAAGTTACTCCTGTGAAGGTTCCAATTGGACACAAGGGGAAAATTTTTCAATAAGAGCAATTAACCATTGTAATAATCTCCTCTCTAGGGAAGTGATGGATTCACCAACACTGGACACCTTTAAGATCCAGCTGGAGAAGGTGCTGGGCCACCCAGTCTAGAGTGCTTTTGATAGGAAAGGTTGGTCCAGATGATCCTTGAGCTTCCTTGCAAACAGGTATTCTATGATTAAGCACATTTTCTAGTTTGGGAGCCATCTTAAAAATGTAGCAGTCTAGAGAAATGTTTTCACTAGTAAGGTTTATTAAGTTCTGAGATCTATGAAATAGAATTCAATGTTTATTTTAAAACTAAAATCAGTCATTTTTATTCTCCAGCAAATCTGATTTGTTTTGATTTTAAAATGCAGGTTTATAAAGGATGAGTTATGGTTGAGAGAAATGCCCAAAAAGTGAGATTACAAAGTTTGCAGATGGCAAGAAAACCTTTACACAATGTACTAAAGCCTGGCAACCAGCTACAGCAATGGCAAATGAAGCACGATGCTGAGAAATATGGGGCAGTACATACCAGGAATAATTTTAACTACATGCTTATATTGTAAAATATGAAATGAATTTTCACTATTTAGGAGGATGTAGAGGGTAAAACTGAGTATGCAGTGCACAATATTTCAAGTATACCATAAAAGTATGGAAATGTTTATTAATAACAGTACTTCATCACCTGTTCTGAATAAAGTGCAGCAGAGGGATTGGTTAGTATTTGGCCATTTATCAGTTAATTGACAAAGGAAGAAATCTCAGGGCTTTTCCCAAAACGAATTCTTTCCCTCTTCTACCATATGGTTGTGCTGGCCTGTTCAGGATTGCCAGAAAAAGGAAGCGTTGGGAGACCCTTTTCTCTGGCTTCTCTGGTGTAACCCTGGTTTCGGTCTGCAGAGGCTACAATGGTATCGTTGCCCATCCAGCTCTCGAGGTAGACGGTCGGAATGCGAGGTGTCACCGTCTGGCAGGAGTGGGAGTGGGATGGGGCTGTGGTAGCCCTATATCAGATCATTGGATTGTTGTCTGTTCCCTTAGAGATGCAAATCATTGTAACCCTGGAAGCCACGCCGCTTTGTGGCAGTTCAGTCGCTGGACTGTAGCGATGCAGAAGGATGTGCTTTGTACAGTAAATATGGCTTTTTGCTTGTGCCCAGCGAAGTCCATGCATTCAATCACCAATAGTGGACCCCACTTCAATGTATGAATAACACACCCTTTGAGATGGCTAACTCAGCTCATCCTAGCTGCAGGAAACACACTGGAATATTTTTATGTTTTCAGCTGAGGATATGGAAAACATTATGTATCTTGCTTGTATTCTTCCTACATTAACATAGAAAATATTTAGATTACTTTTAGAATTTTTTTTTCATAATAATGGGACGAAATTTCTGTATACCACAAAAGTATTTACAATTACTTTTTTTTTTTTTTTTGGATACACATAAAAGAATATAACTTGGTTACCAGCAAGCATGGTTTGCTTTTGCAGCTGTGAGGTGAGAGGGAAAAGGATGCTTTTTTTCTTTTTACTCTAAAGAGTAAATTGTATTTTAGAACATTTGTTCTAATGTTTTTGTTTAGAATGGTGAAAGTGGGGACATTCCACTCAAAATTAAATGTAGAAGGTAAAGAGGTTTGGTTATGCAGGTTATAATATGCCGTCCGTCATACATGCAAGCACCAGAACCCTTTTCAATCCTGTAGTTCCTCTCCATTTTGATGTCAAACAGCACAAGTACTACAAAATATTGAAAAATACTTGTTCATTCAAGATGGAAAAGAAAATTCCCAGTTATGTCCTCAGCTGCTGCTATATTGATGAAGAAGTTAGGGTTACTAATCTGCTAAAGGATCCCAGCAACGAGATTGTGATGAGATCCAAGGGGGACGGTTTCTCAGGAAGAAACATCATTTCTGACCCTAGTTAAGATGACTGAGTGAAGGTGGGGAGGGGAAAAAAATATATGGCTCATTTCTGGAACGTCAATAGTTTCACAAGTTACTTGCTCTCCTCCCAGTGGTGTTACCAACGGTCCTGTTCTGAAACAACTCAAACATTGCCTGTTGGTGTGAGGAGAGATATTCTATTGTTTGATCTTTTAAACTTCACAGTCCTGCCCTCAGAGATGGCAGTGCCAAAATATCTTCTTTCTTTGGATTTTTTTTTAAATCTATTGCATTTTAAACTTTTCAAAATGAGGATTTTGTAATAAAGAGAGCAGCAGTGTCTTCTCTAGAGAGAATGGGAGCTGGATGTCTCAAACCTGCATTGTAAATCATTGTAGTTTAAACTGGCCTGTGGGTTTAAAAAAATAGCTGTATTGATTCACCACCTTTCAAAGCAAGCTGCATTGTTTCACAATAAGGTATGTCCCAGTCTTGCTCTCTTATCTCCTGTCAAAGCTTGAAAGTACATTGCTGCAGAACAGAATGTTCAGAATACTGCTGAAGAAAAAAATGGTTATTGATGATATCTTGGGCCTGTTTTGTGCCATCAAATTAAAGAAAACCATGCTTAAATCACCACCTTTATGCAACTTTAGGTGGCATGAAAGAAAATTGTGTTTCAGGTACTCCAGGATAAGTATTAACCTTTGGACAGTAAGACAAGGTCAAACCAATTTGGAAGAAATAGCTAACAAAAATAAGAAATATCTGAAGGTCAGTTACCTCACCTTTACATCGTTGTGTAAGGTACTAATAACAATAGCAGTACAGATGTGCTGTTGAAAGGGTTTTATTTCTACCACAGCAGAAGAGGTTTCTGTTGTTTTGGCTTATGGCTGTCGGCAGTATTATGGGCAAAACAATTCCACACAGATGAGATATATTGGGCTATGATTTTGAAAGCCTTCCCCCACATTCTATGAAAGCATTTTTAAAGTATAAATTAAGTCACATAAGACTGTTTGGCTTTGTGAAACATGCAGTTTTAGGGAAAATAAAAAAGGAAAAAGGAAGCACAAAGCCACATCACCAAAAAAAATTGTTTCCTCATGGTCCTTCCATAGTTCTGTATACTTTCCACTTTCATATTTTCAAAGCTCTCCAATTTTCAAAATTTTTCACTTTAATATTATTTTCTTTAAATAAAATTTGTGCATTTTTCACCTTAAGAATTTTAGAAATATCAAGAAATATGGAAAGTGTGCAATATAGTTGATTTCATTTCCACTGCAGTTAATTGGAAGAAATTACTAAGTGAATCATATGACAGTGTGGTCCAGGTACAATTATTAGATGTAAAAGATAAGCCATGTTTCTAAGGTTTTAAACTACTTAGACTTTGTCACTATTGCTATTAAATCAACTCCAGGATATTCACAAAAATATAAGTTTTTTGACAGTAAAGTGTCCACCTTTTCAGGAGAAAAATGGTATTCACAGGTCCACTGTTTTTCTTATTGTTTCTCACTTAGTCACAAGGACATTTTCATAGCTGCGGTGAAATACTATGTGGCAGGTTATGGACTAAATACACAAAGGTGATAGAAGCAGTAGGAATATGTCATTGGCTGGACTGCTGTGCTTTGGCCTTTATTTAGGAATTAGTATCTTGCCACCTAATGTTAAACTGCTACTTGGATCAGTCACAAGCTACTGCTAAAGGGGTGATACTCATTTCAATTTTTTGCCTAGCTAGGAATGCACTTCTTTTTGCAGCTGTAACCTGAAGTAACCATGACCTTGTAAGAAGAAACCTCTAAGTTAATAGAATATTGGAGAGACACAAAAAAATTCCAAATTAGCAAACAAGCAACAAGAACAAAAACAGCCAAACAGACAAACCCCCAAAAATACAATGCTTATAAATTCTATTACGCATTTACTTGCTTGTGTGAGCTATAGAGGGGAAGGTAAATGGAACTACATTTTCTCATGAATTGTTGTTCCTTGTCTATCTTCATATGAAACAAGTCACAATGCTTATGCTGTTTGCCCTAGATCTCTTTCAGCCAGGCAGACCTGAAAAATGAAGGCACAGTGAAAAGATAAAGGCACAGTGAGAAGCTGGGACAGTTAGTATCTGGGAAGTTTTTGCGAACCTTGCCCTCAAGTTTCATATTACTGACAAAGCTTTTTTTCAGCAACCGGTTTGTCATTTTGTTAGTTACAGAGCGTAAAGAATATGTTGTAATAAATGCATTGTACTGCGGAAGGTAAAAAGCTGTTTTATCCCTTTCCCACAAGACCTCAAGTATTCCTGCTCTTTTGCGATACAGTATTGCAGGTCTCTCCATCTGTTCGGTGTAACTCACCCCTTGCCATTATGAAACAGCTTCCAAATTTGCATCATTTTTTGACTTGTGGTTGTCATAAAATTAAAATAATCCCTCATGCTCAGTACAATCCCAGGGATCTCTGAGAATGGCAGACCACCCTGAAAGAGGTGATCAGTATGGGTCCTTCTAGTTGTTTCCTGACAGTAACAGTCCCATGAGGACCAGCACAGCTGCCTCTCTGCAGCAGCTGCAGTCAGACAAAAATAGAGAGGGAGGAAAGAAAAGCATATTGCTGTCAGCAGCCAGACTTCACTAGGACAAAAATAGGCTATTATCTACTTTTATTTCTGGACAAAATCTTTATGTCCACATTTCACTGTATCAGGCAGTCAAGTGCAAAAGCAGATGCATAAATCAGAGGCTTTCTACAAGCTGGGGAGAAGAAACACGAGATTTCCTCTGCACAATCATGATTTTGCACCGGCATCCTGAGCCCTCGCATCAGATCAACATCGGCTCAGAAGATGAAGTACATGGGCACATTGAAGCACAGAATGGTCAGAAGGGTATAAACACTAAAAGAAGGCTCAGATCTGAGTCTCTGTACTAGCATCCAGGCTCAGGAATCAGTCAGCAAGGGCTAGGGATATGAATTTCATACCAACCTTTAGCTAATGCAGAAAAGAACCCAAAGCATTTGGTACTGATTTGAACAGGAATAGGAACAGGCCTACAGAAACAGCTACAAAATCACCTTTTTTCTTCCTGAGATGAAACAAAAAGCTTAAATCTAACACCTCATGAAGACAAAGAAAAGTCACCATCCTTTATTTGGCTATGGAAGAATGACTCATTTCTAACTCAATTAAAATCATAAGCAGTGTTGCAGTTGGACAAGCAAGAGGCCAGTGGGCTGGTAAGCTACTTAACACCAGTTTTTGTACACTGCACTGAGCAAGCAATGGACAATTCAGAGACTTTAACTCCATATAATAGCTGTTCTCAGAAGGTACCACAACAGAAAAATTAAATTCTAGTGCACTTTAGCAGAGGAAATAAGTAATAACTCAGCGTCAAACAGGAAACTATTTATAAAATGACTAAATGAAAAAGGATGGCTTAGACACAAAGAGACAGCCGGTTTAATGGGTTAGTGGCTGTATTGTGTTTTTCCAGACTGAAGACCCTTTCTTGTCTAAAACAGCAAGGGATTCCAGTTTTATGAAATTGAGGTGACCAAGATAAAAATGAAATTAGAAGTATTGAATTAGAAGTGATAATGACTGTCAGAGAATGGAAGACTATACCTAATCAGAGCAACTTAGATTGTATTTTCTACCAATATGAAAAAATGCAGAGAATTTTTCTCTGTTCCATTACCAGGGAAACTGAGGCATAAAGAAATCAAGGGATCTGTCCAGGGAAATATTATTCCAAAAGACTTGAATTCAAATATGCCACCGAAGGGGCAGTTCTGGAAATTGAGGAACAACATGTGGAAAAAAAAATCAAAACAAGTTTGCTGGAAAATTAAAGGTGTAGCTGCTTCGTTCGGATCATATGTGTGCAGATGTAACTTGGATAGGCTAAAGAAAACTGCAAAGCAACAGATACTTTAGAGCATTGATACATATCCATCTTTTTCTACTACGGTTGTGCTCAGCTGTGGGAACAGTAGTGACAGATATTCCTGATTCTTTTTGGAAAAAAGGAACTGGCTAAGGCTTTGTCAAAGACTCCTTCCTCTGTATAATCAGACATGTTTGTAGCAGCTAGAACCATCTTTTTGCATCAGACATCTGCAGATAAATACACCAAAGAAGATGTTTCTATATGTATACTGTGGAAATACTGGCCATGAGAAATGAAATATGTAGCGTTGATTTCTTGGCAAGGACGGAGACAAAACCTCTGCAGTCAGTTTCAAAGCGTGGCGGGTTTATTTGGGAGGAGGGTCGGAGGGGAGAGAGACCGACCACGTGACCGCTTTCACAGCCCCGTGGTGGTCAGACAGGGAAAGGGTAGGAGGGCAGGGAGAGGAAATTGCAAGAGAGGCAAGAGCGGGCATCTGGCCCGTGCAACAAGGTAAAACAGCTTCCATGATGAATATTCCAATTTCTACTAACCAATCTAGAATGGGATACAAATTCTACATCATTTGCATACAGCCTATGAGAGTCCTCATATTACCATAGCTGTTACATATTTAAATCTTACAAAACTGGTTTTTCTACTTTCGGATCCACTCCAGAGGAAATGCAAGTTTCTGTTGTAACATCATTCAGCTTGAACCCTTTTTTCTCCAGCTATCCACTGGTTGGTATTTCAAAGTTTGTCTTCATTTCTATTTCCTCTGATGCTTCAGCATCTTTTGCTAGGCAATAATTTCCATAAGACCTTCCCATTTCTTCTCCCCCAACAGAAATATTTTCTCAAGTTTGAGCAACAAAAGAGGCGTATTTTTTCAATACTGTCATGGTGATAGTCATCTTCTGTTCAAGTTCTCACATAATTTTAAGAAATATTGAATATTTTTCTGGGACTGTTTGCTGGCTCCAGACAACCAGTTATCCTTCCTCTGAATGAGCACAGTCATGAAAGCCTCAAGCTATTTATACTCTTTTTCTACTTCAGTGTCCTCATCCATCTATGTTAATGCCCAACTACACTGAATGCAGACTTATGCTAGCATAGTAGATTCCTAGTTTTCTCTCACAAAAATTCTAAATGGGTGTATAAATGATAACTCTGGTGTTGTCTAAAAAACTCAACAATTATGCAGAAGCTGATGGCATCCTCTCATGGTTTCATGTCAGCAGCTGCCAAGCCCCAGCACACTCCCCCACCAGCAGGACTGGGGAGAGAATCAGTAGGGTAAAAGATAGAAAAGTCATGGACTGAGATAAACACACTTTAATAGGGACACCAAAAGCCGTACATACAAGCAAAGCAGAACAAGGAATGAAACCGCTTCTTCCCACGGGCAGACAGGATGTCATATGATCTGGAATACCCTTTTGGTCAGTTGGGGTCACCTGTCCTGGCTGTGCCTCCTCCCAACCTATGATACAACTCTGACTTCCTCTCCACCATGGAAGTATGAAAAGCAGAAAAAGCCTTGGTTCTATGTAAGCTCTGCATCTCTACATTATCAACCCAGTGTTCAGCAAAAATCCAAACTATAACCCCATACCACCCCAGACAAAACCAGCACACGTCATTTTATCAACTTTCTGACTGTAAAATCACAAGTCTCCTATGAGAATGAAGGGGCTAACCTGACCAGAATTTATGGCTTACATCTAGATGGAAGCATTAGCCTAAATTTACCATTATAAAGAGGTGCCTTCAGATGTCTTCCATGGCCCTGTGCAGAGTCCTGATAAAGCAGCCTTAGAAATTGCTCCATTTAATGATTGACTTGATTAGACTGAAGCAAAAATAAAGGGTGAAGGAGTTGGGAGGAGGTTGTTGTGTTGATTTTAGCAAGAGTGGACCCTATATTACAGTGAGAAATGGTGAAAGTTCCTTGAATTAATGCTCTCACCAAGCTGGACTCTAACACCAGCAACAAAGCAGAATTTCTCTAGTCTTCCCTTGTACTTGGAGTTTCTCTTTGAATAGTCTGTCTGAACGAGAGTTTCTCATGCTTTAATCATTTTCACAGCACTCGTATTAACTTTTCATCTTCATACTTGTCTTTCATTCTCACCATTCTAGCCAGATATGAGCTTCTGTTTTATGTGGAGTAGTGCTCCTATAAAAATGGGAAAGCATACAGGAGAACACAGAGCAGCACAATGCAAACCCACAGAGTATGATGAGTCAAGTGACAGAAAAGCATCTACAATCCACAAGATGCCTCATCATCTCTAACACAGTCAGCCCACACTACAACTTTCTTGTCCGTGTCTAATGGTCAACAACTGATTTCTGTCTTCTAGCTAAAGCTTTGGTCGACAGTCTGTGTATTGCTCAGGAAGAAAACAATATCATTTTAATAGACCTAATAGAAAATAAAATAACCTTCCAGAGTACAGACTGCCTTTACTTAATTTGCATGTAACAATGAACTAAAGGACTGTTTCTATAACTCGGGTTACAGGATCATAAGAAAAAGTTACAATTTTATTGCACATATTCAGTAATTAAGTCTGAGGGAAGGTTGTATGATAGGAAAAATAACAGGAGATTTAAGAACAGCTTAGTGTAACAATATCAAAGACATCCTGTTAACAGAAACCTTCTCAAATGTGAAAAGCACATTAAAAAAATAGTTAGGATTAGATCTGAATCCTGACCTGTGCTTTTTGTTATTTATCAGACCAGAAATTATTAATCATTGTAACAGAAATACAATCATTTTTTGATCCCCTATTGGCAAAGTACGGCCTTTCCTGCTGTAGTGGTAGCTACAGATCTTAGAATTAGAAAATAAGAAAGCAAGAAACGTTTTGACATTTCAATGTTATTTCCTATATTTTGGATTGATATTATGGACAGCCAGAGAGCTGTATTTTGAAGCTGTAACTGTTAGAAGTATTACAAAGCCTTTAAGTATGTACTATGTCAAGAATAAATGAACCCTGTGCTGCTGTGTGTTGGTTTTGCTTTGCCTGGGTTTTTGGTAGCGAGGGGGCTACAGAGGTGACTTCTATGAGAAGCTGCGGAAGCTTGCACCATGTCCAGCAGAGCCCATCCGTGATGGCTCTGAAGATGGACAGGCTGCTGGCCAAACCTGGGCCAACTAGAGAAGCTAGTAACACCTCTGTGATAGCATATTTGAGAAGAAATTCAAAACAAAGGGGAACACAGTTTTTTTCTAGCCAGAAAAGAGGAGGAGGTGAGAACATGTGAGGGAAACAACATGGAGACAACCAAGATCAGTGGAGAAGGTGGGGGAGGAGGTGCTCCAGGTGCCGGAACTGAGATTCCTCTGTAGGCTGTGGTGAGACCATGGTGGAGCAGCTGTGCCCCTGCAGCCCACAGGATCCACAGGGGATGCAGAGATCCACCCACAGCCCATGGGGAGGTGCCCACGCCAGAGCGGGTGGATGCCTGGAGGAGGCTGTGATCGAGTGGGAGACCCAGTGGAGAGAGGGGGCCCTGCTTCCAAGCATGTTTATATTACCACTTATTGTTCTGTCAGTTGGCTGAGGCATGTCCTGAACTCTGCCTTGCTGCTTGGCACCTCAAAATTGCTGCTGGAATTCTCAGCATTAAAACATAGTATCAGTTTGAGGTTTGAAAGGAAAGGGACCTCTCCAGGACCACAGGCCAAAATACTCTTCAAAGCTCAACTGTAAACAGTCCAAGAGCTGACCTTTTGAAGCCCAGTCATTCTTTTTTAGGCTGTACCATCCTCTCAAGGACCCTGATCATGGGACTCATGGTGTCTGCTGGCTGCACAGTTGTCCTAGCTTCCAAATCTCCAAACACGTCTTCATAGTTTTTAAGAATGAGGTACAACAGAACATCTTCCCTTGTTGATTCCCTGATCATTTGTGTCAGGAATTTGCTGCCAGTATACTCCACAAAACTCCTGTGCCTAGCTATGTCACTCCATAAAATGTTGGAGTGGTTCAAGTCCTTCATGAGAACCAGAAACTGTGAACATGAGGCTCTTCCAGGATGAGTCTGAAGAAAGTTTCATCCATGCTTTTCTTGATCAGATGACCTGCAGCAGACACCCATGACAACATAACTCATGTTGATCTGCATTAATTGTCATACACAGGCTCAGAGATGGTTCATCATCCATCCTCAGTTGGAGCTCCATACTTCCTGTTGCTCTCTCACATAAAGAGCAATTCCTCCTCCTCACACTCCAAGCCTGGAAGTCCAAAAGCACCGGTATCCATGCATGGCAGTTCCCCAGTTGTGCAAGCTGTTCCACCACATCTTCATAAGCCCAGTGAGTTCACAGGCCTGCAGCTGCAATGCAGGCTTTTAATTCCTCTTGCCTTTTTTCTATGTCATATACATTAAAAAAGGCACTTCCGACAGGGACCCAATCATGCTGCTTCCCCAGAAAGATCATAAGCATTTTCCATATGATGCAACCCCTTGGACTCTTCCTTATTTATATTTCATGGCTCAAAGGGATTTTACTTCAGTTCACTTCTATTAATTGACAAGTCTTTTCCCATGACTGTATCTCACCTTACACAACCTTTCCTTTTTTTTGTTAAAGAATCTGTGCCTTTTCCATCATTCTCAGTATAAAGACTTCTCTACTAGGTTAGGGTAGGGGAATTTTCTCTGTCCAACTTCATAGTCAAAGACTTCCTGCTCTTCCATTACAGCTAGAGAGCTGGATTCTTGAAACCATGGGGACCTGTAGGAGACCCACTCCATGTCTTCCTCATCCTCTCTGATGCTCTGCAGGTTGCTGATCTCCTCCCACAGTTCTTTCACTTGGTAGTGCAGCTCCTGAGCAGCTGCACACCTCCTGCAGATGTCCCAGCCTTAGCAGGAGGCTCGACCCTCTCTAATTGGGATGCTACAAGCACCCTCTGTCAGAGGCAGCTGGCATCATTCATTGGAAGACTACAGCTCTGTTCTTACCTTAGCCTTGTCTCTGTCTTTATCTGGCTGCAACTGGAGCACTCCAGTTCCTCAGAGGGATCCCAAGAATACTCCAGTCATTCTATATAAAGTTCCAGGAACCTCATGAATATCTCAAAAGGAGTTCAAAGAACAAGAGTAGAGAAGCTGCAGCGCAAACTGCTATGTCTTTCTGGAGAATTTGATCTACAGTTCAGAGTCATGATCATTGGGGTCAGCAAAAACCTCACAACTGAGCAATACTCTCCTTAAATCCAGCTCATGGGCAGGGGTAGGATGTCTGAAACCATATCTCTATGCACCTGGCTCACTCAGTCATTTCCATTATGTGTGAAACATTCTCTTTATAACATCTTGAAATATTCATTTTCTGCATTCAAAGCAAAATAAATGTATTTACAATAATCAGAACACAAGGGCAAAGAGGCTAACATGGAAAAGAAGGGTGAGGATACACCCTGAATTTTGCCAATTAATTGGCTACAGGTTGAAAGATACACATCATACAAATGTAAAAAGCCAGCAGAGTTCCCAGGTGTCATCTCTGCATTCTTTAAATACTGTGCTACTGACATTCAGGAGTAGGTTGTGTTCCTATAGGGCTATTTTGATTTTGGTATATGAAAAAAACCGAAGTTAATATACACTGGTAACCTTCTGTGTCAGTTTGAAATCATTACTTGCAACTAATAGACCCTTCTGTAATTTACCCTAATTAATCTTCAGTACTCAATGACAAAAAGCAGTTCATACATGTACCAATAAAACCCCAAACCTAAAACCCAAAGCAAACAAACAAGAAACAAAAAAATCATTAATGTTATTCCAATTATATTCCTCTCTTCCTTCACTGATAAATGAAACCTTAATTTCACGCTTCGTGTAAATTGCAAGGACTGATGTTACACTCTTTCAACAGAAGGTTCAATTCTACAGTATACTTCCATTCTGGAGTATATAGGCAGCAAAACAGTTAAAGTTTGTTGTCTTTGTAATCCCAGCCAAATCAACTCAATGGGATTGATCATGGTAATAAACACTGCTACACCTTGATCACATAGATCCAATTACAAGACCAAGTCCTGAATGTTTGCATGGTCAGGATTATATTCTTTATTTTCACCTGCTGCATTATTTTCCACACTAAATCCAGGAATAAAAGGTTCATGGCAAGTCTGTGGCACTGCCTTGTAAGTTACCATTCCAAATTCAGCAGGAATTATGGAATCCAAGCACAGAAGGGTAGGCAGGGTACCCATGTGGAGACAGCACAGCAGGATTTGACCATCTATTTATTGACTTCCAATACTTGCCAAGTTTAATTTATTTAAATTCATTTATTTGTGTGAAAAGGTACTTTTTGAAAAAGCTTCCAAATTTACCATGACATCATGAGCAGATGCAGCATGTAAGTATTTAATGGAGCTGTATTTTTTTCAGTCGTGCTTCCTTGCCCTCAATTTCACGATACCACTCCTGAACTGGCTGAGATCAGCCAGAGGTCCTACCCTTCCACCTCTCAAGTCATTCAAAACTATCACACATAATGGACAGCAGACTTCCAAAGACTTTCTTTAGCTGCTTGACTCCAGTGGCTTAGAAATACAGCAGTTAAAAACCTCAGAAAAAGGCAGACAGCAATTTTTTGGGTGCAAAAGCAAAGTGCATGCAGAAAGATTATGTGGCCCATTGTAAAAACCTGGAATTTCTTGTGAAATGTTTCTGTGCATCTGCTGTTTGAAATCGTAATGGGAAACTAAATGTAATACTTTGGAGCACAGC
This sequence comes from Origma solitaria, assembly GCA_013397895.1. Classification (NCBI taxonomy): domain Eukaryota; kingdom Metazoa; phylum Chordata; class Aves; order Passeriformes; family Acanthizidae; genus Origma; species Origma solitaria. Next base: position 85,088 of record VZRL01004159.1, on the reverse strand, counting down.
TCACTAGACACAAAGAAACCTGGAATTACTGGGTTTGGACTTGATGTATATCCAATGAATAGTCTGAAAATGTTGAAAATTTCCCACTATGTAATGTGGCCAAACACTACTCCTAAAAGTCTGACTTAAGGCATGTTCTGAATAAACCATAAATGACCATACTCTACACAAGAGCTATGCAACAGAAAAGCTATTGCTGCACTAAAAATTAAATTAAATAACGTTATCTTTCAAATAACTTTATTATTAATGGACTCATACAAGCAAGAGCTTATTCCTCTACTGGGTAAGAATAAACATGAAGATTTAATTATTATTTTATGCTAATTTAGTATATACACACATACATGCATTTATTTTGTTTATTACAGGACCATTTATTTGTTTTTATAACAGAGATTAAAGAAAATCACCACTATTTGTTTGATGAACATCCCACAGGTCTTCTGAAATGTGTCCAGAATGGCTTCATAGATTTGTGATTAATACATAGAATTGATTATAATTTTGCCTTTGTGAAGTGAGAAGTTAATTCATGACAAGAGTTTTCCATCTCACTTGGAAGGTCCTTGGACCTTTTTCCATGTCTGCATTGGAATCCAGGTAGCTCTGGTCTTGACCTTTAATTTTCTATAAACATGGGCTCCTGCAAACCATCATACCTTTACCCCAACCTCCCTCTAAAATCTGTGAATAATGATAATTAACTCTTTTATGGACATAATTTTAGGGAGGAAAATAATTAAAAATATTATCACTTCTGTAATGCCACTAACAAAATATGATATGGCAAGAAAACATATTCCCACATCTTTCTTGATTTATTTCTGAGGCAGAAATTGGAAAAAAAAATGAGGTTACAGACTCTTTATATTGAAGATAGCACAGCCTCCCTTTTGCAGTCTGTATTTTATGCTGTTCTTTTGTCTTTTTTAATAACAAAATCATTTCTATATTAATATTGACATATAGAATCAGAATATTGTAAGATTTTCACTATGGGAAAAATTAAGTGAATGACTATCTCAACATTTTCATTTTACAAATAAAAAATGAAGATTTCACAGATAAAACACTAAAAGCACTGCTGAATCTAGGTAGTATTTTTTTCCACATTTTCAAAACAGGCAGGAAAATTAACTGCCAGTTTGTGTGGCATACAAGGGAGCACAAATAAGGAATACATATTGTTGCCTCCTGAATAGATTTGTCACATTACTATCTAGACCTTTTGTCTAGTGACAGTGGAATATCAAAAAGATACTGAATAGCATACCAAAAATCTATTGTGCCGTGAGATGTAATCTTTGTCTGCATGTAATTGCCTTATTAAAAGATTTGCAAGCTTTCTCCTTCTGTGAATCTGGAGTAAGCCAAGAAAACCACATTGTTTAAGAAAATGATACTCTAATCCATGTGATATGACAACACTGTGTAACTTAAACTGAAAATTAAAACTACAGCCCTCTGGTACTATAGCAATGGTGAAGATGCTGCCAGTGCTGTCATCAATGGCACTTTGCATGAATGGCACTTTGCAGGAACCTTCTTCCCGCTCTGCCCCACCTCCTCAGTAAGTCTCACAGGCAGTGCCACAGGAGTAGTGTCTCTAAACATGAGAATCCCATTTATTCTGTATTATGCATTATGTGGCACTTCATATTCTGTCTGCTGCTTTGTACCTGTCTGCAACAGCAAGCAGAGCTTGGACAGGACAGGATACCCCAGCTCCCCCAGCTCCGCTGCTGCCTGGCTCCCTGCAGTGTCACAACCCAGAGGCAGGAGAGAAGTAATTGCACCTTTCCATTGCCAACACCCATTACAAACTGTCAGCTTTCATAAATAGTATGACTCGATGAAACATTCCTTTCTGCCTTCAACTCATTTCCTTTTATTTATTGCGATGGTTTACTTTTTGATTGTATGGAAGGCATGGGACTGCTACCCTTAGCAACCAAAATGATTACTTTTTTATCTGCAGATAAGGCAGCGAGGCATAATACAAACTTCCCTATACAAAGCTGTGTTAATTCAACTCATGCTTGGCCTGTGCACACCGCTCTCTTTAGCCCACAGAGTAAAAGTCAGTTTTGTTGTTCTCTCTGTCCTTCATGTCATTTCAGAAACATCAGCTGCTTTACAGCTTTGGCTTCTGCACTTGTTTTCACCTTCAGAACTTAAAAGCATTGTTTTGGCAGCGGTCAAATGTAAAAATTTTTGGTATTATGGAATCTAGCCTGAGAACATTTTAGTTCTTGATAATTAAATTTTGCCGTCAAGCTAATCAAGATAAACTAGTCAAAGAATTGTGAATACTGTATCCCATGCTTTAACAGTACAGTGAACACCTACTTCCAGAAGCACAAATATGACTCAAGCATAAAGACATTTGTAAATTAACCATAAATTGATGTGCTTATTCATTCATCCCATACAAACTAAAACGACAGAGGTATTTTTGTTTCATTTTTTCCCCCTCTATTTGTTATATAACCAAATGCAAATTGAGCCAAATGTCTAATTCACACGGTGAGAATCAGATAAACCTAAGAGATTCAATGTAGATGCAATTACATCTTTTTGCATATAGATGGCATATTAAGTTTGAAGTGCCTTAATATATAGCTGATAATTGTATTTAAATTGGACAACTACTATCTACTTTTAATTAGTATCATTAAGTTGAATAAAATACAATCCTAGAAGTTATTTACAAGTCATGTAACCTACAATTGCAAAGATGCCTTTTTCTGGCAAGAAAAGAAATTTTTCTTTAATGAAAATTTCATAAATACATTTTTCTTTATTTGTATTTCATGTGACTTTGTGTTAAATGTGGAGTATCAAGAGCCATAAAAGTTTACTAACAGTCACCAGCAGCTGTGTAAGGTGCACAAAGAATGGGTCCTTTAAAACAAAATTCTCATGCGCATGCCAGTTTTGTTACGTCAAGCTATGGGCAGAAGGTAAAAAAAATTTCAGTGGAAAAGTTTGAATCTTCTTGCTCTAAAACTGTCTGGACATGATTTTTTCCTGTTCTTTTGAAATAACTGACATTGACTGTTGTGAGAAAACTGTGATTGCTTTGCCCCTCAGCCCAGGTCTTTGATATCCAAGAATAAGAAAATTCTTCATTAGGGGTCATTTTCTATGTAAAACTGGTATGAATTTTACAAAACTGAAAGAATAATACAAAATTTCTCTCTTGGATTCCTTCCATGCACATTCCCACCTTGTGCTTCTCTGACAGAAGTACCAGGCTCAACTTCAGGCTCATCATTCAGGTGTTTTCTTTCAGAAAGAAGAAAAAACTCTACTTACAAAACAATTTAGAAATTATGCAGTTTTGATTTGTGGTAGTTTGGCTTTAGAGTGTTAATATCCCTATTCAATCAGAGCCTGGGCTCTGGTGTACATGATGATGTGGAGAGTGAATGAAACCTGCAAAATCTGTCTTCCTACCTCTACAAATCCATCACTCACAGTGATAAAAATCAGCTCCAATTACTTTTTTAAAAATCATTTACCAATATGCAGAAATAAAAAATGTTTGTTGTGATCATAACAAATCAACAAAACTCTGTTGAAAACCATAGAGCTCTGACACTGCAACAAACATCCTGGGAAACTGGCAGAACCAGAGAGTCTTGAAAAATGGGAAGTTCCCAAGTCCTTAGACTGATTGTTTTCCAGGCTGTGCCTCCAAGACAGGAAGAGAAATTCAGAATTTCAAATGTTTGGATTTTTCATTAAAATGGAAAACAATCTTTTTTTTTTTTTTTTAAATAATAAACAAATATTCATCACTCACCTTGTTGCACTGACACAACAGATATAAGATGAGAACACAGTCAAAAATCAGTCACAAAGCTATCAGTGGAAGAGTGCCAGTGTCATTGCCAAAAACTTTGTCTGAGAAAAGTAAAAACAACATCCAAGCAGAAAAAAATCCCCAGATTTTGCTGTGCATTGTGATAAAGCAGTAAAGTGAAAAAATCCCAGAACTCAAGAGTGCAAAAGTCCTGAATTCTTATAATGATCCTGCTCTGTTCTGACATGACTAAGGACAATTCAATATTAATGGTACTGTCATGATAATTTTAAACAGTTTTGTCGAAGATCTCCCAAAACTTAAGCTGAGAGTCTTAGCTGCATGTTATGATGCAATTATTAAAGTTCTTCGAAGTACCTCTGCCCAAATTAAGGTGCAAACAAGACCATATGCCAGTCAATAGTATGGGTTTTATTTGATAGCAAATATGAGAGTGAGAGAAGAATAGAGAGAAAGGGAGAAGTAGGAAAAGAGGTGGAGGGACAGAAAGAGAGTGACAGAGACAGAATAAAAGAATATCACCATCCGTGGATCCCAACGATGTTGCGTTGATCCTCTCCAGCTGGTCTTCTTGGTGGTGATGGTCCCCCTGGAAAGCACAGAATCCCACGGGTTAATATACACTCAGGCCAGGTGTCAATGTCCAGGCATGTCCCCCAGGGGAAAGACAGTCTCTTGCAGCAGACTCTGCTTGCATCACCTGCAGTCCTGTGGGGCAAGGCCTAGCCCTTTGGGGGGTCTGTGGTGGATTAGTCAGTACATATTGTATAAATTCTTATACCAACTCTCAGGATTAAATTGGTTGAGACAAATCATACATCCATAACAACTTTTGCCACACTATTTTTCAATAAAAAGACAAGTTAGACAAAATTAAAACTTAAGAATATGTAGAATGTTGTAACTAATATCTGATCTTCCAGCAAGTCACTTGCAATGAAAACACGAATTACAAACATTAACAGACTGACAATGCAAGTAATCATGGTGACACTTTAAATTTTCATTGAATTTCATGCAGCTTCATTTTATGTGTTCATAAGTTCCCATAAAAGAAAAGTGAGAATTTGATCCACTAGACTCGTTAAAAGGACATAAAAACTTCATGTAGAGTTTACTTAAAGAAAACTTATCATATCTAGACGTGATTTTGCTGGTTGGAGTTTCTGTGCTCCCAAACTACATTCCTTATCTTCAATGCAAAGGTGTTTGACATTGCTAGAAAAAAAAAGAAACAAGCTTCTCTGGCAATATATCCCGGAGTGGAAAAAGCTGTTAATTGCATTAACTTTTATAGGTGGAGTTTTAGTTTTTATTCTGTGAAGTGCTTGTTGCACAACTTTTGTTTTTTCCCACAGGTATTCAGTGGGTTTACCTCCAACTACCTGTTCAGCGGACGGAGTGAGACTGCTTTTAAAAGGTTTTGCAAGAGTTGCAGTCTGTGAATTAGGCACTAGAGTTGTTTAGGGTTTTTTCAGGGTTTTAGTAGGCTTCTGCTTTTCGCCCTGGAGCAGTTAGCCTTATCAGTTAGCTGCATTTGTTCTAGTGATTTTCCTTTTTGGACATGATCAAGTTCAGTGGCAAGCAATGCCACTCCCTAAAGCCTTTTTTAATAACTGATGACCTTTTTAGTAACCAGTCATCTTCTTAGTAACCGATTCCTCTCTATTCCATTTTTTTTTCCTGCACCAAGTTCAGCCCAGAGGTAGAGAGGCGACTAACACATTAACCAAGGAAGGAGAATACAACATTTTCTTTACACTGGCCACTTGGGATAGGAATTTTGCCCTAAACTTTTCCTACAGTCCCCCAACAGAGGAAGCCATGTGACAAATACCTAAACCTGCAAAGAGATACTTCCAGATCAGGAAAATTAAATACCAGGTAGCAAATGATTGAATGAAATTACATAGTGAGAAATTTTCGTAGTGAAAATTTCTCACTAGGTAATGTGACTAAACACTACTCTTAAAAATCTGAAGTCATGTTATGATTAAACAATAAACGTGAACAACCATATTCTGCACAAGAGCTATGAAACGCAAATGTTTTGGCTGCACTAAATCCTTATTTTTAAAGTTATTTTGTTTTATCTAATTTCATTTAATGCAATTTCATCATATTCATATAGGAGCTATCTCTCCCACAACTGTAATTATCACCCAGGAAGATATGATATGCTTGGGGACAAATAATTAATATTTAAATATTTCATCCTCTCATCAGAAACTTGCTGACTTTGATTACCATTAAAAATAGTAATAACAAAACATTGGCCTTTAACTCTTATTAACATTTTAGAGACCACCTCCCTCATTTATAAAATCATGTTCCTAAATACTCATGTGCTTTTTGAAAGATTGCCCTAATTTTCCTACAGCAAGATCACACAGGTTTTTTTTCTTAAATGGGAAAAACTACATTGAAACAAGATTGAAGTCCACAGAAAAACATAGCTGTAGAAAAGCAAATGAACAGACTATTTTAAAAACCTATGTGACCAGGAGAGCAAAGTTCTAAGATTTGCTAAGCCAAAATCCTAAACAGCAGACACCATAAAAAATTGAGTTCTTTTTGAAGTGGTAAATAATCCCTTTTATGCAGAAAAGGTGATTTGTGAGGGCTTGAGTGTTTGACCCTCAGCGGATGTAAGCCAGATAACCAACGCAGGGGAAAGCCAAGTCTGATGCAGAGGGAGAGCGCAGGGAAGGGCTGGAGGTAGGAAGAGGTGAAAGTGATGGAGCACGGCAGCTGTTGACAATCAAGGCAGCCACTTTAACTGGGAACCTTTGAGAAAGCTTTTACATTTCCATTTGTTGGTGGTTTTTGAAGAGGAACTTAGGAGTGAATGCCTCTGGTGTGTCCTGGTCACAGAGCTGTGATTTCTACAGCCTCAACCTCTTCATGTGATCAGGTGGGTATCCATGTACAAAAATGAAGTATTAAAATATGAAAAGGACATGGTTCTTTTTTTTTCCTCTGTATGGGAAAGCATGTAGAATGGCAATATCTTGAAGTACTATACCTGGATAAAACTATTTTTAAAAAGTAAAAATGTGTATTTGTTTCTCGTATCTAAAAGTTTAGAACAGTGGATCAGGTTGCTGCACCTGGGGAAATCAATTGCAGTTCACTTCCATGAATTTTACATCCCTCACCTTGTTTTCCCATGTCAATTCCAAATTTTATTATTTTCCCCATATCCTCTTTATATGACTGCAACTTATTGTTTTATGCATTATATTTTGACTTCAAAAGGACTGCAAACTTTTCAGAGCAGGCACAATGTGTGCCTCTGTGCTTAATGTGTACAGCTGACCGGTGCTCCAGCTTCAATTACAAATGTGAACACAGCACAAGAGGAAGAGCAGATCATGCGTTCAAGATGGGTACACACAGCAGACCTGTGCCCCTCTTCGTTGTACCATGTTACTTTAGCAATTTCAGATTATGTTCCCTATTACTACAGTGGCTGAAGCAAACTTGGGTTACTGAAGATTCAGCTTTGAAATCTCCCTTTTAATAACTTTACTCACACACTCTACTCATACACTCACTTTAACAACACATCAGACAGCAGCTTCCATGTAGCATAGAGTATCACAAGTATTTCAAAGCATTAACTGTCTCTGACAACACACGGACTTTTCTTTTGCAGATTTAGAATTAATCTAACAGAATCAGGAAAGGGGTCTAGAACAAGGTACTAAAAGCTCAGCTACACAGGAGGTGGGTGTTAAAATTTCTGGTTTGGGAGGGACACAGAGGCATGACAATACCAAAAATTTCTGAGATGCAGACTGTAAGGGTAAACCATTTATACTGGTGATATGAATAAGAGGATAGATCAGTAAAGTCACATAAAATCAATTTTTTATAAGTGGATATTGCCTAAATAGGTTTAGAGTCTGGTTTTCAAAGGTCAAATAGACCTACAGAGTTTGCAGGTGTACACTGCTCCGGAAAAATAATGACCTATGAGCTTCAAGTCAGAAATAACCATAAAAGAGAGGACAAACACTAAATGACAGATCAAAAACATGGGCATAACACACTAGGTATTTCACAGTTTCAAAGTGAACAAAATATTATGTCTCTCTGGTGCACTGAAATGCTTGACTTCTGAAAGAGGGCATCTTTAAGACCCTCTGAGAAAGAAGTAAGACTAATAAATAATGTTGGAAGGATTTCCATACAATTAGATTGTGGTCCTTTATAATACAGTGATAACTAGAGGATAATTCCTATAGTCAGCAAAGGTTTTTTGGCATCTATTCAGCTGTGTTCAGGGAGATTGTAAATTTGTTTTATTATTCACACTTAGCTTGATGAGCTCTTCTTCCTAGGGTGTAATGTCCAACTTGTTATATGAGTTTGAAACAAGAATATATTACCAGAAGTATTTTATTAGTATAAAAAATATGGTGAGGATAGAGATTTGATTTTGATACTTGCTTTTCCTAGGCCAAAGATTTTTATGTTAAATATAATTGAAACTATATTTATTCAAAATTATAACTTATTGATATACCTAATGTTGTTCATTTATGAAGCTGTAACTAAGACAAGGATGACACAATCTAATGTAGAAAGTAGCATCAAAAAACCTTCTGTCTCTAATGGGTACACTTCTAAAATATAAGCATGGAGATCTGAATTGACAGAGAGGTTGCTTGCCAACTCTAAATATGGCACAATGTAAATTCAGACACATTCAAATAAATATGCTTTTTAGTACCTGTTTCGAGTTGCCACCACCAGTTTGGATATCAACAACAATGTATGAGCCAAAATAAAAACAGTGGGTAGAAGAAAATTGGTGCAAACAGATTGGCATCTACCAACTCGCAGATGCTGTGGTTTGCTAACTATCTAACTATTTTGGTAGAATGTGGCATGCATCCAATTCAAATTTCTTTTTTTAAAAAAAATAAACAAAATGCAGAGCTTAAGGAGAGGCCAAGAACATTAAGTCCACATCTCTGTCACTGTTCAGGACTCTGTTTCTTCTATTGAAACCTCAAGACAATCATCTTCTACAGATACTAAAAACTCTTCATTTTTTATGTGCACTTTAGGTTGTTCTGCAAAAGACCAGCAGCTTTAAAGGTGTTACTGGTTGGATCACTACAATTAATATTACAGCAATATTAAGAGTGGAGAAACAGGAATTTCTGAAGGCAGGATGCTTTTTTGTTGCTTATAAACATAGCTATAGCCCTTAATTAAGTCATTTTGAGTTGTTTAGATTTGTCCATTACAGGAGGAGCTCTGAATAGCTTCGGTAGATTAAGCAATTTCATTTAAGAGCAGTCATAAACCTACTAAAGTACACAATCAACACAGTAAATAAAGAGGGTACCCATATGGCTCTTTAGCCCTTATGTCCTTAACCTCACAACCTTTGGTGAATTATGACCAAACCCTGACAGAAGAATTTTCGTAGGAATTACTATCCTCAACCAAGCCAGAAGAAGCAGCAGCTGATTCATTCCTATCATTGTGTGCACCACCCATTCTGCAGCATTGAATGACAGAAGATAAAGTGAACCACAGAACTGAAATCACATCTCTACATTCGCAAGGTTGACCCATTCACAGGGACAAATCTAAATATACACAGGGCCCTCTCTACAAGGCTGAGTAAAGTTTCGTTGCCCCAGGGAAAAAAATACCACTGTAGAAATTGAAACACAACAGTTGCCCACAGTATACTTGCTCAAATCTTAAGAAGAAAACCATAATTTCTTCAACTGACAAATCTTATGTCATCTTCAGAGTACATAAAGTGATATAAGTGATTTAACTGGGATCAATGCAGGCTTTCTTATATTCCAGCACAAGCTTATTGAAAAGTAGATGAACTAGGATTACTGCTTCAACCTCTATTTCAACAAAGAAGAAAATATAAAAACCATTATCTGAAGAAATGGAGTGTTTAAGACAACAGAAGAGAAATAAATATTTCATGCTGCATCAAAAAACAAGCAAACAAACCAAAAGTTTCCTTTTTTCTCCTGATCAGGATGCTCTAATATTTGGTCACCATTTATAAAACACATGCATTTATTCCAAAGAAATCATAAGTCAGCAGGAAACTGTGTAGGATACTGGAAGCCATCTTAAGTGAAATTATCAACAACTCTTTCCCAGTAATAAAGAAAAGATAAATCTTGAACACCACAGTCAAAAGCATCCCCTCAAAGTGTACTCTGTGAGGACAGGTGTTGTCTACTGTAGCATTTAAACATGCACAGGAACTGGTGCTTTGCTGAGGAAAAGAGAAGGAAACTGAACAGAAACGACAATTCTAAAATCTGCTCCTTACTCATGCAGAACTCATGCATTTGGTCCTGTTCTGTTTCATAAAACTTCTTAGCTGAACTGGAGAAGTAAGAGAATTAGGAGAACAATTCTAAAATTCAACTTACATCCTTCCACACTTCTGATGTTAAATTCAGAAAAGATTTTCATAATCTTAGTGGCTGTTTATTTCAAACGTGTAGAAAATTAAGAAGATTTTTATTATTATCTGGATTCCAAACATGCAGTGAAAGGATACCTCAAATACCCAGAGTAGACCATACATTGAGGTGAAGTAGAAAATCATGAAAACATAGACTCATAGTATCCCTGATATCTAATGCATGCTAAAGCAATTTAAAAGCTTCTAACGCAGAGGGATAACATTTAGTGTGCATCCTTATGAAACATTTGGAGGGGCCTTTTTTCCTCTTTTCACTTTCTGTTTTAGTTCAAACCATCTCTTTAAATCACCTTTTCTACCAAAACGCACTTTTACAAGCCATTATTTAGTAACTGAGTCTAACTGAAGAAATATTCAGATTCTCAAGAATTAAACACCATTTAGACTGAGTTTCTGCAGCAACAGATACAAACTAGGAATGGTGTCACTAGGAAAACCCTAGCATGAACATTTTAAAGTCCCCTCAGCAAACGTTGTAGAAGGAGGTATTTAGAACACTCAGCAGAAATGGACGCAACTCACCTGTGCATACTTCTCAGCATTGGTATTGTGTGTCTCTTGCCCAGAAGACAGAAAAATAGTGGCCAATAGTGAAGATAATAAAATTATTCTGGTATTATTTGCATATGTATTGATTGTAGCAAAGCTAATGGGCACCTTAAAATTATCTAAAAAGAAAAAAAAAGAAGGAACAAAGTAACACCTTCTCAGTTCTGAAAAACAACTTTCACTGCATTTTGTGTCTACTTAAAATCAAGTTTTTGTCTAGAGATTTGTAATCAGACTACGTTATATTATTCAGTTCTTGCCAAAATCATGCTGGAAGCATATCCTTCAAGAAACAAAGTTCTCAACCTTCTTTGTACACACATGCTTACAGTCCTTACACATGTGAAGGCTCATACCATAACTACAGTGATCTAAAAGCTTCTAGCAACAACTTAATTTGAATTTAATTGGAGTTAGAAAGTGGAATGTCTTGTATTTCCTTAAATGGATGTGAGTCGCAATGGTGAATTATTAAATCTCTTTATCTCTCAGGGAAGCAGCAATTACTATTACGTAATAACAGAATGCTTACAAATTTGAAAGATCTTGTATATACCATGTAACTTTATTCTTACTGAAAGCCATAAACATTCATAATCTTCACAAAAATTCTCTAATGAAGAAGCTAATTAAAGAAAATTTATTAGGAAGACGCAATTGCAAATTGATTATAGAATTATGGTGGGTTGAACCCAGCTGCATACCAAGTACTCACCAAAACTGCTCTATTGCTCCTCTCATTTAACCAATAGAATAAGAGAATTGTGTAGCCAATGAGCATTGATTCCTTTGATTGCTAAGATGCTTAAATAGTAAAAAGTTTTGAACTACCTGAGGATCCTTCCTACTGAAAAGCCAAAGCTGAAGGACCACCGGGACACCACTGGATCCACAGGTGGGGAATATCTTCTGCTTGATCTCTGCCTCCCTCCCTCCTCTGTCTCTGTCCCACTCTCTCCCTCCTCCCCCTTCCTTCTTTCTCTCTCATTTCTTTCTGTCCCTCTATCTCACGTTCCTTGTTAAATAACATCCATATTACTGACTTTGGCATGTGGTTTCATTCACACTTTAATTTGGGCAGAGGCCTCTCTCACCAATAAGCTCTTAACAAGGGGCACAGCCTGCTACCCCATGGTCTTCACCACGGGCTGTAGGGGAATCTCCTCTCTAGTTCCTGGAGCACATCCTCCCCTTCTTTCTTTGCTTGACTTTAGTGTCTGCACTTCTCTGGCTGCAATATTTTTCTGCACAGTAATGTTTTTTTCCATCTTAACTATATTATCCCAAAAGTGAAAAGTCAGAAATGCATAATTTTTCTGTAAAAATTATATGACCTGCACCACTGAAATTTACTATTGTTTCATAGTTACTATTTTTACTTTTTACCTCTTCTTTCCTTTCAGTTATCGTTATTCCTGGAACAATATTCACTATTTAAGTCTTATTATAATGACCAATTGTTTGTATTTCAACACTAGTTCAGTTTGGTGGGGCATTTTGAATGACCACAATGTTTTCAACACACCGTTCATCCTACATATTTGTATAGGTAACAACATAATCGTGCCACCCAAGCAAAAGGCAACTTGTGGTCTACTACTGCTACTAATAATAACTGTAGTGAACTGGGGAGGGAGAGAGGAATGAAAACCAGGAAAGACAAGTGGTGAACATAATTTCTCATCACCTGATGACCAATGCCCAGATCACTCCTGAGGAGTGATCAGCTGCTCCTGGTCAACTCCCCCTAGTTTATACACTGGGCATGACATTCTATGGTTTGGAAAATCCTTTTGGCCCCTCTCCTGGCCATGCTGCCACCTGGATTCTTGTGAATCTCCTCACTGGCAAAGCATGAGCCACTGAACAGTCCCTGACTCAGGGTAATCAACAGCCAAACTATCAGTGTGTTATCATTTTCAGACTGAAACCAAAACACAGCACTGTACCTGCTACTAAGCTGAAAACTATATCTGCAGAGACCAGGACAGATGCACTGAACAGCTCTGAGGAAATGATGGTTTCATTTGACTCCTGTGAACTTTACAAGAATAGGAGCAGATTGGGGTATGTAGTTATAAAAAACCAGTAGTAACTTAAAAAACTAAATTAATCCAAATCCAAGGAGAATATTAGTGAAAACTACATTTTAATGCCTGTTACAGAGGTTAGTGCTCATACTAAAATCTCACTAAAGGTCTGTGGCTTTTTAATGGAAATCTAATGGTGTTTTGAATTTGTGTGTAATCAGTTCCATTACAGTTCCTCAAACTATATCATTCAGAGTATTCTTTAATTATTAAAAGAATTCTGTTAGTTGTAAGAAAGAAAGGAATTCTGAAGAGAGAAAATGCCCATATTTTGGGAATTCCAAACTATGCAGCCAGAGTGCTGAAGCAGCTTTAGGCTGTTGCTCTAAAGTGAAAAAGAAAAATTTGGTCTCAATGGAACAGCAGAGTATTTATGTTAACGGAAAACCACAACAAGTCAGAGAATGGGACTTTCCACATATGCGTGGCAATCTCGTTGTCTTCCAAATTAAGCTACTTTTCCAACCTATTGTAAAGAACACTTTCTGAGTTTTGTTAAGCTTAGGAATTCTGGCTTGGAAAACAAATCTTGCAGTCCACAGAGAAAAAATTGATTTTCCCTCCTTTCTCCTTTACCTGTGAATATGAGTTCTGAATTAAATATAATAAGAGATTTGGGGTCTGGGGTGAGAATGGAAATTAATAGTTCTTCTTATTGATCCGTCATACCTTGTAACCACTCAGTAGATTGCTCAAAACATCCTCACTTGGCTATGAATTCCTGCTGCAGCCAAACTCTCACATAAAACCCAGCACCACCTGCAGTGTGCTGCATTTCAGCAGCAATTCTCTTTCACTCACAAACCAATTTTATTGCGGCCTGAAATGCAAAGGGAAATCTTAGCCTTCTGACAGTCAGTCAGGATTTTGCCAACAGATTGTTAGGCTATAGGTTCACTGGTTCTTCCTGCCACCAACTCTCTCATATCAAGATGCAGTAAAACTAAAGCTGAAGGGATACCGAGACAGATTTCATTTGGCATGTGACCAGATGCATATTTCATGCACTCTTTCAACTCCTTCTCAATGACTACTCTAACATCAAAACATCCTGCAAAGACATTAACTATGTGTGCTCATGCAATCTGTTTACATACTTCTTAGTTTTCCCCTCATCAAAAGCCTGGTCAATCAGTATAGAGTATGCTCAAAAGCCTGACTTCAGCAAAATGCCCTCTGTCTGAACAAATTGCCGTATTAAGTCACAACACTAATAAGTCATAAGATTTTTAAAAACATTCAATTTAAAAGTAGTGTTTTTTCTGAAGAACGTTAGGTGTCTTTAGCTCTAGTGGCAATATTTTCTGATGCTGTATCAAAGACTTCCACACAGAAGAGAATTCTACTACTAATATATGTAGAAATAAACTGTGTGAGATAAAAAGATTTGCATGCATACAGTTTTGCAGATATAGCCTGGTACTCACCTTTGGTAGGAACTTCTGTCACTTAATTCATTAGCTGAATTAACAAATGCATCAATAGTAGGCTTTATGTTTTATGTGTTCTCTTTCCCTCTTTTCCATGCGTATACCTAAAGCCTCTAAACATGTCCAACACCTATTTAAATTAGCGATGGGAGCTGGCAGGCAGGCAAGAGAGGATTTAGTTTTAAAATTAAGAGCAGCTTCAAAAACCTGGCGATTTTTTTCACATTTTCCAAGTAAACAGTAAAGTCACTGGGAACTCTTTTTCAGATTTTCATGTTTCATGATAGGAGTTCTAGTGAGGATGAAAATAGATTTTCTCATTGATTTTGCCTTGGTTTACCCATTTACCAAATGTATGATAAAAATCCACTTATCTCACAAGACCAAGAAGACAACAACTTAAAGTAATCGTAAGATGTTTGAGTGAAAGCCACTCTGAAAGTAAAAAAATATTTTTGCATTAGAAACAAATCACTTGAACTCTGTAACCAAAAATAAAACAAATATACCAGTCTATTTATCTGTCTTCAAATCTTTCCTTGTCTAAAGGCAAGGTCTTGTCTTCCAAAAATTAATCTTTCATTAAAATGGTTGTAAGTTTATCTTCTTCTGAAGGAAATAATGGAAGTCCACATTACCCCTAAGATTACAGGTTAGTGTGAAATAGAGGATAAATATCCTCCAGCACCACAGAGTCTCATGGTGATGACTGTACACATACTAATGCACATTTCTAACTGAAACGAGCCTGCTCCTAATGAACCTGCTTCCTCTTCTCCTCAGCAACCAGCCTTCAGAGTGGCTTAAGCAATTCCTGAAAGAGAGAAAAAGCTCTTTGCCATGCAACTAGATAAAAAAGAGTGAACCATATACAGATATTTCTCATTAGGATAAAAAGAATTCCCATAAGGTCTCTTTTATCTAATGGATGGGGTGTGGAAGGAGAGGAGAAATAAAGGCCAAGTTATTTCTCAAATGTGTTGTTGTGATTTGAATGCTTCTTGGTAATTGCTACAATGGATAGATAATGTAACCCTTCAAATCACTGACAATTGGGATGGCTGACTTTATCAGCCATCAGCTACATGTTCTCTCATCACAACTCTCATCTGTCTATTCACTTCCTGATTGAAAATTTATTTTTGATTTTATAATCTGATGACTTTTAAATTACATTTTGTGTTTTCACAGTTAGTGGGGTTCTTTTGTCAGTTCAAGATGGATGGCTGTAAAGGACTGACACTGAGCAGCAGCTGGAAAGACCAAACTGAAAGTTAGCACACTTCGTACTCAGGCACTCCCAAGTGAACAGAGGTACAACCTTCTGTAAAGGAGTTGCTGGAATTTTTCTCCCCCTTCCATTTCCTTGAATACTAACTTTGCAGGAGTGGATGATCACAACAGTAGAAGTTGTAACATCACAGAACAGAGAAATCCAAATACCTTTGCTAGGAGGAGTGAGAGGAAAGATGGCATCTCCCCGACACCCATAAGGACATGAAGTGGGGTGAATCTCTCACTGCCATTTAACAACTGGATTTGGTGTGAAAGGAGTGGAAACTAAATGATGTTGCAAGTGTATCATTAAACTGAGTAAGTATATTACAGAATCATCAGATAATGCTGTTGCATCATTAGCTGTTGTCACAAAGATGCCACAATGCAACGGTTTTGAAGCTCTCTGTAGTACTGTTTGATGACATGGTGTATCTCCCACTGATAAAGCTGAGTAAATCTCTGTGTTTAGAATAGGAATTTACCCTGCTAATAGACAAAATTTACATATTTTATTCTGACCCTGTTTTCCAGATGGTGCCTAAGTATGTCCAGGCCCCAAGGCAGAAGAGAAAATTTGAAACTTCTTATACAGACTCCTAAAATAAAAGACAGAAATAAATAAGACAACTCCCCGTCATTTCAGGTAGGAGACTCATGCCCTCTTCTGCCCCAGGTGTGCCCATAACTTAAGCGAGTTGTTAACCTACACTGGGGATGCTAAATCAAAATCACATGAGTTACCAAGAGATATACAAAGCCAAAAGCCCAAGTCATCTCATCTTGGCAGAAAGCCAAGACCAAACATTTATAATTTGCTAACATTCACTTTCCAGAGTCCAGAATGAAAACATATTTCTACCTAAATCCAGACTGAACAATAAGGCTTAGATTTATTTATTTATATTGTATAATGCTATTAATAAAATACAACACTTGAGTGTCTATGGAACCAAGAGATTCTCAGCAACCTAGATCTACAAATAAGTTCATACATGTGAACTGAAATAAAAAATATTAGCCATTTGCTTAGAAGATATAATAAGAAAAACACAGCAAATGGATTATATTCTGATGATATTTGCATGGGCTGATTAAAATTTGAGGCTATGATATTTGCTTAGGAGCTAATGAGAAATGAATTGTTCTTTGTTTGTCATATACTACATAAATAACATCTACCTAAAAACACAGATTGTGAGAGCATAAAACCTGTTGAAACAGTGAAGACAGACATGCAAATGGAATATGCAGTTTTATTAGAAGAATTTTGGCTTTGAAATATCTCATAACCAGACATTGCAATGATGCAAGAGCTGAAACCTCACCTCCATACTTTTCTCAGGTTCAAGTACCTGTAAACAGGTATAAAACCCAGAAAAGGAGATGAACAAGAACAGGCTCCAATAAGAAGTACAAAAAAGCTCTCAGTCAAAAATTTAGCTAATCCATAATAAACAACATGCTGTTTCATTATTATTATTTTTATTCTCAACAAATTTATCAACACATCAGTAGCCTAACCGAAGAGAAATTTTTACCATCTATTATAACACTACATTAATTACATTTTTCTTACATTCCTCATATTTAGGAGAGACAGAAATCTTGTCAGTGTAAAGGTTGCCTTTTTCAAAGATGCAATCATCCTGATCTCCATGAATTCCAGACAATATTGAGGAAATTCACTAGTTTTCCAACTGTTTGCAGTAACTTAAAACTGGGTGAACAGCAGAAGCAGGGTAGAAAGGTGCAGAAGAATCTAAGAAAAAGCTTAAGAAAACTTACATTTAATTCAACACCCACTACAGAGCACTGCAAACTCCCCTTGGACTTCACTAGCTAACAAGACATAACATCAATGAAGCAGAGAGCTTGTAAAAGCTGCAGAGAGATTAGGGACATTATGAAATAGGCAGAGAAGGACATGGCTTTCAAAAACCACTTGCCCTTGCAAATGCTACAAGGCTCTTGCCTAGGTGGTCTTTAGGAGCAAACATAGCCAGTATACACTTTCTAAGTAAAAAAATAAGGATAGTATTGCTCAAAAAACTTACTTTTTTTTCATACTTTCATAATTTCTTCTGTCGTGAACTATTCTCTTCTTTCCCATATCCCAGTACAAACACTTAACACTGAACACAACAACTTTGTGACCACCGAATTCTTAGGGGCTTTGCTGAGGCCGTTGTTCCTCCCAGCATTTAATGGCAAGCTGTCATTCCCTGTCATTTTGCCTCAAAAATTAGCTTTTGTGCAAGAGCAGACCATCATTTCCAAGTGGGCTATGGGTGGAATGAGCCTTCCTCCAAACACAAACCTCTACCTCGACAGGTATAGATTACAGTAGAGACCATTGCAGTGACTTACTTAAAAAACATTAAACTTGACTCTCATCTCATAGGTTCTCTGGAGAGACTGGGACCCAAAACCTGAGTTCTCATTCATGGTTGTCATACAGTTCGTGCATTGTATATATTTTTATGCATGAGAATAATTCTATTTTTTACTTACTCATTTAGAAACAAAATATCTGGCGTTTTTTTGTATGCTGCTCTCCAGCTCAGACATAGAGAAATGCAAATAATAAAAGCAGACTGGGATATCTTATTCTTCCCTAGATTCAAGGATCACAGCAAGGTTAATATCAGTGTACTTGTGGTGACTATCATAGGTGGGGAAACAACAGAGAGAAGACAAGCTAGGGTAAATTAAAGACTTTCAAGAATTTCAAGTCCTTTTGATTTGATTTATCCAAACTCACACCTTGAAGCAAAGGAGTGGAATGCACCCTTTTGCCAAAACAGGTGACTACAGAGGAGCTCAGGTCTTCAGCTGGACAGCCCATGGGCATGAGGAGAAGTTGTTGAGCAAAGGAGGAGGAGGAGGCGGCAGCATGAGTTCATGATGTGCAGGTAAGACAGATAAGGAGGCAATATTTTCTAGCCAAAAGTGTCTACAGCCATGGGTTCCATAGCTCCATGACATCTGAGCTAACAGTGCAACAGAGGAGTGGTGCCAGTCTCTGGGAAGAAAAGGAGAGTCTGTGAGGAGTGGGGGACTCAGAGAAGGGTGTTTTGCAGACACGACAGTTTATATGTGGATGTGCACATTGACTGTCAAAAGTCCACAGTGGCATTTGGCAGTGCAAAATCCCTCCTGCCAAACAGGCACAAGCAGCATCTTCCTGGAGAGACATTTTAGATGCCACTCTCTGAGCTGTTGGTGTTATACCTCCCCACAGCCAGCGACGGGGACTGGGCAAAGGCCGGGAGGGTGTAAGGAGGAAGGCACAGGTTGCCCGGGACAGGGGACGCGGCGCAGGACAGCGGCTGGCTGCACGCTGGGCGGGGTGGATGGTGCGTGCCGACGGCGGCGCAGGTCTGCCTGGACCACGGCCCCCACAACTCCCGCCCCTTACTCGGCATGCCAACCGTCTTTTTTTTTTTCTTTTTTTTTCTTTTCTTTTTTTTTTTTTTTTGAAGGCGGGTGTTTCTTGCAGTCGGATGGGAGCATGGGTCCTCCCCCTCTACCCACGCCTCTCCACCCTCCTCCCTCGCTTTTCCTGCGTGGTCTGAGAGGCGTGTGGGGGGAAGAGCGTTTAGTCCGGGCTGCGTGGCTCGCCCTCGTTTTGTGCGCTGATGTCTAGGCGTACTCCGCAGCGCAGGCATTTCCGCCCATCCCCTTTGTGACCCCGGCACAAATGTTTTGAAAACGCATAAATACGCGCGCGCGTGTGTGTATGTGTCTCTGGGGTTTTTCTTAAGCCCATGACAAAGCACTATGAGGTCAGAATGGTAAGTGTTTTGGGGTTTTTTATTTTTGGATTTTTGTTGTGGGTTTTTTTT
>VZRL01004159.1:45672-65517 GCA_013397895.1 Origma solitaria | reverse complement strand
AAAAAAAAAAAAGAAAAGAAAAAAAAAAGGAGGCAGCAAGCCCTCTCGGTGAGGGCGGGCGGAGCAGAAAATCCTCGCACGTAACACAAGTCTCGTGTGTACCCGAGGTGCGGAGGGGGAGCGCGGCCGGCGGGAAGGGGCTGGGGAGCCGCGGGCACGGCGCCGGAGGTGTCCCCGGCGGCCCCGGCTGGTGGCGGGCGCGGGTGCCCCCGGGCAAGGCGGGGCGGGGAGGTCGGGAGCCGCCTGGAGGCGACCTTCGCTCCGGAGCGCTGCCCTTCGAGTGCTGCTGCGGGACGGGCGCCCGAAAACAGCGCCCGTGCGCGCCGGGACGGGGCTTTGCACGGCAGGGAACGCCACCTCCCTCCTCGGGAGCACTCACAAAAGAAGCCGGACAGTGCAGTGTGAGGGCTGATTTATTTATTTATTTATCTATTTGATCTATCAAATTGATCTAATTTTCTTAAGGGATGGATACTTAGAGCTGCTTGAGCCATCTAAAGAAATACTAAGTTTTCCTCACTTCACGATTACCATAGGTAACTTTGCTCATTGCAACATTTAGCAATGGGTGAGTATTTATGTCACCCAGTAGACAGTAATAGCTAACTTGCACCGATTTCATTCTGTGGATATCAGGAAAATAGAATATGGGAAGTAGCAGTAAGTATTACTTAACTTCACCTTTACTTAAAGCAATACAGATAATTTTCAGCAGTTCTAAATCTAGTCACTATTTTGATGACATTTCTAGGCTACTGACTGTTGTTGAAAGGAGCCGAGTTTAGGACCCTGTAGTCTATAGTGGTATTCTAAAGTGAGTCTAACAGAGTAAAAGAAAGGGGGGAAAATGAATTCTGCCCTGGCTGAGAAGACTTCAAACTATAAACTTCGTAGCTGTAGCTATAGTCAGGTTGTTTTTTCCTACGATTATTTTATATTTAATAAACAAGGTTTTGGTTTATTTTATTTTTTAATGTTGTCTATCCAAAGGCAGAAATGTTTAGATTAATATTTTCCATGAATACAGCTAAGCAAACACATATCACAGAATTAGTTTGCACTCTCTTCTTTTCAAAACTACTGTTCTTCCTCTAAAAAGGCAGTAATCTGTGAAATATATGAGTATATTCAGTTTACCATTAATTAAGAATAGTAATTTCTGCACAGTTTTATCCTGCACTGGCTGCAGTTAGCTGAACCATTCTAAGTGATTGCAGGTGGTAAACAGCTGAAAAATCTGGTAAACCAGATTTCTGTAGCCAGAAATCTATATTTCTTTTCATCCTATCAGAAAGGCTGTTTCTCCAAGGAAACTAGATCCCCCACATGTATTAATATTTTCCTTTTATAGCAATGACACAGAATTTAAGTGCTATAAATATTTATAATTTTTATGTCTTCACTAATGGCTCACCTTTTATTTTCATCATATTTTAAGAACTAAGCAGGAGAAAAGTGGTGAGCATGGAAAGGATAAGACGTGAAATTTGTCAGGAAACTCACCTAACTAGAAGGGAACTCTTTTTTCTTACATGTATTCTCCACAAATGCCATTAACTTCATGGATAGGGAGTAGATGGATTTACCTGTGCCTATGGTTAGTTTGTTTTCATATAGCCTCTCAAATAGATGTTTTCAGACATGATGGCAGCAGCCACCCTTTGGTGTGCTCTCTGCCCAGTGCCCTCCCATTCTGCCCCACTGTAGAGGGCACAAGCAGTAACTTCATTTGCCCTCACCTGCATCTGATTATGGGGATATCACAGGTTATGCATTAGTGACCCTGGATTTACAAAAAAAAAAAAAATCCCAAACTACCACCACCCAAAAAAGCCCAAAACCCCAAAACAAACAAACAAAAAAACCCCAAAAAACCAAACAACCCCCCCGCCCCCCAAAAAAACAAACAAAAAACCCAACACAAACCACCAAGAAAGCTAAGAAAGCCGTGGATCAAATTTAACCAAAACTGCTGAGAAAAGACTTTGACAATCAAGAAAACTGGAAGACTTGTAGAAACTGGAATACTTGACAGACTTATCTTTCTTGACAGTGGCTAAGAATTTGATTGTCTAAGTAGATGATTGTAAAGGAGAGGATTTATGTTCCTCAGTAATTAGAAATACCTGGGGAAAAAAGTCCGCATGCTTGTGCAAACACATTGTGTATGCTACCTTCCTGAAGAATATGTTGGATGGGTGTTCTGATGAAAGTGTTACTGAAACTTAGAGCAGTGACTGTGAGCAAAATGTACATGGACACCTCCTGTGAGAAATTACAGGGGGCGGGATGGGAAGCCCATGTACAGACCTTAGAGCAGACAAGTAGGAAATGAGTTTAAATTCTTCTGATATCACACTTCCTAACTTCAAAGTCCAGCCTTAGTGTGAAAAATGAGAGTTAAAATTGAAGGGCAACAGCAATAGCACCAGAACTACATCAAATAGGAAAGATTTTATTGAAAATTTATGGTAAAGGTGATTTTTTGGAGCTTCCTGGTCACCCTCTTCTGCTTCCTCATGACTTTCTAAATAATTCTTGGGGATTACTTCCTTCCCAAACCACCTAAAATCTGTGAAAGCCCCTGTCAGTTGCTAGATGCCAAGCGCCAAAAATGCACAGAAAACATTAATATTTATTCTGTTGGAAGAATTAACTGCAGCAATAGTTTCATATTTGTGACACTTAACAAGGCAGCAAGCACCTCTTGTTTTAGTACCTTAATATAATTTAAAAATAAAAATAAACAGAGTTCAAATTCTTTGCTTTCTGCCAAAGTATTTGTATGACTTCATAAAGTCTTCATCTGTAACACTTTGAAAGTTTGTGTTTTGCAGGTTATATATAATCAAAGGATGATTTCATATTTAACTACTTGCTAGTTCAATCACTAATTTTCAGTAATGATTCTCCTCCTCAGAATAGAGTTTGAAATTTTGGGAATCAAAATTTTAAATGGCATAGCTTTGTCTATTTTTGCAAAAGAGATTGGAAGTAATGGAAAAATAAGATTTCAGTTGTTGCGGGGTTTCCATCTTCAAATAGTGCAGGTGCCTATTAGTCAGAGGTGTGAGAATCATTTAAAATTTATCTGAACTTCACTTATGAAGTCACTAGAGCACCTTACATATTTTAAGCTTTGTTAATTGTGTGCTTAAGTCTGCCACATGGAGGAAAATAAAATTTTTTTCAAAAAATCACAATCCTTTGTTTAGGAGGTATCTGGGTCTTTTTAGACAAATATTATTAGCACCAGTTAATTTTCTTATCCTGAATGATCGGTGATTCATATAAGGAAAGCTGCTGACCCAAATCCTGAAAATAATTCTGCACGCCTATAAAGTAAAAAAAAAAACAAACAAAAAACCATCCAACTTTAGACATGCTCTTAGAGAAATGCATATCTCTTTGATTCTCTCTGAAAGTACTGTAGGTATCATGAATGTGCTTTCATTCTATATTTATAATAGGGCATTGGTGGATACAGTTGCACAGATACATCCCTCATATTTACTACAGACAATGAAACATTTTTAATTTTGTCTAGCCCTTGAAATTAAACCTTTAAGCATCATTGAAGTGCAAAATACATTATAATATATTCTTAAGAAAGTCTATTTTGAGTCACCAAGTCTTTTAAAACTTCAGTGCTTGAAACTTTTGCTTTTTTATATATTGGTGACATTACAATCATTACTTCAAATTTCAGGCATTCAGAAACCTCTGGCCTTAGAAGAAAATGTACTTAAGTACCTGTGAAGGAGAATCTGTATTGCAATGAGACCATTTTAGGTGGTGGAGAGTGGAGTCCACGAAAGCTGTGATTTTCTTCCGAGTTCACTTCACAAGTAGTGTTACTTGCCCTGGGTGTTGTTTGGTGCCATGGTGACAAAGATGTCAGCCTAGTCCAGCTCAACAGAAATAGAGTTGTATGGGTTAGAAATTGCAGGTATAAAAATCAGGGTTAACGTGACCAGGGTGTTACTCTACTGAGTAGTCAGCAAGTAGTTTTTATGGCTAGATAAGTTGTTCCTGTGGAATGTGGAAGGTATTGACCATTCTTCTGACAGTGTTGTGGTGCTGTGCTTGTCTTGGGGTTATGAAGATAAGACTCCTTCCCCTGTTAACCTGATGCTTATGTTGAGTCTGAGAATTAAGACTGACTTCTCTTCTAGAAATTAAATTCTTACACTCATTTGCATCTATGGCCACAGAAGTGCACAATTGGCAATTCTGATTTCTTTTTTTTAAAAAAAAGTATGAGATCTAAGTACCTAATGTCATTATCAGTATCAAGAGGTATGGCTACATATGGCCTCAGCATAAGGACAAATCTACAAATACCGCAATTTCAAGCCCTTTTTTTCCCCCCCAAGAGCACAATTTAATGTGTATGAAGTGTTTGCTGCTTCAATGGCTACTTTTTCTACAATGTGTCATAGCTTCTGGGGTCAACAAGGTCTAAAGTAAAGCTGGTTGTTCCCTCTAGGCATGATTTCACACTTCCTTGTTCCTGTAGCCCTACTGACCATTCAGACAATCTGCAGAAGTGATAATTTATAAACAGAGTGGCAGGAGACCTGGGGAGCACAGGATGTTATTTTTAGCCAATATTTACCAGGGAATCAAGGTTTTCATTCTGAGCTGTATGAAATTGTTAATGCTTGTTGAGTTCACTTTTTCTTTCTAGTTATGAAGTGTTCATTAAAGCAGGCTGGGATACTAAATCCAGATGATGTTAATTGTTTTATATCAGCGTTGAAATATAACAAAATATTTTAATATATATTAATGAATATATTACAAATTTAAATTAAAAAATTGCAAGGCAAATTTGGGAGGGGTGAGGGGGAGACAAGAACAAAATAAGTTCCCTGACTAGTGTCCCTCCATGAGTTATGATTTCTTTAAAACTGAGTGACCACTGGATTCCACATTAAATTGAATATGGTGTGATGAGTTTTTACATCCCATGGCACACTATGTTGTTAAAAACATTCAGCATATGAAACAGATGGCTTGGGAAGACTGTCAAAAAAACCTGCTGGGCCATCTCTGGTATTACCTTAAACCAAAAGAGAGAATGAGTAAGTGTGCTGTAATTTTTGGCCTTAACACAGCCTTCAGGAAGCTAAGCTTCTGAAAGCATGCTTACTCAATCACAGTCACACATATAAAAACAGATACCTATCTGAGGATAATAAAACAATAAAATTATTTGAAATTGTGGGGATGAAAGGAAGAATGGAAAATTGCAGTTGGTGGGAAGAGCAGACATTTGTTTCAGGATGCTTGCCACAGGACTAACCAAAGCAGAAAAAATAAATTTAATCAAGACATTCACAGGACATCTTTAAATATTTTTGCATACAATATAGTGGAAGTTAAGTCCTGCAACCTCTGATTTCATTCTTTTTTAAATTATGATTTAAATTATAACTTAGAGGTCTCCTGGTGAAAAAACAGTTGTGCTTCCAAGACCTGCTTGGTTATGGCACTCTCTAAGCATGTAGAATCTTCTAACCAAGGGCAAACAATGTATTTGGTACTAGAGGCATGAAAATCAGACCCAACTGCAAAACCTGAGTCATGAGACAGTGTCTTTTTAGGAGCTATTTCATGTACTAGTAATATTATATATAGTAAGCAATCCAAATTCGTCACACTTTTGTCCACAATAGATTTTTAGAAATAGCTGAATTGGGGTGGGTTTTTTTGTTTGGTTGGGTGGTTTTTTTTGTTGTTGGGGTTTTTTGTTGCTGTTGTTTGGTGTTTTTTTTAATTCTTGCAGCTGCATACTATCATATTTAACCTTGACTGAGAATAACTAGAACTAGTATTTTGAGTCAAAATTACTAAAAGTAGTAAATACCCTGCAGCACTAAAAAGAAATACCATCTTTGAGCTCAGAGTTTACTGAAATGAAGATTTATTTCCAGAAGCTAATATTACTAGATAACAGTTCAAAATGTGGACATTGCAGCATAAGGAAAATAATTTTCTTTACTCATTGCTGAATTTCTGTTAGCTGTAAAAATGACCATCTAAAATGATCACGGAAAGCTTCACAGATAGTGTAACTTTTTGTAACTTACTTTCATCATCTGTTCTTAGTTTCTTTTAAGTATTATAATTGCTCAGTTGTCTGATAAAGCTGAAATATTTAACTGTCTGTCTCAGCTATATTTTTTATTTTTCAGCTCTGGAAAGTCATTGCACATGACTTTGCAATGCAGTTATATCAGAGCTTTGGGAGATTAATACCACTAAAATGATGTTATAAAGCTTAAGTTTATCTATTATTTTGAAAATGCACCTTTAGCCTCTTTTCACTCAGTCTCTTTCTTGACAATGGGTTTTTATTTCCATGTTTTAGGAAAATCCTATAAATGTTGTTATGTTACTACTTCAAAAAGGGAAAGAAAGGAAGAAACATGTGAAATACTCTTGTATGCATTTTGCTTGTGATTTGAATAGCTTTCAAATTAGAATGATTTTCGCAGATTTTTATAGGCTTGCCCAATCCAGCTGTATATTTTATATGCTAATTTAAGTTCTATTTTTGTTCCCCTTGGGATTTTGAGTGATTATAATTGTTGCTCTTCAAAAGCCAAACAGATGATGATTGCTGCTTCAGGAATATACCAAAAGAAACCAGCTTTCATTAAACCTGCTCATCCACTTCATAATTATCTCCATTTTTTCTCACTAAGAAGCAGAAAAATGGCAACTACAGTTTGTTGAAGCCAGTTCAGTTATTTAAACATCGCTTTACTGAGATAACAGGAGGCATTAAAGCAGAGAGGCTTTTCAAACACTAAGATATAGCCAGTACTGTAATAGAGTTGCCAACTGGAAGACCAGACCCTTCATGTCATTTTAAAATACAGTGCTAGAGGCCAGAGACAGCAGAAGTTGCTGTGGTCTCTGCTGAGGCTGGGACCATTTCTGGGGGACAGAACATAGACTGACAGAGATTTTGCAAGGTATTTTCTGTCTAATTGCTCTGCAAGAGATGAGAAGTGAGAATGAGCAGAAACATGGGAGAGGATGAAAGGAGTTTGGAGAAGGCAGACACAGACACTAAAGAAGATAATAAATAGGCAGATGATACAAGCTTTGATTATAGGTTCACTCTTTGAATCTGTCAGCCCTAGCAATGTTTGGAATGAGCTGGGCTAGACCAGAGGGTTTCTCTAGTATTTGTCTCAGTAATAAATTTTAGTTAAATTCCAGTTTAAGAATATTCATGGAGAAGCTTTGCAGTGAAGATTAATGTGGCAGAGAAATGAATCCCCATGAATTGCAACAATATCTGTCAGTCTATGAGTGCTGGCATAAACAGGGGTAAAAAGACTTAGAGGTTTCTCAAAATCTAGAAATACGTAGGCAGTTCTTTATTTCACATAATTGTTTAAAAACCTCACACATTTATATTTTTGCAGGTATCTTCTGATGTTTTCCTTATCTTACAAATGTAAACAGTGTTGCTCGTCTTTTTTCCACCTGCTCTCTGAAGTTTGATTCTTGCAGTTTACAGAAAGAGGCCTGACCATATGTGTTGCCATTTGTCCTCTGCTGCTTTCTTTATGCAGGCAATTAATTGCTGTGTGTCTGTATAAATCACAGTTTACCACTCAAGAGGGCCTATACAAAAACAGTTCCATCATCAGTTTCTTCTTCAAAGATAGACTGCAGCAGCTGTCTTAAAATGTGGATCTTTTCTCAAAGAAAGCAAGAATCATTCACTATTCTAATCTCCTACAGGTCACATTTAGGCAAAGGAGATGACCAGAAAAAAGAGTAGGAATTCACAAAGCAATGAATTAGGATTTTTATTTCTTAAATTTAAATACCTATACAAGAGCAGAGGTTAAACTCGGCCAAGCATCAGAAAGCTCTTTCCCTCAATTATGGAAGCAAAACTTACTTCAGCTCATGCCTTTCTAACTTATCTGGAATGTTGCTGAGTTTTGGCCGTCGCAGTGAAAGCTGAGAGAAAAATTGCATGGCCTATGGACTGGAGTGGGGAGAAAAGAAAGGCCTTTCAAATTGAACAGAGCTGAAACATCCACTGATTGCAGTTCTGTTGGTTCAGCATGGGGAGTCACGCAGTCACTCTTGTAAACTCACAATGCCTCGTCAGCATCAGCAGCATAATCTGCATCTCCTTGAGACCGAAAGGTAAGAGGGTGCAATCCCGGAGCACAGGAACATAGTTTTCTCTTTCGATTCCCAAGCAGCTGCATTCAGTATGGCAAGTAGTTTTGGGGTAGTTTCATCTCCAGCTAGTGTCTTAGAATGAGAATCAATCTTCCCATGTAATCCAGGAGCCATAACAGCGAGATATGCTCTGGAAGGATCATCATACCCTTGTCACATGCAGACCTGGATTAGGTTTTACAAACCTATACATGCAAACTATGGCTGAGAGATAGCAGAGGTGTGTTTCCTTTTGAAAACTGCTTTCAAATGAAAACATTATTTATGTCCTCCTAAGGTTTGATAATGCATCGACATTTGTCTCCATTTCCATTGTTTAAGGACAAGTTTTGTCCGAACTGAGCTGTGCTTTACTCCCTCCCTCACCCTCTGGGGCAGGAGGATTCCAGAGGATGCAGCAGTGCACTTCCTTATGTAGGTGATCAGGAAAATGAAATGGGTTGCCGAAAGAGGAACCATAACACTGATATCAGTCCTATCCATAAGGCAAATAAAGAATAGGTGACTGATCTTAAAAGCTAATGTAAGAGTTTTTCAAAGCTATCACTTACTTCTCATTCATTATCAAGAAATATTTCATCGTGTCACCCACCACTGCCTAAAAATTAGAGCTCAGAATAACAAGGGTCAGGAAATCCTGAACTGTGAATCCTGTCTCTGTGTTTTAGCTTTTTTACTTTGCTCTCCATCTTCTCTCGCTTAATATGAATTTATATTAAATCAAACCAAAAATGTATTTAGGACTTAGTTTTCCCATTGCTGGTAATTCAAATTTGTACTTGCAAAATGTCATGAACTTAATGAGGAAAGGAGCAGGAGGTTGCAGATTGTGGATTGTAGACAATATTATATTAATTCTTTTTATAAATGGATTATTAAACCCCTATCTCTATGTTTTAAACTTATTACCTTTCCCAGGTGAGCTTAATTGCTTATCTGCTTCCTAAACTATTCATGATGTGTTTCTGTGCTAGTGAGTTTGTAGCTTAACAATGTGCATTCTGCCATATCACTCTCAGATCAAACACCAAACTCTGTGCAGAGAGTGCATTTTCACAGTGGCAAACGGTGCTTCAGAATCCTCTTTGCAAACTGGTCACACTGCATACTTCGAGTAGCAAAGTGCTCTTAGACTCTGCAGCTGAAGAAGTCTTTAGGCATCTTCTGTTAATACTTGCTTATGTTTCCTTCTTGTTACATTATCATTCAGAGTAAGCATCTTGAGCCAAATTAATGTGGAAGGCAAAAGCTTAGGCAAAATAAACATTGAAAGAAAACTGTTCAAAAGCAGAAAATTTCATAATTAATTGAAAAATACAGTTTTGCATGTTAGGAGGACTTCTATAAGATGGAAAACAACCGTAATTTGTATTCTACCTTCTTTTTATTGTTTTTCAGGTTTTTGCTTTCTTAGTGGTAGATATTTGATCTTATTGTCTGCTTCTGGTGTGATTTCCTTGTTTAACTTAGAATCAAAATTTGCAGAATTAGAAAACATTCTTACAGAACCAGTAAATGCTAACAAATTAGCTGTGATGCTATAAAGAAATTGTTGAAGATGATGCCTCAGTACTTAATGGCTATGAATATAAATTGACTGGGTATGTTGAGAAGGAACATTTTTTAAAAAAAAAAAAAGGTATCTTTATTCTCAAGTCTTTTTTCCAGAGTTCTATGAATTGAAAAAAGAACCAAACGAGAGAAAATGAAAGTCTGTTATAGATAATAACAATGAAACCAAAGAAAGAAAGAAGAAAAGACTTAACTGAAAATCCTTGGCAGTGTTAAACAATGTAAGGCTAGAAGAATTCTTCTTTCCTCTGTAACCTAAGGGCAGCATAGTAAGAATAAAAGAGATGTTCCATGGTATATAATGTCAGAATAATTAATGAAAATATCTGTTTCTACTCAAACATTTAAAAACGTCTTTATTACATTTTACATTAACGCAATTGACTTATGATTACTAAAGCACTTCCTGAAGCAACAATAATATTTATTTCTCATTTGAAACTGCAAAATTAAGGTGGTACATTTGATGTACATTGCCATTCCATTTGAGAACATTTCTTACATACAGTACAAAAATTAACTCAGGCAAAATGATACACTTATAAGATACATATGTTAAAAAATAAAAGTTCTTTGCAATTAAATAGATGAGACTTGCTCTACACATTTGACCTCACACGCTATAGATATTTGCATTTATCTCAGTAAGATTGCCAAAATAAGGAGAGAAAATTGTGTGTTGGAGTTTCCACAGTATTATGGCTCTACATCACTACTCCTAAGTCTTAGCCAAATGGAAATGACAAAAGTAATTTTCCACAACAGCAGCAAAACTTAAAGGCAAGGAAAAAAACATTCTGTCCGCTCAATTGGTCTATGCAAACATTTTCTGAATTTGTAACTTTCTTTTTAAAGAAAAATAAAAAAGCATAAAATTCTGTAGTTAATGTTTCTTTCTGTCCAAAGCATTTTAATTAATCAAGACAATACTGGACTATGGCTGAACCAGCACTTCACAATCAGAGCTGGGAGAAGCAACAATTTTATAAACCCAGCTCTGTTATTTTTAATCACCTTTTTTCTCCTTGTTTCAATTGTATCAAGATAGAAGAAAGACATAGCCTTGTGGACCGAAGAAAGATGTATAGGTGATGTCTCCAAATAGCAGAACATGATCAATTATCCTTGATGTACTGTGGAGATGCAAGAAGGATGTCACTCTTGAAGCACTAAGTTCTAGGGGAAAATACTGGTTTTGGAGAGTGAAAATAATATGTTCTGAATTCATTTGGTACTCACCACCTCCCATCCCAAGCTTAACTGGGGTAATGGTTCTCTTTTTTTGTGTGTTGAAGGGGCAGTCTTTCCCATAACCACAGCCTAAAATACTTCCTTCACTCACTTCTTTTGTTATTTTTTAATACCTCAGTTTTCTCTCAGTAGAGATGACATTGCATGACCTCACACTCACAACCACACTCTTGTCACTTGTTTTCTACCCACACCTGCCAGACAGTGGAAAATGGACAGTGGAAAATGCCAGGTGATGCAGCACTGTGACAGCTTAGCACCAAGTTATAGCAGACTAGGTGGTGATGCAGCAGAACAGGCTCTTAATGAGAAACTTCTTTTTTTGTGACTTTCCTAGCTTTTTTTTATCCCATGTTGTGGAAGTGAGCAGCACTTTAGTAAAACATCTCCATCAAAGTATGTAATTAAACATTGATTTTCTTAAGATACATACAGTCTACATATCTTACCACACACTATATTGAAACGATGGTGATTCTACATAGGTGCAGGCTATAAGTAGTTCATCTCTCTGTCTTAGTCTTCTATGGAAAACACAATTATTCCAAGCAGAAAAGACTGCAGAATGAATGACTGTCTGCAAATCACATTACACAATGTATTTGCATAGCCCAAAATGCTAATTTGCATAGTTAATGCATAGTAGGATTTTCAGACCTCAAGCACCCAGTCAAAATAGAAGAATACAAAAAAATACTGGCCTGTTTGAGCATACTAAAGAAACATGGGAGATCTGAATACACAGAACAAAGACTGGGAGAACTAATAAGATCCCATTTGAAGTCAAATAAATACCTGTTTATCTGACTTTTAAAAAGTGAGAAGATGGCTGTAAGTTTCAGAGTTCATTTTTTTTACTCTGGCTCTGAATGCTCATTGACAGTTACAGGGATGCTTTCTTAAGGATTAAGAAGGAAATGTAGAAAAAAAATATTAAATAATTGGGGTGTAATTTGATATTTACCTTTTGTCCTAGTGTAGCAGCTAGGAGCACTGATTAGGTGATAGGTAGAATAAATATATCTTGTCAGTTTCAAGATTTGCCATTCAGGGGAAAAGAGAAAGAAGGCTGTGGATTTTTAATAATTGTGGCTTAATTGCATTTGTTGTTTACATCCTCTTTCATGCACATTGGAAATGTTAATCTCATATCTTTGGGAAAGGCAATATGTTTCCAGAATCAAAAAGTGATATCCAGTTATCATTTAATGCTAACTTTCCTTTTTCGGTCTGTCAACACACTTACCAAAAAAGAAAAAAAAAGAAAGGAAAACCAGAAAAAAGTTAAGTGATTTGAAGATTTGAAGGAGGGAGGCAAGTCTTAAGTTTGTGAAGCAAATTTGAGTAGCAAGGGAGATACCTTACAGCTTCTTGGCCCATGACATGACTTTGTTTTCAGTGCTGTGTTAAATATCACATGAGTTTTAAGTCTCACAATGCATCTCCCATTTCTTGTAAAGGATGAAGAAAATAGCAAAGGTATGATTGGAGAAACATGGTGGAAATCACACTGTCGTGCAAATACTGTTTAAAACCAGTTTCCATCTGCTTTTAACCCATTAGGAATTATTTTTAGATTACGAAAATTTAATCCTGGTCCTTAATGATATATATTTCAGTATTTTGCTATTTGAAGGTGAAAAGCAGATTCTTCATTGTGGTTTCACATCCTACAGATTACAGGTGAATCTTTAGCATTGTTGATCGTGTCTGATAATGATACTTAAAGTGTAGAATTTTTTCCTTCTTGTAGGGAAGGAATTTGGTAGGTGTGCATTTATGCATTTAATGCAGGTTTTTGTAGCCCAAAGTTGTCATTAGCAAGTTAATATTTCACCATTTTAAGTGCCCAAATAGGAATTATGAAAGGATGCATGATTTTTCAGAATGCAGATTATTTTAATTAGCTTGATTCTGGATTCCCATGTCTCATGTCGACCAAAAAAAACCAAATTGAAAATCTACAACCAAGTGCTGAAAGGCACTTTGAAGTTAGACGTCTGGAAGATCGAAAACAAAGCCAAACCAACAAACAGTCTTTAAATTCATCTGGAAAAAATGCTAGAATGCAAACAGCTTTTGCTCATCAGACTTGCATTTCCTTGGTTTCTGTGCTTACTGACAAAAGTAAAAAGATGTGTAGAGAACTTGTCTAGTACCTTACAAATTTTTCAGCCTATCAGATCTATTTCTGTCTTGGTGTGGAGTTTTTTTGGTATTTTGGTTGGTGGGTTTTTTTGAGCTTTTTGGGTTTTTTGTAGGTTTTTGTTTGTTTGTTTGTTATGTTTTGTTTGGTTTGGGTTTTTTGTGTTTTAAGTGATTTTTTTTTCTCAGACATTCAACTGATTATAAAAGACAAAAAGGGAGAAACAGTCTTTAGAACTGCAATCATTTTGGTGGTGGGGAATGATATCTGATTGACTCAAAAATCTTATTTTCTGAGGGAAAATAAACTTTAGATCTAACTTTGAACTTCAGCAACTTGCTTAAGTAATGTGACGCAGTACTTAACTACTTTTAAGAGTGTTTTCCAGTTGCTAAACTGGATTTCAGGTGTTGCGAAACATGCCATTTTCTTCTTTTTTTTAACTTACACATGAATACTAGTTGATAATAATCTACCGATAATTTTTATTTCTAGAAGCATTTTCCTGTATTCATCATCACAGTTTCTCTCTCTAAACAATTTCTCTCAAATGATATTCACATTTTCTAAAATCTTTGGTTTCACACACCCTTTTGTGGACTTTCTCCAGCTTTTCTTAAAATAAGGAAAGACTGGATGCAGTGTTGTATTTTCAGCTCACCAATGTCAAATAAGAAATGCATTAATGTATGTCTTTTTAAATCACACTCTTGTTTGTACATCTCAGAGTGATATCTCTCTCTTGCAACATCATAATTCTATGACTCCTAGTAGTATCCTACAGCCTTGTCTTCAGTGCTGCTGTTATTCTCTGAGTTTTTTTGCACTTTTGATTATGATCTTACTTTTCTAGGAATCACAGTCATTTTCCATTTATTGAGGTTTATCTTGGTAAGTTTCTCTGTTCTGGAAAGATCATTTTGTATTCAGCACTTAAACAAATGCTAACTGCTATTCTGCTTGCTGCAGTCCACAGTTTTCATAACCATTCACTATGTTCCATCTTCCTAAACATGGACAGAAATACTATCTCGACCCTAAAAGTTATACTCTAGTGAGTCCTTATCTTATAGAGCCATCCATTTGGTGATGAACTATCTCTATTCTCTAGATATATTTTTGTATACCCTTTTTACAGTAATTTAACTAACGCTATGCTTTCTTTTTATCCCATAAGGATGCAATGCAGGTCGGCAACAAACATTTAAAAATCGATGTATTCTACTTCTCTGCCTTATGCAGCACACTGATTGTAGAAGAAAATAGGATTTGCCCAAAAGTTTGTTCCTTGAAGATCTATATTTCTTAGTGCCATAATTTTGGGGGCTCCTTTTGAACTAAGAAGCAGAAATAAGACTTGCTAGTCTCTCTTTTTACTGAATCGCTGTTACAAGAATAACAATAATAAAAAAAATATAGCACCTTTATGCCTGTTCTGCAGTGCATATATTTATTACATTATGACCAAATACACAGAAGAACTTTCAGGAGAGTAAGTGTCCATGACACTTACTCATCAGAATCATCAGAATCATTCGCTGTAAGTTTATGACATATATTGTTCCACTAAGTTGTATGACAGTGCAGTACATTACTATTAGTTTGAATAACCTTTTAGATATTTGCAGCTACATGATCATTTACGATTTGGATTTGCTGATGACTCATCTCCAGCAAAATCAAAGTAGTACCAAGCTATGCATAGTATTTCTGATGCAAAAACTGAATTGTCGAAGCAAGAGAAACAAAACCTTCAGCATTTAAAGACAAGAAAACTAGGTCAGCACCAGTGAAAGACCATTTTGTCATCCACGAGTGAGTAACTTTGACATAAAAAAGAATAAAAAGTAGTTATTTAGATACTTTTAAGCTTGATAGTTCAAAGAAAGATCTTGGTGATCGATGTAAGTAAGATAAGAAAAGTGCTTTTTGAAAGTGAGATATGTTTTTCATATCTAGTATTTGTGAGAAATAACTGTCAAATTCTAATTCTACATCTTTTGAATATTAAGCCACATCCTTATAAATGAATTGTAACATGCAACATATAAAAGAAAATTGCAAAGAACTACATAAAGTTACGGGGCAAGCATGGAGTTCACATGAGAAAAAGAGGTAACTGCCTCTAACATAATGTTTTGAAAAAAGCATTTTTTATATCCCTTCTCAGGAGTGTGTAGACTGTTGTCCACTCCCCATGTTTGTGCAGTTGTAACAGGTGTGTGTTAAAAAGAGATGAATTCCATTTGGCGGAGGAGGAAGATGAACTAGTTTCATACCCCTTCTGAAATCCAGCCCTTATATGTTACTGCAGAACATCATGTGTACCTCTAGTGACTCCTAATTGACAACTGGAGTTATATTACCTTAATTGAATAAAACAAAAAATTCAAGTTGATACTTAAAATTATGTGAAAGGTATTTAAGTACTTGCTTTACAAGGTAAAAAAAGTTCTGTCTATTATCTATGTGGTCTGATTATCTGAAAATTATTTAATTATATATTTTACAAACACTTTGGAATTTACAAGGACTCTTTCAGTAAAATAATGGTAGCAACAGCTACTATATTGCTTCACTGTGCTGTCAGCAGGAAATATGCTGGCATACTAAAAAAGTTATCTTTGAGTAATATGTGCTTTCCACCTCAACAAATGAAAACAGACCCAGGCGGTCAAAAAAAAAGTAAAATCCATCTTTTAAGTCAATATTCCTGTAGCTTTAATACCACAAGAGGATATGCTCATTACAGTTACTTTATAACCATGCATCTTTTTCTTGGAGAAACTCATTGTTATGGTGGAAGTCTAATCTAACAGAATTTGACAGTATTTGGAATGATTCACTGGAGAACTTAAAAGGACTTGTTATTTTTGGATAAAAAGCAGCATTAAAAATATTGATTGCATTCTTGCTTTTCATTGTCTCTTTTACACAAGGTTATTTCTCTTCACATTTACACAGTGTTTTGTTGGCAAGGGTATCAATCACTTCAGGCTCTGGTTATGTATTCCCCACAAATTAGAAGGGGCAAGGGCAAATTGTTATATAGCTGAGTTCTCTGGGTTGTGAATTTTATCAAAATAACATGCCTACCTGTGAACTCTGAAATGCATCTTAAAAACCAAGTGTTTTTCTGATTCAGGGACAAGCCACTCAGCAGTCATTTGCATGTGCTAAAACTGCAGAGTGGACCTTAGTTGCTGAAGTTTGACCTTATCCACATCATCCTTAATGCTCTCTCACATCACACTCTGGTTTAACTCTCTGCAACATCATTAGAAAAGCCTCCAGATCCTAGGAACAAGCAAAAAGATATATCTAACAAAGTGCATGTGCCAAAGATGCTTCCCTTCTCCCCTGATTCTGCCTTTCCTCATGGCTCTGAGAAAGCTTACTCGCTTAAAATATGAAATAAATTACTAATTTTCTGTGTCCTTGTTACTTCTTTCTTGCTAGCTCCTGCTATCAGATATATTTAAGTGACAGGTTTAGGCCAAATATATGTGGTTAGATTATCAGAGGATAGAACTAGTCTCGCCTCTCTGCCCTCCATTTGACAGGTCTGAGTGGTAAGTCTTTCGGTTTCTGTTCAGGTTCAGGTTTCTCTTGGCTTAAGTACCTGGTCTTTCATTAAGAAATAGTTAATCTTGTCTAAATTTATTACAGAAAGTTAGCCTAAGTGACCAAAATTAGATAATGTAATGGCTTACAAGCCTTTACAGTTACTCTGGCTCTTCAAGAAGCAATCACAAGGAACTGAGTGAATGTAGCAAACCCTTCTTTAGAAAATAATGTTCTGTGACCTTAGGTTATATGCTCCAACTATATTCCTTTTAATTGCATTTTCTACCAAGGTTTCTTCAAAGAAACACAGATCAAAGGTAAGCTGAACTCAGTCTAAAGTATTTCTGCTGGAAAAAGGTGGAGCTATAGTATTCTAATCTGATTCTATTAATCAAACTAAACACACAGTTTGAAACAGGATTTTTTCTCTCCTATAAAATATATTAGTGTGTGTACAATGGCTTATGTTGTGTGTACAATGGCTTATGTTTTTTCAAGTGAATAATTCCAAAAGTCATTATAGATCCTTTTCACAGCAGCAATTAATTTTTGTTCAGCTGTGCTCACAAACACATGCTTGTATTGTAAGCTACAGAATTGAGCTTGTGTGCTTTAATGTGGGCTTTACTGCTGTTTATTAAAAATCACAGTGCAGTTCCTTCTCCTGCAGAGGAAATGGGGAATTGAAAATAAGCTACTGCAGTTTCAAAGTGAAAGTGTTTTGTCTTTTGTAAAGAACTCGACAGCCAAATGGATGGTTTGTTCTGGGACTCAAAGATATGTCACAACAGCAAAACAGACAAGGAACCCCCACCCCCAGTTCAGGTACTGTCCCCAGCTGGGACAGTGATTTGGAATGGGGATGTTAAGGTGTTTTTATTTAAGCAGCATCAAGAAAGAGAAACATATTTCTCTTTGCTGAAAAGATCCTAATGACTGTTTACTTCACTGGATTATCAGCAATATGCTGGCAGATGTGCCACCTGAATTTCAATTTCTTAATTTACAGCATAGATAAAATAGAATAGAGCTCAATCTCTGCTGCTCTCTACACTGGGCTGGTCTTATCAAGCATGAAGTTTGGCACATTGCAAAGCTATTCAAGTCATTATCTGTTGAGGACCTCTTGAGCCATCTCCATCGCTGCAGTGTGCTGATAAGACAGCTGTTTCTGTAGCTGCAGTGCCTCTCTGGGCCTTGGTCTTCTTTCCGTGCAAACTACAGCTTTGTCACTGTGCCCTGATGCTGTCATGTTCTCTGTTGTGCAATAATTTGATCCAAGCACAAAAGAGGTTGATGGTGGCAACTGACTGGCAGGTGACACAGTCTTATTTTACAATTAAATGTGCATTTCACACCACTGGAAATACAAATCCTCAATAAAAGAAGCTACCCCATCTGTGGTGCAGCAGCAATCTGCTTTTTCCTGGTCGCAGCAGGAAACAAGCAAAGATATAATAGTTTAGATAAATAGACAACTTCTTTCAGGCATTACATTTTTCCAGATGAAGGTTCCACAGTTGTATGTAGAAGATCTGAGCAGTTGTGGTTACCTTGTATGAAAATACCTTTTTAGTTTCAATTGAAAAAGCGGTGAAACACCCTCCTTTCCGCTCCCAAATGCTAACCCCTTTCTGAAAATAGTTTTTATTAACATTCAGACATTGCTGTGTAATAGAACAGAGAATGATATAGTAGTCTCAGTTGAAGTGTTCATGCTAGAGAAGTAGGTAAGAATCCCACACCCATACTGAAGGACATGCAGGTATGTTTTGTCCCTGGAAGATTGTGTCTGAAGACTTGGTCTGAAGCCTTCATGCCTGTTACCGTTTGTTTGTGAGAGTAATGGGAACAGACATAAGTCAGCACAGGAAAAGGAACCCGTAGAATGCCTATGGGTGCAGCAACACACATGCACAGCACACACACGCACACACACACCCACACACAAGCGTATGACGGCATCCGAACGCCACGAGTCCAGAACCATTTGTCCGAGGTGCTCGAGAGGGAGCGCCAAGCCCACACCGATATCACGCACAGTACCGGGGTGTTTTCCCGAGGGTAGGGAGCGGCCCTTCCTCGGGAGCGGCTCTTCCGCAGCCGCGGCGGGACCGCGCCGCTCTCCGTGGTGCTGAGGCGGCGGCCGCGCGGTTTGCTCCCGGCCCGGCCGCTCACGTGGGCAGCAGGCGCTTCTTCTCTTGCTTGATTTCTTATTTTCTCGCTTTTATTTAAAACACCCCCCCAAAAAAAGCAAACAAACAAACAAACAAAAAAAAAAAAAAAGAAAACAAACAAACAAAAAACCCCAAAAACCCCTTTGTACTACTTGTTAAACCTTTTTCTTCCCGCACGTTGTAATTGCTGTTTTTACTTCCGTTCCCTGACTGCTCAGTACCGACCAGAGGATTCAAGAGTGTTCAGCACGCCTGAACAAGCAATGCCCTTTCCTCCTGCTACAGCTTTCCATGTCCAACGCCTGTTTAATAACCCACACACGTTTTAGCTAAAGGCTATGTCCAGACAGCCAGCTACTGCTAATCATAAAGACTTCAGACGTATTACCTAAGCAAAGGGGAACTTCACAGGAAAACGTGTCTTCCCTGGGAGAATGGAAAATTTAGCTTTTCTTTTCCTGCCGTTTCTGGAACCAAGGGCCTCTGAATACACATCAGAGATAAGAAGAGCTGATGACAAGGCAATTTGCTAAAACAGCTATTTTCGGCCTAATTTCACTTTAGCACTGTGTATTGACAAACATGAAAGATGTGAGTAAATTATTGGTAGAGACATTAAGCCTCAAAAGAAAACGCATAAAGTTTGAATTTTGTCTCTAAAAGCTGGTCACTAATTATAGCAGGCAGATTGCTCCTTTTGGGTGGGGACCAGGGGAGGGAGGGGGAAAGATAGAATCAGGAGGCCTGAATATCAAACTTGACAGGGAAGCTGTTTGGAGTAGAGTCCTTTAATTTCCTTAAAGTTCAGAAAGACACATTTTTGGTTTCTAACAACATACATTTAGGCATCCACTGTAAACCAAGTTACTTTAGTTCTAAAAACAGCTGCATATTCATACTGTTCTAAAA
>VZRL01004159.1:18872-40001 GCA_013397895.1 Origma solitaria | reverse complement strand
GGTGGGGCTGGCAGGTCTGCGCCGTCGGCGGCAGAGGCGCGGCGGCCCCGGCGGAACACCCGGTGCTGTCTGTGCCGGCCTTCCGCCCCCGCCGCCCCGGGGGAGGAGGCGCGGAGGGTCCCGCCGTTCGAGTGGGGCCTGCTGGGCTGGGGATTTCCCGCGCTGGAGAGGGGAGCCAGGGTGCGTGGCTCGAATGCTTTATTTTCTTTCGGGGGTTTCTTCGCGCTGAGGAGCCGAGTGTCGCACCGGCGTGGCGCGTCTGACCGGGGTCAGACTGAGGGATCGTCTCGCTGTCATCGCTGCTTTGTGCACGGACATTACCGAGGTTCGGTGTGTTGCCCGCCTTTTCATATTGCCCTGCCCTGGAAAATTCCCGTTCTTGCCTTGAGGGCGTGGAGAGTGGGTTGATTTTGCTTCAGCTGCATAGCGCTGGTGGTGAGAACTCGAGCAGCCAAGGCATCTGTGTACCCCTTTCACCTCTGTAAGTCCCCTGCACGTCCATTTAATACAGGTGTAACTTGTTAGAATTGGAAAACTGATAGTTGCTAAAAAAAAAAATCAGAAACTGTACAAAACACGCAACAAAATTTTTATTTATTAAATAGCCTTGCGGTTGATTTAATTGAAGTCTGTAAGATTAGAAGCTGTTGCTGTATTTTTTGATGTTTTGAAGACAGCCTTGCTTGGTAAGGTTTAATAGCTACAAAGGACTTCACTGTCTTCTGTTCTTACAAGTGCTATTGGATAAAGTGGTAACACCTGATGAATTGAGTATTTCAGGATGTGTGTATTGTCTTGAAAGATAATAGGTTCCCGATTTTTTTGTGCTGAAAAGCTCCATGCCATTTGACTTTGTCTTTGCATTGATGACCAATTTTAAATTAAGCTGAGGGAGCCCAGAAGGAGTTCCAGTACTTGGGGAGATTTAGTGGCAGAAGCACCAGGGTATTATTAGAACTTCAGTTTTTCTTTCTTAATTTCATGAATTTGGAATCCTGAAATTACGTTCAGTTTTTTCATCTCTTTACTCTGATCTTTCAGAAATGCTTTATTAGGGGTGATAGCTTTAGCAGTGGACTTAGAACCTCATTTATAGCGACTATAAATAATTTTGTTTGCAAGTATAAAATAGGCAAATCTATATATACTGTGTGCAGTGGGATGTTGCTTGGAGAGAAATGTAGAAATTTGAAGTTTCTGCCATGATATATTGAGCATTTGTAACTACACGCACATGCTAATGACCTTGAAACTGCTAAGGAATTTTATCAGATGTATTAAAATCTGACCCAACACATCTTTAATGCCCC
Organism: Origma solitaria; assembly: GCA_013397895.1. Lineage (NCBI taxonomy): Eukaryota > Metazoa > Chordata > Aves > Passeriformes > Acanthizidae > Origma > Origma solitaria. The sequence continues at coordinate 38,691 of VZRL01004159.1, read as the reverse complement.
TTTCAAATGTCTTCTGGATGTACACACACTGATATTTCTACTTCAGCCATAGGTGTCTCTATTTCATGTGATTTTATTCTGGTGGAGTAGTTCATCTTTTCCATATGCAGTGGAGTCTTCTAATTGCTTTGGTCTTTGCAATGGGTATGTCTTTAATATGTTCATATTTGCATAAATCTCTTCATAGTATTAGGGCAATCATGCCAGTATAATATTTCTGCAAGTAAATTTATTGTGACTTTATCATATTAATGTGAACATTGATTTTTATTCTTTTTCCTGGATTCCTTTTAAATGCTGTTTTTTAAACGGGAGGGAAGGGTTTACTTACTGCATTTTCAAAAAATTGGGAACTAGCATACTTAAGATTGAGCTAGGTGATCTAGGTGAAATAAAAAAGAAAAGCTTTCCGAGCATGTCCTAGGTTTCTAGATGATAATATTCAAACTACAGTAAAGGCCCAAGCTGAATTCCATTAAAATCCTTGTAATACTATGCTAGAATTTTTGAAGGACAAAGCTAAGCTTGCTTTATTTGGGGACTAAGTAGGAAAGAGATGACATATGATCTAGTGTTCTAAAAGCCCAAGGAATAGTTCAGCTTTCCTGTGCTTCTTAAAATATGTCAATGCCCCTGCAGAGGTAGACTTTGCAGTTAAAAATAGTACAAGGATGCAAACACAAGCTCCTTTCTAGTAACAGTAATGCAGAAATGCTGTTTGTATAGGTAAAATTCTTTGTCTTACAGCATAATGGCTTTTGATTATGTCTGTGCTCAGTGATGTTCTTCATAGCAATAAAGGCAATTGTGAGCTAATGGATAAACTCAATTTGTGGTGAATATCCATTTCAATATTGCTTTGAAGCCATCTTCACTTTTGCTGAAATGCTTTTCTAATGGATGCTAGTATCTGCAGAGGGCAGTGAGTGTTACCAGCTGTTGCTAACATTTGAAAAGTGAGAGAATGTTGCCTTAGTAGGAAGAGATTTCTTTTTCTGACAGCCCCCAAATCAACTGAAAAATCACACCACTATCCAGCAGGATTAGTTGATGGTGTTTTGGCATCTGTAGTTCCATTTCTGAAAGAAGCTGCTACATGTTTTTTTGATCTTGCCTCTGTTAAATCTACCTAATTTGATGTATTCAGGAGGATTAATTATGCAGAAACTGGCATAAGACAATATGTAAGTTTTAGCTGCTACAGCTGGTGGGCCAGATCAAGATGTTTTGTTGCCTATTCCATGTTGAAATTCTGAAAGTCATCCGGAATCTCTGGTCGCTAAATTACACAGGTAGGCTTCCTGGTTGATTCCCAGTCAAACTCAGAGAAACTGCAGATACTGAGCAAGCTGCTTTTGCTCAGTAAGAATTGCTGTTTATTTGTAGGGTCTCCTTGCATCTAATACTTACAGAACTACTAAATCCAGTGCTAAATTTGACAGAATCTGTGATAAGAGACCTAATTGCTAATTGTTGGGTCATCACTGTATTTGGAAGTGCACGTTTCACATAGACTTTCTGGCATATAACTCTGCAGTTAGTACACCTTGGGAAGACGACCTCAGTGAAACACTTGGCTAAATTTAGTAGTCAGTGGTTTTGTATGGAGTGCAGGTTTTCAGCTTTAAAACCAAGCAAAAGACAGACAGCTCACAGCAGAAATCTTAAGCATTCTTTCTTAGAAACTTATTTAAAAATTCAAATACCACATTGAGTTTTTGAAGTCGCTCGTAGCTGAAATCTGACTTGGCTGGCAAAATATGTGGAGTTTTAAGAGCAGTAATTACATAATGTGGAAAACTGTAATGGGAAGGTCTTACTTTCATACGTTTGAAAAATATGAATTGGGAACAAATTGAAGTTTTCCAGATGGAGATTAAACTAGTGTCACACTGTTTTCTGTTCTGTCTGAGCCACTGTTCCTCATGGTACTCCTGCACTTAAGCAACAGGCGTTTTAATTTGTTCTGGTAGTCATAGTAAGCCCAGATGTAACAAGAGTTTGAGAAAAGGTGTGGTTTCTTGCTCAAAGTGGGGGTGAGAGTTATGTGTTTAGATGTGCTGGCAGTGAGCATGCCAGCCTAGGACTAAAAGGAGAATCATTTTGGGCAGTCCTGGAGTTCATTTTGTAAAACATTGGTGATACTGATTCTCCATTCTCTCATGTAGTTCTGGTGCTGCGGATGGCTCAAATAGTCCAGCTGCTGCTGAGAGACTGCAGCGATTCTTAGACTACATAAGACTGTAAAATGTTGGAAGAATGAGTAGCTTGATTTGCTGCTTTTAGCAAAAAAACAGGTATATACCAGTAAACCCAGTACAGCTTGAGTTATATAACTATATATAATATATATTATCTATTATTACATAACTATAACCCCACCCAAATGATGCAGAAGCTGGAAAATATTGAGGTGGTTGGAACACTTACGGTCATGTTAAGGACTTAAGACACTTTGCTTAGTTCTTCAGCTTAGCATGGAGTAGAGGGAGAAAGCATTATACGATGGAAAGTAACTGAATTGCCATAATATACTGTAAAGTGTGTATATGCAGTCTTGTGAATATGTACTACCTGAGTGCTGGTAAAACAGGGAGCACTTTAACATTCAAATAGGAAAGAGTACTCAAGGTGTCTTGAAATATTCACAGTGATGTGTTGAGCAGCCTTTCTCTAGGTCTGTGCTAGCTGCATGTGCTTTCAGACTGCTCAGGATGAGTTTATTTAGCTGAGTCCTTACTCAGATTTAGCTGAATGAGCTTTATGTATTTTTATGGAAAATGAAACTACCATTGAATGATTGCTGGAATACTGATGTTCTTCTGTGCCTTAAATCTTGATGTCAGGAACTTAGTAGGATTTGTTTTACAGAATGCATGAACAGACTTTTTCTTGGAAATTCAAATAAACACAGGCAAATGCCTCAGTCACTTCCTGTTGTAAGGGTTGAGAGAAGGAGATTCAGCCATGGAAAGGGAAAAGTAATGTAAATTAAACTTCTCTACCAGTAATGTCCCTGCTGATTCTATTTTCTAATACTGTTACTCTGTATTTTTTCAGAAGCAGAACTACGTATTAAAAAGGGAGGTTGGAATTATCTTTCCTGTGGTTTTTTTTTTTCAGTTATCTATTATTTATATTGATGAAAATGTATGCCATATTACCTGGAGTGAGGTAGAAGAGGAGGCATGTCAGAACATAGTATGGATAACTCAGCCATTCCACCTGGCTGAGTTGGCATGATGAGGTAGTGATTTCAGTGGGTTTTGTAGATAATCAGACTGTACCTACATGTCACAGGACATTAATGTTTGAAAGGGTCGTCTCAGTCTGGCTTTGTCTCTAATTTCTAAATGAGTAGTAGATACATTCCAAATATTAACATTCATGGCACCTAAATGGAGTTTCTTCAGGAAAAAAGGTGCTTTTGAGAGTCCTGAGCTTAGGCCTTTCTCTCCATGTACTGGGATTTGGATAGTCAGCCTGGGCGTGCGAGGGGCTGTTTCTGTGTAATGTTACAGAAAGCTTGTTGTTAACATTCCGTAATGTAAATAAAATTGGCTATGGATGTCATAGGAGTGTCTGTTATTAATGATGTAGCTATAAAGAGCCTTCAAGAAGTAGTTCCTTGCTTTAGATTTGGTGTGGTGTATATAAAAAAATGAGAAATTAAGTATCTAAACACCAGAAAAAGTCCAAGGCTTTGTCTGCCTAGTATTCAAACTTGGCTTTGTAAGCTTGCCACTTGCAGTTTTGTAAGTGTTTGTAGCATGTGATTTTTAGTTTCAGTACCAAAGTGGGGCACTTCTGCTGATCTTACTTGTGGTTAACTTATTTTCTGAATGCATTCTTGAAGTTATGGTCTTATCCCTTACACGCTGCAGACACAGCTATGCCTGGACTTGAGCTACATCTTTGGAGAAAGGTGTGCTGAATGGTGAGCTAGTTTTTGACAGCTCGTGGAACCAGTGGGTGCAAATGTACTTGTTTACAGAAGTAGTTAATGCTTCTTTCAGTGCTGCACCAAGGGCCCCTGTGAAAAGTGCGTGCAAGGCGGTGAGGAAGAGGAGAAGGTGGTCCCTTAGATCTCTGCTCTGGTAAGGAATGTTTCTGACAAGGAAGATGGATGCAGGAGGGAGTGGGTATTGTGGCCATCCGTCTTAGCAGAGGAGAAGATTGTTAATGAGGTATTTGGATTTCTGAAGTTGCTTTGAGCATATGTATGCATAGCCGTTGCACTGAAATGGGCAATATATTGCAATGCTAGCATATGTACCTTGTTTGTTTCCATTTTATTTTTGTAATGGAGCCTTTGTTTCAGTGCCATCCATTTTGTTCATCCTCTTGAAGTGCTGGTAAATTAATGCTGTGACCTCTGTTTTTATTTATCCATTAGCATTAAATTTCATATGCATCAACCCAGTTTAAAGGCAGAGCAAGATCTTGGGATTTATCTGAATTTTCGGTGTCTGCTGTTTGTCTCCAGACTTGAGCCAGCAAGCTTAACTAGAGATGAACATTTACTAGTTGCCTATCACAGTTGATTTAAGAAGAGCTTTTAAGTCTTTTAAATTTATATCTTAAAATCCAAGTACCTGCTATAATTGTAATTAAGGGTATTATTTTTATCTCTAGTAACACATGTAGAAATCTCATCAGACATCCTGCTGTGGTTCCTTTTTACCCAAATAAGCTTATTTCTGTTTCCAAAAGAGGGACAACTAAAGTCATAACTCTAAAACACCATATGTTGCTTGTAACAGACTATGCATGTACTGCATGAATGCATGCAGTAGAGAAGAAATTAGTGTATTAATGAGTTTGACTTTTTAATTTGTATGTGCTTATACCTTGAGCTAAAAGCCCAAATTGAGGTCTTGACCTAAAACTGCTATTGCTAATCTGACCAGAGCACCCATTCTGAAGAGAGCTGGAAAACTGCTGACAAAGTGAACTGCATAAAGTGAAGAAGACTGTAGAAGCTGCTTGTGCATTCAGATAGCTAAACTGTGAAACTTGGCGTAGCAATAGCACTTGCCTTGGACTGCATCCATGGTTGAGATGTTGGTAGGCAGGATGAGAATTACAGCCTCATTAACCAAATGAGTACTGAATTTTTTCTGTAACAGTTGAGCAAACTGAAAGAAAATTAAATGGAGTCATGCATGTCTTTTGATAAAGGCTATTTTTATAAGAAGAGTGGTTCCTGTAGTGAAATTCTCTGAACCAGTGCAGCTGAATGATATAAAACTAGCCATCATGGCAGAGACCAATGCTGCTTTTTTTTTGGGGGGGACATAACTGGTGATCAAGAATCTCTTCTCTGCTGAAATTATAACTGGGCTGTAAGTTTTCTTTTTTTGGAAGGTGTCATATGCAATTCAGATGTATGAGATGGTGACTGTTTCCGCATTGAGTAGTATAACACAGATGACACATTCAAAGCTTTGAGCAACTTAATCTAGTGGAAGATACCCCTGCTGATGGCACAGGTGTTGGAATTAGATGATTGGAAGATTGCTTCCAACCCAGACCATTCTGTGGATCTAGAGGGATTTTTTGTGCAAGTTTGGTAGCGTTAGGAGAAGTGTAGGAGTAGCAGTTACAAAAGGAGTAGATACTGCAAACTTCTGCTATGGCAGAAATACAGTCTGTTTTTCTTTTGTGGATACAGTATTTTTAATCTTTACAAGTATTGTGTGTTGTGTAGCCAAATGGAGTAAGGATTACTTGTTTTGAGACATTTTAAGTGTTCTGAAATGAGGAATGTCAGTGTGCCTGGAGAAATGCTAAGTCAAATTGCTTGTCTTTGGAATTAATTGCATAGAATGATTGATTGCATCAGGTTTCCTGCTTGAAGCAATGCATGAGGACTGAAAATGAGTTGAGTTTTTGTAGGAGCAGGTTGGTTTTTGGTTTGATTTTTTTTTTTTTACTTAAATTGACTGTGCAATATCAGATGTGGCTTACATCTGCGCATCAATCTTGCGTAATTTTAGTGTGTACTGAAAGAGTGTCCAAGATCAGGGACCTAATTTTTGTGGCTGCTGGTATTACTTGCTCAATTATTGAAATACTGAAAATTAATGACTATGTAATTGTAGGTGTCCTCCTCTTTTATAAATTGGGTTGACTTGCCCTTTTAAAGTTTGATTTATGTATCTTTTCATGACTTGCTTGACCTAAGACGGCTGTGTTGTTTTTATCTGCATACATTTCAAAAAACCTGACTGTCAGGCTGTGAGAAAGAGCTGTAGACATGTGATTTTAGTTATTTGTTTAGTCCAAATTAGGATAACTGAGTAAACCGCTATCAAATGCGGTCCATGTATGCAGGACTTCACATTGATCTACACAAAAGGATATGAAATGGTACGCTCAGAAACAGCATGATACTGCTTGGACAGCTTTGAACACTTGAATGTGAGTGGTACATTTTTGTAATGTATGATGTGTAAGAGTTGAAGAGTTAAGTTAACCCTCTTTAGAAAAATACAGAAATTGTACAACAGGATTAATAAATGGGAATAAGAGCCTCAGTTTCATGAAACATGAAAAGTATTGTGGATGTAGCAAAGAGGTGAAGATATCATTCATATATGAATGCAACATGAATAGCTTGAGCGATGCCTACAACCCAAATTTATGAATTTGTAAAGCTTATCAGCCTCTTGAGACATCTGTTTAAGGTATGCTTGACTCAGTGTAACTTTAATGCTATTTGAAAACTCAGCAGACCTGGCAGTGATGCTAGCAAGACTAGGACACAAGGCCCTGAGCCCCTGGTGGGCAGTGAGCTGAAGTGGTATAGAGAGACAGGAGGAGATGAGGGAACACTTTTTTTTCCATGAGAACTGCTGGGCAGTGGGCCCAGTGTCCACAGAGATGGATGTGCTGTCTCCCTCCTTGGGGAGTTTTCAGCCCATACAGTATAAAACGCTGAGCAATCTCACCACATGGCTAATCTTGCTGTGGATGGTGGGGAGATGACCTGGAGGTGACTTGAAGTTCCTACAGACCCAAATTACACACTTGTCTACTAGTTTTGCCAACGTAACTGAATGCATTTACTGGACAGAGAACTGAGGCATGGCAGAGTTTGAATCAACTGTGGTTGAACCAGGAACACGAGCACAGTATGAAACTACTGGTTGTACTTACAAGTGTGCTTCAAGGTGAAATTCAGTCATTTGCACAGTTTTAACAGTTGTACTAGTGTTTTGACACTCTTCTAGTCCTTCAGGCTGTAGGTATTTGGGATAGTAATTGGACAAGTAATATTGTTACCCACTATATAGGCAGCTGCCCTTATGGCTCTACACTTAATGCATATCATCAGTCAGCACTTTTTCCACAGACTTTTTCATGAATGGTAGTAGTCCCAAATGTATGCTGGTTCTTAGGGACTGTCTGACACTGTTCTTTTGAGAGAAAAGAATTTAGTTGTGTTTTCCTCTATGTAAGCTGGCATATTAAAAGAATAAACAGTAATCTATCTGGACTTGTTTTCCTGGTGGGGATCAGCCTAGAGGCAAACAGGCTCCATCTTTAGATTTTAAGTAGTCTTAAGAGCCCTCTGGGAGCTAAAGTATGTACCTCTGCATTAAGGGAGGTTTTGGGCCAAATGGCAATCCTTTGGCAGCTGTAGTGAGTAGTATGATGATAGTAGTGATGGCCTCTCTGTATAAGAGCTGAGCTATAACAAGCGAGCTACTGGCCTATAGTGGCCTAGTCTGTGTAAAGTAGGAGATACTCATCAGAATTGTTGCTTATATGTCAGTTTAAATGTGGGATTTACTGCCTCTTTTTTGATAGTACTGGTTCAGATGGCAAAGGGTGTTCTGGACACACCTCTAGGAGAATTTGTCTGAGCTTTGGCTGCATTTAGGCTTTTCAGAGACAGGCTGTATGATGTCCTGTGGATTAGGGTGCCTTGCTGTGGGTAATATCTGTCTTTGCTTGTTAGAATAGCTTTTGAGTAGGAGAGGAATTGTGTCTTAAAATGAGATGAAAAATGGGAAAATGAGGCTAATGAATAAGGGGATAAAAAATTACTGTAAAGGTTGAACTAAGCCTGTTCATGCAGCAGTATCAGTCTGATTTATTTTATAGTGTGTTAGACTTCGATAATCGTGTTTTTCCAGGGTAACTTTTGCTGCATTTCGAGCTTCCTGATTTCTGGATGTGGCTGTGGCATTATATAGTTAAATGGTAACTTAAAGAGGGGAGGCAAAGGACAAGGTACATATATGTGCTTTTATGCAAGAGGGACTTCCACATAGCAACAGAAACTGTAATATCTTTGTCTATGACTACTTTTGACAGTACTGCTTCTGTCATGTGCTTCTGCTTCCAGTTACGAGCTGGTAATGTGTGAAAGGCATGCATTTTTGTCAATTAACAGTATGTGACCAACTGATAACAACTTGTTCGTATCAACAGTATGTCCTTTCTTGCTGTTCCCTTTTCTGTGTTGTATTATACTGGGTGATCACAGGAGGATTAGGGTGCAGAGATACAGTGAGGAACTCCTGACCATGAAAAGTGATGGCAGAGAGGGCAAGGAGGAATTGTACATAGTTAAGGTATTGCTTCTGGCTCAAGTATTTTAGTCATAGCTAGCTGTCCTCCTTCTCTGTTCACTTCACTTTGCTTCAAAATTATTTTACTTGAAATGTGATGTGGACAATTCTCTTAGACTTTGGAGATAGGAAGGAATGGAATGTGTGTTTAAGCAGCTTATGCCGGTGTCTTCTGTGGGACTACCAGTACTGGTCATGAAAACCTGGAGCGTTATGGAGGATTGGAAAACACGACTGTTCTACAGTGAATAGCTAATGGTTGTTCTCCAACTTCAGCTTGATACGGATGTGTGCTTCCCTGCCTGCTGTCCTTTGAGTGAAGTGATGTGAGTGGCATCTAAAGGTGCTGAAAAAGAAGGCTCATAGAATGGTTTGGATTGGAAGGGACATTTAAAGGTCACATAGTCCAGCCCCCCTGCAGGGGCATATTTAGTTTGCTTAGAGTCCCATCTAATTTAACTTCGGATGTTTCCAGGAATGCAGCATCTACCACCTCTCTGGACAGCCTGTTAACAGTGTTCTATCCATCCCTAGTTGTGTCAGCCACACCATACAGCTTGGTGTTGTCAATCCTAAATTGCACTTCTAGTACATTCTACCTCAAGACCATTTTTTTCCAAGTAGCAGTTGAGACTGTCTGTGCAGATCAAACCCATAATAGTTGCTGTGTTATATACCTTAAAATGTATCTTAAGATGAACAAGGAATTTTTCTCCTGAAATTAGAGGAGTTAAGTGAATCTAAAACTGCTTATGTGGGACTGTTAGTAACTAGCCATTGTAGTGTTGTCCCAGAGGTCATAATCAGTGGCACAGGGTCTAGTTGGAGGTCTGTGCCTGGTGGTGTCTCCCAAGGTTCAATAGTGGGCCCAGTCTTGTTTAATTTGTACGTCAGTGACTTGGATGAAGGGGCAGAGGCCTCCTCAGTAATTTCACTGACAACACAAAGCTGGGAGGAGCAGCTGATACCCCAGAGGGCTGTGCAGCCCTTCAGGAGGACCTGGACAGGCTGGAGAGATGGGCAGAGAGGAATCTCCTGAAATTCAGCAAAGGCAAATGCAGGTCCTGCACCTGGGAAGGAACAATGCCAGGCACCAGCACAGGCTGGGGGTGACCTGCTGGAGAGCAGCTCTGTGGAGGGATGGACCTGGGAGTCCTGGTGGACAACAAGCTCTCCATGAGCTAGTGATGTGCTCTGGTGGCCAAGGCCAATGTTAGCCTGGGCTGCATTCAGAAGAGCAGTGCCAGCAGGTCAAGGGAGGTGATCCTGCCCCTCCACGCAGCCCTGGTAATGCCACGTTTGGGTTGCTGTGTCCAGTTCTGGGCTCCTCAGCACAAGAGGGACAGGGAGCTCCTGGAGCAGGTCCAGTAGAGGGTGACAAAGATGATTAAGGGACTGGAGCATCTCTCGTATGAAGAAAGGCTGAGGGAGCTGGGCCTGTTCAACTTCGAGAAGGGACAACTGAGAAGCAGCACTGTCAAAATCTTTTAAGTATTCGAAGGGAGGCTGTCAAGAGATCGGTGCCAGGTGGTGGTGCCAAGCAATAGAACAAGAGGCAGTGGGCAGAAATCAATGCACAGCAAGTTCCGCTTGAGTAAGAACTTCTTTACTGTGTGGGTGACTGCACACTGGAGCAGGCTGCCCAGAGGAGTTTTGGAGTCTCCCTCACAGATATTCTCATGTACCGTCTGGATGCAAATCCTGTGCAACAGTGCTCTAGGATGAATCTAGAGCAGGGAGGTTGAACCAGGTTCTTTCCAACCTCACTGATTCTGAGATTAGTATCAGTTACGGTTTTGGCCTAACAGAATTAGTGGGAAAGTCTTGTTTTCTCTGCCTTTCTGATTCCCACTTTTCTCAGGAGAAGCTTATTGCTGATGATTTAATCCTGAGAGTGATTTTGATGCATTGGAGTGAGGTAGACCAAACAGATGGTGGTGGGGCTAGCAAACATCCAGCTATGCAAATAAAATGTGGGAGTGATGATATGATGAAACTTGCTCTGTCTATCCAAGCTGCTGAATCCAATCGTGAGCAAGTATGAAAGAACCTTGAGAAACCTGGATAGAGACTGATACGGTAGGGAAGGATAAAACCTCCAGATACATAGTAGACAGATGAAACTCTTGCATGTCCTTGGTTAATGCTTCTTCTGTGACTGAATGTTGAGATTGTTCTGCCAGAGAAGCTGCTTGCTAATGTCTAGGAGAGATCTTCAAAATCATCCTTTCCAAATAACATCAAGAAAGAATTGTATAAAAGGAATGCTTGATCACCCTCTTCCAGAGAAGTCCATGTGATTTTTTAAACATCTTTTCAGTCCAGTGAATTGTAACAAATTTACAGCTTGATTAAAAATAGCCTCTCCTCAAGGTCCATTTCTGTAGCGAACCAGGATAATGCCGTCAATGTATTAAGGAGAGTGGCACTTGGAATGCTGTTGATGGCCTGCAGCTGGCAATCTCTGTGGCTCTTTCTCTAAAAGCATGCTTCATGACAGTTATCTGCAGTATACTTTCCTGGAACTGCCTTGCTGTTTTTTGATTAGGAAGTGCTTATGACTTACTGTGCTGTATAGGTGTAGCCACAGCACAGCCTTTTGCTGTCTAGTCAATATTTTCCTGCCTTTTTTTTTTCTTTTATTATGAAACTTGCTTAAGCTAAGTGTATTCACCCTTGAAATCTGCAGTACTACTGCTGTGTAACAGTAAAACATCATTGGAAATGATGTAAAACCACAGATCTGTGTCTGTTTTCTTCCCTTTTTTCTCTACATCACACATACTTGGGTACAAAATGATTTGTGTTAACATATGGTTTGTAGGTGACCCTGGGATTTTGCATATTGCCCGCCCTCATTTGTGAGAAGCAGGGTGTAGTGTTCTTTGAAGTTGTTGAACTTACGTGTCATACTGTCCAGTTTGGAGATGGGAGTGGGACCTGTGAAGACTTCAGGTTGCTGTGTTTGCTGTGGGGCCTCCTACCAGTGAGAAAATGATTGGTTCTGCAATTGTATACTCCTCAGTTCAGTAGCAGTAAGGTACTGTTGTTCATGTTATGATACCAGCTGTCTTTATTTTTTCATCTATCTCTTCTGCTGAATTAATGCAAGATAAATCAAGAAGTGAACTATGCAGCTGTGGTGGTGTTCTTTCATGTGCCTGATCTGCTGTGTGAAGCTCCCAGGAGCAGAGGTGGTCTCTTGTGAATAGTTGTGGCTGGTTCTGATATGTGTTGTTTCTCCTCCTCCAGCATTTGCCAAGTCAACAAGACCACTGGTAAGGTTATGAAAGCCAGAGCAACTGGTTATGTTGCAGGACTGTTTCTGCTCTGTTCTTACTGCCTCCTTGTGCATAATGTGTGTGACATTGCAAAACCATATTCTTTGTGAAAAATGAGAGTGCATTGAATTACCACCAGAATTAAGGATAGTGTTTGATTTGTTCAATTTGAATTATTTGTTTCTTGGTATGGGTCTTGTTAAATAGACATATCTGTATTTTGGGGTAGGTATTTGGTGAAAGTCAGGTTGTAGATATTAAGTTAGAAGTGATAAGAAGACTCGAGTGGTATCACTGGACTGTTGTCCAGTCTTTTTGTTCTTCAGCATTTTGCAACAGTGTTTTAAAACTTCTCATTGTGGTGTCCATCAGGATGGAGGGTGGTGAGTTGAAGCAAAACCACAGTCAACAGGCAACTAAAGTCAGAGGTGCTTGGTTGCTCCAGCACTTCAGGGGTGGTTGTGGCAGAAAGACTCAGGTGTACTCAATCTTAACAGATGCTCCAAGCAAGAAAGGTTTAAGCAGATGGCATGGTGACAGTGGAGTTACTTCAGTACAATACAGCTGTAAAACAGTGCTTTCAGGAGATGTCAGTGGAAACTCTGATGAAGAATTACACAGGCAAGATATGATGTGTGCAGGGGAAAAATCCTAGAAAGCCAGAGCAGTGATGATGAACTTGCACAATGGATCATGCAACAGTTGCTGTTTGAGGCAATTTCCTTCTGCTTCAATTCATTCCCATGTGTGTTTTTGCCCTTCTTTCTATAGCTTGCATACAACTGTTCCTTAATATTGAAGAATTCAGTTCTGAAGCCTCTGTAAAGGCATGTCACATATTAACTGTCTCTGGTTGATAAAGAAGCTGTCACAAGTAGCCTTGAGGAGGCAGACTGCGGTAGAAATGTTAGAATGGAACTAGGGAGGTATACCAATTCAATATTCAAAGAGTTATATCCTTACCAAAAATTTTGAAGCATAAAACTTTATTTTTCTAACTTATTTGCTAAGTCTGGTAATTCATTATTTTCACTGACTTCCTTAGAGAGTGGAGGTGGTATTGGCAGGACTCTTGAAAGAAATGCTGTCTTGACACAGGTCTTGGATTTACTTACCTATTTATTCTGGTAACGGTAGCAAATTTATAAGCTTGGGGGAAAAGGGGGACTTTTCAGGAAAAAACAGGCTATTTTCCTGAGCATAAGAGGAATCCTTTATGTATTCTACAGAACACTTGTTCTGGTCCATGTTCTAGAATGTATTTCATCTGATAAACTGGAGGATGGAATTGCATGTTAAGTGCAAAATGGTGCAAAGAGTTGGAATGTAATGAGTCCATGAAAAGCAGTATTGAGCTGATTTTAAAAGTTGAATACGGGTTTGCCAGGTAATTTTTCTGGAGTCTTGTGTTTATGAATTCTTTCTCCCTTCATGCTGATTAATAGTTAATACAAGTATATCCTTTGTTTTACTATTGGTGCTTTCTCTAAGGGTCATTTTAAAGGCCCATCCACAGGATGTATGGGCGATATATCATCTTTTTATCCCAAAATTCATTTGGATTATATCACAATTCTATTTGTAGACTTCACTGAAAATAAAAAACACTAAACCAAAAAAGTACCAAAAGCATGGCCTTCGTCTGAGAAATAAGGTCTTGGGTATTCCTTAAGGCTTTCCTCTTTCTCCTTGCCTTATCTTGCCTGTTAATCAGTGTTGCTGTTGACAGAATTGTGGAAGGTAAATGTTGATGTGCAGGGGTACCATAATGTATTCCAGTCCCTGCAAATGCTGTTGAATGTTAATGAAATATAATATAAGTGAACAACATTTGTTATTATAGGTGGAATAATAGGATGACATGGAAACCTCTCAGTAGATCTCTCTCTATTGGCAGGAAAACAGAAGGACACAGATGTAATGTATTCTTGTGTTCGGTGCTGTTTTCATTGACTGGAGTTGATGCTGATGGTTAATAGCCTGCTACTGCATACTTTAGCTCTTTTAAAATATTAAAAACTGTCAAAGGTACTTAAGTTATATTAATGTCTGAAATGATTTGGATTGCCAGGCACCTCAGGATACAGTCTAGTTCAATCCTCCGTTTAAAGCAGGGTCAGCCTAGAGCAGGCTGCTCTGCTCAATGTCCATTTGCGTTTTGCATGTCTCCTGCTCTGCTCAGAGGGAGTCTGTATTCTCTGTGGGTGAACTGTTCTGTGTTTGTCAGTGTTCACTGTGGGAATGAGTTCTCGTATGTTTAAACATATGTTGTCCTGACACTGGATACCTCTAAAAAGACTGTCTCAACCTTCTTTACTCCCATCCATCTGGTATTTATACTGGTCTTACCAGTGAAGATCAAGGCTAAAGATAGACGAACTGAGCTTCTTCCATGCCTCTTGTCACCAGATTCTCTGTCCCTTTCAGCAGAAGGCCCACATTTTCTGTAGTCTTTCTTCTGCCTTGCTTTTTCCAGACAGCTTTCTTGAGCTGACATAAGTCTCTAGCAATGTTGATAATTTGTAGTAACTTCAGCAGTTTTAAAGTACTCGTGTCATCAGCCAACTTGCTAGCAGTTTAAAAAAATGCACAGAATGATTTTTCCTCCCTCTGTATTATGATATAGGTCCTTGACTTTTAAGAGTTTGTGACTGGCTAGTTTTCTTCTGCTTTTTACACTCTTAACAGAAAGAGCTCTGAAATAAAGAGCTGCAAAACAAATTCCTGTGATGTAACGAAACATTAACATGTTTTTTATCTTACCTAAGAGCAGTTAATATCCTTGTGCTTAAAGATGCATCTTGGGCAGTAGTTTAAAATTGTGTACACTTTGAGTATTTATTCCTTTTTATTTCCTTTGCAGGATATTGGGCTATAGTTGGAGACTTAATGTGGTATAGAGTGCATGGTTTGGTATTCTTTTTTAAATTGGTGTTTTATTTGTTATCGACTTTCCATATTGTGAGTTGTGTGACAAGGATGCGATATGTACTAGGAGATGTAGTTTTGGAAAACCTTTGAATGTGCAGTACCAGCTAAGTTCTTCTGGACCCTTGTCTAGAAGAGTGTGTCTGGTAGGGGGTCTACCTTGTCAGAAAGCCAGAAATAATCAGATATGTCTAGAGCTTGATTTTGATCTCAAATCTCTATTGGAAAAACCTTGCACTACCTAAACAGTTGTTTAGATAGAGGGGAAAAAAAACCAACTTGTGTGTTTCAGAGGAGGAGTAAAGTGCATTTGTCAGCAGAAGCATCCTTTAATAAAATGGTGAAGACTGAAGTCAATTGATAGCTGAGTAAATGTGTACTAGGCTTGTTGTCTTTGATACAAAAGATGCTATTGCTAAATCTCAAGGTACACTTTTGCCAGAGCTGTCTCACCATTTTTGTAGCCTTTGACTGCAAATGTTTCGGGGGTAAGAGATGTTCTATTGGGATAGGCTTGTTAGAGGAGCTCATTTCCACTGTGTTCAGGCTTTACTGCTAATGTAATCCTCAGAGTTCTAATCTGCATGTAGGACTGCTCAAATTGTACTGGAACCTGGAATTATACTAGGTGGTTCTTACTTAGAATGATGGCTGTTTCTTGTCAAAAGTTTGTGTTTTAGTTAGGAGTTATATGGAAGAAATCCTGATTTTTAATATTCCTTGAATATTTTGTCTTCATGCCAACATTTACCTTTTCTGTTTGTAGTGTTTGCTCTTTTTGCTTCTGTTTGGCATGGAGGATGCTATATTATGGCTTTCTGTCTGTGAACAGATGTACCAATAAATTACAGATAATACTAAAGGCACAAGTAATATTCTTGTTACAGAAATAGCTAGGTATCTTTTCTGAGCCAGTGCTCTGGTGTCACTCCTCTATTTTTGACAAACTCAAGCATTTTATGATCTTAAATTAAATTAATTCTAAATAAAGGACAAAAATACTACTGATGAGACTAGAAATAAACTTCCACAAGTCTCTGAGCTCCGCAAGAAGGTTTTGTAGTACTTCTCAAAGTCACCTCTGTAAAAATCATGGAATGGTTTGAGTTGGAAGGTACCTTAAAGATCATGTTGGTTTAACCTGCCTGCCATGGGCAGGGACACTTTCCAGCATACCAAGTTGCACAGAGTTCTCTCTAGCCTGGTCTTGAACACTTCCAGGGATGGGGCATTCACAACTCTGGGCAACCTGTTCCAGTGCCTCACCACCATCACAGTAACAATTTTCTTCCTAATATCTGATCTAAACCTACTCTCTTTCAGTTTGAAGACATTTCCCCTTGTCCTATCACTGCTTACCCTTGTAAAAAGTCCCTCTCCATCTTCCTAGTAGGTTCCTTCCACGTACTGAAAAGCTAGAGGTAGGTCATCCCAAAGCCTTTTCTTCTGCAGGCTGAACAGACCCAGTTCTCTTAGTCTTTCTGTGTAGGAGAGGTGCTCCATCCTTCTGACAAACTCAGTGTCCCTCCTCTTTACTCACTCCGAGAGGTCCATGTCCTTCCTGTGCTGGGCCCCCAGAGCTGCTGCAGTGTTCCAGGTGGGTCTCACCAGAGCAGAGCAGAGGGGCAGAATCCTCTCCCTCCCCTGCTGCCCACGCTGCTCTGGATGCAGCCCAGGACACGTTTGGCTTTCTGAGCTGGGAGTGCACATGGCTGGGTCATGTCCAGCCTCTCACCCACAGCACCCCCAAGTCCTTCTCACAGGGCTGCTCTCCATCTGTTCATCCCCAGCCTGTGTTGATAGAGGGGTTGCCCCAACCCTGGTGCAGCACCTTATACTTGGTCTTGTTAAATCTCATTAGATTCTCACTTTTCGAGCTTGTACAGGTTCCTCTGGATGGCATCACAGCTCTATTTTGACAAGTTTAGCCATTGAGAAGGTAAGTGGAAGAAAATGGTACAGCATAACAAAGGCATCATGGTTAGAAGTGTCTTTGTATCTCTGGGGAGACTTTATAGAAAATACCATAGATTCTGAGGTGTTACTGTGTGAAAGTGTGCTGGTTTTAAGTGGGGTAGAGTCAATTTTCTTCATGGTGGCTGGTATGGGGCTCTGTGTTGGATTTGTGCTGAACACAGGACTGATAATAGAGAGACGGTTTTGTTATTGCTGAGCATAGGTTACAGAGAGCCAAAGCCTTTTCTGTTTGTACTGCCACTCTGGTGAGGAAGTTGGGGTGCATGGGAGCTTGAGGGGAGACACCACCAATACAATTGACCCAAACTGACCAAAGGTGTATTCCAGACCATATGACATCATAATCAGTACATAAAACTGGGTGAAGCAGGGGAGAATGTTTGGAGCTACAGCTTTTGTCTTCCAATGTGCTGCAGGTGTGCTGCTGTTCTGGAGATGGGCAGCTTATTTTTTGTTGCACAAATAGGAACTCCTATGCTTTAACAGGTTTTGATTGAAATAGTTTTTTGGGGGTTTTTTTAGTACAAGAAACAGCTAATGTCTGGTATCTCTTTCCATAGAAAGAGATATAGTAGAAGTGAAAGTGAAAGTAGAAGATGGTGATGAAAAGGTATAAGATGGGTTGAACCTGTGTTAGGGTAATTTTTCAGGGTAAGTCTGCTAGACTTACAGCTTCAGAAAAACCGGTCCAGTGAGCACATCCAAGCTTTCAGGACTCTTTCTCTTAAGTCTTGAGCTCAGAGGAAAACTGGCCATCTGTTTTAGGTTGTTTATAACTGTCAGCATTTAAATAACTTCATTGTGTGCCAAAATTTTGAGTCTTGTGTACCCGTTGAGCTGAGCAAATGCAAAGAATAGAAAACAGACTCAAATGCGCTTTGGCAATCTGTATAAAAATGAAGTGTTATGAGCTAAAGAAAAGTTACTATTTTGCGCCTTATGCCCATCAACACTTCCAATAAGTTTGAATAATTCATTATGTGAGATTTCCTGGTTGTGAGACAGTGTTAACCCAGTATGACAGATTGTGCTGAGGAGGAAGGTAAGGGTTTAAATCACTGAGGTAAATGGATTGAAAGAAATTCAATACAAACAAATTTGAATGCCATGGAATACTTGATGCATGAAAAAGACTCTAAAAACTGATTTAATAAAGGGACTGGATAGGGTGGTAATTTGGGAAAAGTGAAGTTGTTGTGGCATGACACCTCCTGACATGTTTTGGGGTTTTTTTTTGGTTTGGGGATTTTTTTTGTTTGTTTGTTTGTTTGGGGTTTTTTTTGTTTGTTTTTAGGGGGTTGGTTGTTCATTTTGGGCTTTTGTTGTGGGATTTTTTGTGGGTTTCTTTCTTGTGGGTTTTTTGTGTTGTATTTTTTGTTTGGTTTTTTTTTTGTGTTTTTTTTTTTTTTTGTTTGCGTGGGGGTTTTTGTTTTGTTTTGGGGGGTGGAGGGTTACATTTCTTTCCAGATACCAGGCGGTAGGTTGCACAGGATGCTGGATATCTGGTGTGCCAAAACTTGATATTGAACTGAATGCATACAATTGCTGTGAAGAAGCAGGTAGAATTAAACCAAGTATTTTCAAAGGTGGAATGAAGATGGTGTGGACTTGCTTATTTTTGAACTCCCGTTGTTTCTGTATGAAAGCAACTGTTCTTAAAGTGGGATTTTTTTTTTTCATGCAGAGTAATGAGGAACTTTTAGACTTCTCTTACGTGAGAATTTATCTGCTTAGAATTGGATGAGATTGTTGGTACTTGTATATGAAAGATTAAAGGAAACCTATTTGAAGAAACAGCTTGTCTGTTGTAACATTTCTTATGCCAGAGGTTTCTTGGAGCAGTGTTGGGAAGCAAATGGTTTGCCATAGATTTGAGACATAAAACTGGTGATGCTGTTTATGATCAGTGGCTTTTGATGCCTGTAAATGGCTACTGCTTACCACTGTCAAATTTGAGATTCCTCATATTTGTGCGAACACTCTACAGTTGGACTTTTGAAACTTCAGCTGTAAAGAGAGTTGACTTTTTGGCTTGTTTACAGTTGCAGGTAGGATGTCAGGGATGATTGGTATGAAAAGACAGAACTGCATGGCTGTTGGGTGTTTCATCTGAGAATGCACTGGGTACTTAAAGCTGTAATTATGGGGGTTTTATCTTCCTGATTTGTATCTTCTGGTGTATGTTTGCTGCTGAGAGTAGTGCAGGGGGGTCATTATCAAGCCCCTGACACTTAGCTCTGGGCACAATAGAGGTCTTGTGTGGCAGCAGTGAAAGAAGGGCTTTTACAGCACTCAGACTGACTTTGCTAACATGTTAATCTAAAATCTCATTTCTTCTCAAACATAACATCTTGGGTATCTTGGATTTTGCATTGCTAATAACTGAAATAATATATGTTCTTATTCTGCCCATCATTCAGGGAAAGGTCCCTTGCAAGTAGGTCACGGGGACTGGTGTTCAGTTATTCTGGATTTTGTCAAACCACTGATAGGGGTAATTCTCTAGCTGCCGTTACAGGGAGGTGGCTCAAACAACTTACACCCATAGTGGAAAGGTAGAAAATTACTTCTCACTTAAACCTTGCAACAGTCTCCTTGAGTTACTAACTCTTCAGAAGTTGAACAAGATATTCAGATGGTGAAGTAGTGGGGAGTGATAGCAGAGGGTTGCGTATGTTGCATTGCATTCTTAAAATGATGTAAATGTCAGTAAAATGCTAAGTTAGCAGCTAGTGGTATCTTACAGAATCTCAGAACAGTTAGTGTTGGAAGAGACCTATGGAGATCATCCAGTCCCAATTCCCCCTGCCAAGGCAGGGTCACCTAGAGCACTTTATACAGGAATGTGTTCAGGTGGGTTTGGAATTTAGACAGGGAGACTCCACAACCTCCTTGAGCAGCCTGTTCCAGTGCTCTGCCATCCTCAGTATAAAGAAGTTCTTCTCATGTTGAGGTGAAACTTCTTGTGATTTTAGTTTATGGCCATTTGTGGTGGTTTTGCTTGGCCCAGTTTTTGCCAGTGATTAGGGTGGGGTACAAAGATGGCTCCTG